>JAHREE010000373.1:764172-807303 GCA_033628505.1 Tringa tobata
GTCCCGTTAGACATGTCTGCTGTGTGATCCGGCCGGCGTGAGGCTGGGTGCTTAATCTGCTACGAGATTTAAGAATAAAAAAAGCAAGTGACAGTATTTCTTGTCAGTGTAGCGTCTGGAACTAACTTAATGTACTGCTTTAATGTGTCTCTATGCTAGAGCAAGCATAATGAGGTGCTGTGATTCTAATCTTTTTTATATTTATTGCTGCTTGGTCGGAGGTTTCCCTGTCCCTCCGAAGAAATCCATTAGGTTTGAGATTAGAAACACCCAAAGCTCGGTTTCAGGGTTTGGGTGGGAGCACTTGCTACAGTTTGTTAACAAAGCCACAAATTACTGAAAATTGCATTGCACCCTTAGAGTCTACTCCAGAATATTGTTCCATGCCTGGATGTAATAATAATAATGATAATAATAAGCATGCTAGTAGGGCGCAGTTTGATTTAGGTCAGCTGGCAGAGGTGAGTTTACACCATCTAATGAGATGCAAAGGTAGTCGGTGAGTTAGTCCCTGCATGTTGCCTGCTCCTGTTCTTCCATCATCCCTCCACGCACCCAGCTCTGTCTTTTTGTCAAAATGTCTGTTATCATTACCTACTGAGTAAGCCTGTGGATGAGCAAATCATAGAAATTGCGAAAATGTGCACACTGAGGACGCCAAGCATGTAATATTCTGCATCTGATCTGAAAAGCAATAAAGCTCTGGTCAAGCTATGTATTAAACCTGAGACTGGCGGGACTGGGAACACAAGTATGATTCCTTACTGTTTCTGATGGAGTGAAATTAGTTTGCTCCCTCAAACCACACTTATTTCTTTCATCCTCAGTGTATCTGTTGAACGAGGGAGCGTTTTTGGTTTCCAGATCACAGTGTAATGCTTTTACATTTCATTTCATTTATGGGATCGTGGTTTCCACTGCGTGGAGCAGACCAATGATTGAGAGCACTCTTTTTAGGTGATGTAGTTGGTCTCCTCGAATTTTGATACAGTGCAGTCCTGTAATGGTGGGGGAATGCAGCGCTTTCCACAACATTGGAAGTTCAGACCCTCAGTTACCTTGCCAGGCTTTAAAATGAGCTGCAGGAGGAGCTGATTGTCCCAGGGTGGGTGGTTCACCACTGGAACTCACTGGTGTGGGATGCTGTGGAGGCCAGAAGCATTAATGGTTTCCGAAAAGGTTGGACACCTTCATGAGAGACGGTTCTGCCAGTAGCTAAATATAAACGGCAAGACACAAACTTCATCTCAGAAGGGTTTAAAGCCCATGTTTATGAGAAACTGAAAAGGTATTCTGGGAGAGGATTATTTTATGTGCCCCATGCTGTTACACTATTTTTGAATCATCTACTATCAGTCACCTGTTTTTTGAAGAGAGAACAATGAACTAGATAAGTCTATCTAAAGTGGCTGTTAAATTTTTATGATAACTTGACATTGTGCATCTAATAGCAGTACATTTCAGGAGTGAATTTATTGCACATCAGCATGTTCCAGCAGAGGAAATACAAAGGGTATCTCACATGTGCATACTTGTAACAAAGAAAAGAAGCAAAAGCCTTTAGCGTTTCTTGCATCAACCCCATCATTGACTTTGAGACATAATAGAGACTGTTCAAATATAAATTGCTCAGCTTCAAATTGTGAAGCATACAATACTGGAAAAAAAAGCATAAAAGAAATTCCTTCTAAGAAATGAAATTGATTCTTTTCTTCCTGCACTGTCCTACAGTATTTTTCCAATTGTTAAAATAAATAGTATTTTTCAGTACTACATATAGATTGGTATTGTCTATACAAAAAGTAGAGGTTTTGCTCTGGGAAAAAATAAATTCTGAATGAATAAGTAAAGCAAACAGAATGAAAATGTTGGAAGAAAAGTGACCTATTAAGTTGTAACATTCTCATCCTTGCTGGCATTCTGCTTTTCATTTGCCTGCTATTTTCAGACTTTTGATAACTCAATTAAAATTACCACTACTTATAAAGGTCGTTGCTAGTTCAGAATGTGCCGGTGTGCATATCTTCTGAAAAAAGTCAGTTCCCAAAAAACTTTGGGATAAAATGGACTGAATTCCAACATTGTAGGTACAATAGCCATGGATTTCTTTTGAATTAAATAAATAAGAAAAATTGTGTGGGACTGATTTATCTGGAGATTCTAACATCCCTAAAAGTCATTACTTAACCTTTTTCCTTTATAATAAAAAACCCAAAACTTTTAAGAATACTGAAGGTTAGCATGAGCCATACATGATATATGAATAAGCATAATGCATTACTGAAAAATCATTTCCCAGTTTTAGTTTCATACCATGAATTTTCTTCAAATGGTTATCCATCTCCAAGTAATACAGTAAGATAAGCAAGAGAGAAGGCAAAAGAAGGAATTTCAGCCTGCCCACTCTTTGATGAGACTGCAGTTTTATTCAGATATTTGAGGCTGGTGATATAGAACGAAGTGTAGTATGAGGACATTTGCAAATAATCACAGAAGGGTACCCATTAAACCACAAAGTAATAACCAGACTGAAATTATATTATTTTAATATAGTTTTAACAAAAGCACAGTATAACTAAACTCATTGGAGTTTGGCCAAGACACATTATGTTTGACTACAGACTACAAGAGTCTTATTTGTTTATTTATTTCTTTCCTGGCCTAAGTTACAGTTCAGCCAGCCTCCCTAAGACATAAAAGCACGTTTAGGCAAACCATATGAATGAAACTGCGTATTTCTGTTGCATAGTGATGCTACCTCTATCTATTTTACATCCTTCTCCAAGAGTTATGAAAGATGCTGTGAAGATTATTTATATGAGCATAAATTAGAATGGGCATATACATCATGCTGGAATAGTGTCCCAGCCAATTCTGAGCATGTTTTGTCTGTGATAACAACTTTTATTTTTTCGTAGTGATATCTATGGTGATAAAATTACTCAGTTACTTTGTCATTCATTTAGATTTGTGGGTTGCTTGTGGGGGTTTTTTTGAAGAAATTTTGGCTGTATAATTTTTTCTCCTCCCCCGTCATCTGCTTCCTCTCACTCTGCCTGCCTGCAGACAAAAAGTAGATTAAACATTTAATTCTTTGTTGTGGAAGAAACACCTGCTGGTGGCTCTCCTTCTGCTGCCCTCCAACCACGATCCCATTGCTCTTGCATCATGTGAGGAGGATAAAGGATGAGGTAGAAAAAAAAAAAAAAAGATTGTTCTTGAAGCTAACTGTGAGATAACTGTTATGCAGTTTTGCCTTGAAACCTGCTGGTGTCTGCAGCCTGGGTTACGGCACTGGACACTGAGCACTTGGCTTCTCAGGCAAAAGATTTCCATTAGCCCTCGGGAGGGTTTGCAGTCAAGATACACGGTCCAGCCTGGCTGGACAACATGAGTGTGTCCCGTTCTGTCAGCTCAGGCTATCGTCTAGGTGGGTGCCCTTTGTCTCTAGCTCTCCATATATTTGGGATTCCTGCTTTAAACCACAGGCTGAGCTTCTTACTGCTGGTACCTGGGGAGAATGATTAGTTGTCTAGAGGAGAAATAAAATGTTACACAAGTTTATGAAATGACTGTGTTACCACTCACAGCTGGTTACAAAGGGTAATGCAGGGTGAACCAAAGCGGTGGGGGTTTTGGTCCCACTGGCACAGCGCTGACTGTTTGCTCCCATTGAGGTTCTGCCCCCTGGGGAACGCTTCTCGGGGACCACTCTTCAGTGGGAGCATTTAGAGACTCCTGCCAACATCAAGACTTCCAGCTGATGTCTGCTTGTTAGGCACCATTCCGTGGCATCAGAAGGGTCTCTAGAAACTTGTTTTTTCTTCTCTTTTGCCCTGATTTTGCATTGTTCCATTACCCTTGGGAGAGCTTTCCTTTTTTATCAACGCAAATGTGCGGAACGATCTGTTCCTCCACTAGTGACCTTTCCAAGGTCATTAGAAATTTGTGGGATGTTTAAAAAAACTATTTCATGTTATTTTCACATTTAAAAGCAATGCCCATACCGTTTTCACTTAGATCTCAAAACATCTCGAGTGACACACATCTTGACTAGAGGGCAGGGGGAATTGTCTATGTCCTGCTAAGAGGCAGTATAACCTTGACTCAAGGTTGTTTCCTTGAAAGAGTGATGCTCGCTCTTACTGTTGGCCTTAGTTTTGTGGAGTTTTACAAGGCAATTACTAAGCATCCCTTAATTCTCTTTTTGTTAAAAGGCAGTGTGAATTCCTAAATAGTAACTGTTGTTGGGTACATACGGAATTTTAAAATGGAAAATTCCAGGAAATCATACATCCGATATGAAGTCTTGAAACATTCAATAACTATACCATCAATACAGAAAAAGAATCCAAGTTATTGTTCTCAAACCCTCTTCATTTGTGGCAATGTGAAACCAGGCTGCTGTCAAATAACATCTCCATTTCATAGCATTCTTCACAGACCCTTTTTTGACTGAGAAGCTACAGTCCAGCACTGGTCTTTATTATTTCTGCAATAATGGGACTCTGATAGGAGTACAGTTCACATTGATGATTTACTGTCTGCATTACAGCATGACCTGAAAGCTGTAGCTCCTCTGCCAGAGGCTGGGTTTTGGACACACTCCAGGCCCACAGTGCAGCTTTCAGGCCAGCTCAGGTTCTCTAGTCCTGTGTACTTTTTACCTGGTTTGGTCATTTCCAGCTTGGGCGGAAAGTATCAGAAAAATTTAATAAAGAAATGGCTTTTGTTTCAGCAATGCTGACAAAGCTGCTGCTGCAACTGAAACATGCACTAAGCTGTTACAGTCTTCATAAGTAATTTTTCTTTTCTTGCACTGTGGATAAAGCCATTTAAGTGTCAGGCAGCAAATGAAAGCACTATGTGTTTGCTGTGCAACATGTCAGTTGGCACTGCTGGGTTGGTGTTACTTCCTTTGGTTTCTGGCACAGTGCTTCATACACCACAAATAGCATCTTCTCCATATTTCAGTGGGTGGTCAGGGAGTTTGTCAGTCTAGACATAAACTGTCTAAACAAAAGTATTCCATACAAGCTACAATTTCTTATAAAAGAAAAACATAAAAGTTGCAATAAGTAACATGAAGTTAGAAAGAAAATGTTAAAATAGCCACAGAAGGACCACATCACACAATAGGGCCATATTGTGGGCAGTACCTGAAGGCTCTGGAAAGCAATCAGGTGTAGACATGGCTGAAGGTACCTGACTTAGGGATCTGGTCAGGGGTCCCAGAACAAATGGGATGGAAAGTCTCTCACAACACATGCCAGAAGAGGGAGTGATGGGATGGCTGTCCCAGCCCCATGGGAGCTGGAGGCCACCTCGCAGCTTCTTGCCCCATTTACTCCATCCCCATAGGCCCCTGTGCATCGTAAGCGCATTAGTGTGACAGGAAAGGGCCATGTGGGGAGGCATTCAGATGTCACCTGGCCCTTGCAGGCCAGTGGACTGAAAAAACATGTCTGCTGTGTGGGATTTCAGTTTCCACATAAAGAGGGATTGGTGGTCAATTGCTCATGGGTCGTGTGAAGCTCAAGTCCCTGTTGCCAGCAGCCGCCCACCCCGTCGCTGCCCCAGCACCACCGTAACAGGTTCTCCATAAATGAGCGTGATGTCCCGCTGATACCGGTGTCTGGAGAACAGTATGTGCTAGCTCGGGTTTGGGTAACGGAGGAGATACAGCCCCTGTTGGTCTGGACTCTGGTTGTACCACTGGGTTCGATACTCGGTCTGTCCCACTTACAGAGGCTGACATTAAAAGCCAAGGAAGTGTGAGCACCGTGGGAAGTATTTACAGTGCCTTAGTTCAGCGCCCGCGTATGCCTCGTGGTTTTACATTAACTGCAGTTCATTAAACGTTGTTCTGGGAGTTTGGCTTCTTTGCTTTGTGCTGCAGGTGTTTGGCATATCTGATACCATTCGTGGTATCTACACAGTTAAGTGGTACTAATATGATTTTTTTTATGGAAATTGCTGATCTTAGGACAGAGACGATATAAAGAGCCAGTAAGCAAGCAGGGGCATGATCTTCATACTGGAGGATGTGCATCAGAAGACCCAGGTGATGTATCATAAGGCAGTTTTCCCTTTGTCTGGTGTTATCCTCCTCTTGGCTGTACAGTAGTTGCTACTGACAGGGACTTTTCAGCCCTGTGGCTTTGGTGTATATATATATGTATGTATGCACCACCCCAAGTAGGCTCTCCCTATGACTATGTACTGTATGTACAAGCAAAGTTACATATTCTCTTGCTTTTTTTACACCACACCAGTACTCGGGTATCTGCATGTGTCAGGGTTCAATGTTGCATTGAACTGCTCCATCTAGACATCAAATACTGCAAATAAGAGAAAGTGCTTTAGTAATCTCAGTGGACTGTGACTTCTTGAAATCAATAGCTTTCTTTCAGTAGAGTCTAAACTGCTTTCTATTATGTGGAGCCTGACGCAGTAACACAGACATGCTTAAGATGCCAATTGCGCTGATCTTTGAGCAGCGGGTAATGTAACAAGATATTTTTCTGAGTACAGGGGACATGAGAGCACATGGTGCTTTATTTTGAGGAGAAAATCTATCGCATAGGTTGACCCAAAAGCAATTAGTGGTTCATTTAATTGAATCGGTGAATTCACCTGTGCAGTCTATTAAAATACTATATAGAGATAATTTAGGCTCAATTTAGTACAGCTAGCGGAAGGGTTATAGAGATTTATAACGGATTACCTTCTATCTACCCGCTGAGTGGATGCTTAATCTTAAGTGAAATAGCAGAGCATCCTGGTAGTTCAGCCAGAAATACCGCCCTGTGCCAAAGCTGGACTTCTCCCACTATCGATATGGCTACTGTCCAGACTCATTAAGCTGTTGTATTTCTGGACATAAATGGGAACATATAAATAGGTCATTGTCCTAAATCCAAATAGTTGGATTTTTCACCATTTTCAAAGCAAAACTCAAATGATGTCTTGTGTAAATTGTGTAAGAAACAGTCTTTAGTAAATTGAACTGAAAGGGCTTTGGTTGTGCTGCTGAGAATTTCCTTTGTTTAAAAAGCATCTTTCATCACAACCAAAATCACTCCAGTATATAGTACTTCTCTTCTCCCTGTCCCACAGTGTGCTACTTCGGGCAGAGCTGTCCCACTATCAAAGAAGAAGAGCTAGATGGCCATAACATTTACTGAGAGCCTTGCTGTGCTAAAACTACCCTCAGCTATGCATTATTTCTACCTTGAAAGGCATCACTGGAAAATTCCAAGGGAATTCATAGCAGGATATTTATTACATACATTGTTGTGTGTACCCACTGTCTGTACTTCAAGTTCTGTTACATTTCCTTCCTAATGGAACATAATTCACAATAAATAGATGCCTTGATCCTCTGTGTGTGTGTTGAATGCTATGCAGGGTTCAGAATTTATTGTAACTTTCTCTATTGATTTCAGAGCCCTATAGGGAAAAAAGATGTACAGGTGAGCTAGAATAGAAGAGATATTCAGCACCTATGTTTAATAAGAACAGTTTTTTTAGGTTTACAAAGTTTTGCAGTGGGAGTGTTTCTCTTTTCTCTCAGGGCTGACTCCCTCTCCTCTCCCTCTTCCCGAGGTCAGTGAGTAGCATGGTCCGAGGCTGTCTTTCCAGGTGTGGCATGATGGCACAGCACTCTGCTGGATTGTATGGCTTTGTGCTGCAGAGCCTCGTGCACTTGTGAGCCATTCTGGGATCCTCACATGGGGAGGATTGCATAAATAGAAAGCATTTCTGTTTCATCTGTCAAAAACCTGCTCAGGGCTGTGGGACCAATTACATCGTTTTTCCTGCTGCTAAATCAGGCTGTCGTTGTTCTCTAGTCTTTCTAAGTGATGCTACAAGAATTTATAAAAAATAAAGGGTAGAATTAAGTGGAGCTGGACCTCTCCAGCACCTTTGGTGCTATTAGAAGCACCAGGGCCCATTGAGCTACTCTGTAAATGTTTTACTGATAGATATGGAAAGTAGAGAAGGGAGAGAAACGGGAGATAAAAACTGTATTTGGCAAAGTGTCTACTGCTGCAAGTAGCTCGTTGGATGCATGCTAACTAGGTCAACTCTGGTAATAATCTGAACCAAATTGTTTATTTGTTTTTCTTGTAATGGTGCCTAGGCAGGAGCTCCAACTCTGCATCTACAGGTAGTGTAGTAAAGGCAAAAAGTCTTAAAAAAACAGATAACCTAATTACGCTGATTAGTATTGATATGTGCTATATATACATTTGTTAGTTACACACAGTTCCAGCCACATTTTTTTCCTCTGTACAATTTATTTTGGCTTGTTTTCTCCTAGAGTCATAGAATAATGAATTTCAAACTTGTTGTGTACTCATTAATTGTTCCTTGTGTCATAAGCATGCTTGAAAATAGATGTTCTTCACATCTTTTCACCTAGGTGGGAAAGAGCTTCTCCAGTAGTAGCACGTAATTTTCAATAGAGAAATAGCACTTTTTTAATCACTATGTGGCATGTTTCTGCCATAGCTGTGGGAAATCAAAACAAGTAACTGAGGATTAAATGCCTGTATCTTTTCACTGTTAAAGAAATATCAAAACATCCCACAACATGTGGGGCAACATCTGTGAGGTTCTTGGTATACTGGTCACTAGCTATAGACATTTTTAAAATGTTAAGTAATCTGGGTAGGCAGTTGCATAATTATTGTGTGAATGTTTAGTGTTAGGGATTTGTATACTGCAGTGCATTTGTGCTAGAATGGGTTCACCTGAATGCTCTCTGTCTTGTAATGATGGTCTTCAGCATGTTATATGGTCAAGGGAGCAAACGGTTAAAACCAGCTGAAATTAAAAAAGGTCTTTAAGTGGTATTTTTGGAAGTCTTTCATTACAGAAACGCTTGTGGGGAGGGTGCCAGCAGAAGATTGCTGCATCAGATCTGAAAGCAATAATACTAATGTTGCTCTTATGTAATGATAATACTATATACTATCATACTTACATGACTATATAATACTATATATATAATGCTTATATGACTTTGCACTAGCTTATATGCTGAAATTAGAACAATGCTAGATGGTTGCATTGTACATTTCCCGTTATTTTAAATAATGTGATTGTCATCTTTGCTTTTTCTCCCTCCTTTGTTATAGGGAGAAAATTGAATTTTGGTCATGACAACAAAGGCATATTTCATTGTCTAATCATTACACTCTCCAGGGATGGGTATATAGCAAGCTCAAATACACAGGGAAGCAAAGTATAGTGGCCTGACATCAGAGAGTATTGGTGTGTTGAGCCCCATGGGATGTGCACGGGAAGGAACATGTTCCCAGTCACAGAAGTCGATCCATCTTATTTTAGCATGGATGCCATGCGAGCTGGTGGTAAATTTGCATGAGGTGACTTGCACAACCATCATTTGTGGAAAGTTTTAAACAAAAATACAGGTCTTCAGCAAGGTGCCATGTTAGGGTTTTTTGAGTTTTTTTTCCTTTATTTCTGTCAGGTTCTAGTATTCATCACTTATTCATGAAGTTAGAGAAGAATGGTGCTGAAGCTGCTAAAGTAGCACAATCATATTCATGGATTTTTGTTCTTGTCATTTTGGATTGTGAGTGGGAGGCTATTAGCATTCCTGCATGAAATTCCACAGAATATATAAAAATATAAATTAAAGGTAATCACTAAACTGTTATTGACAATGGTTACAGTGCTTAAAGAGAAATATGTTCTTCTAATTGTTTCTTAGATTATAAAGATTACTCAAAATTGCAGCTATTCACTGACTATACCATGAATATTTTATTGAAGTAAGAGACAGTGAATATTGTGGTCAGATAGGAACCTTGTCTGAGTGATATGGTCTACAAGTAGCGTTCAAATGCATCAACTCTGCCTTTTGTACAGGTTTTCTACTAACTATGGAAAATGTGCATGCATGTGCCCCACCTATTTTTCTTTCTTTCTTTTTTTTTTATGACATGATCTTGTGATTTATAGACGTAATTTCTTTCCAGAAACACCATTTTTCAAACCCTTAGCATTGTTTCTATCTGAAAAGCTTGCCTTTGAACAACCTGGGGCTGCTCCCTGTGCTCTGTCCCTGGGATACCATCTTTCTTTGCTCAGCTCAGTATTTTCCAATAGTATTTGCACTATTTTTCAATGACTTCAAGGGCCAGCCATTGACTCCTGTCCCTGCCAACTCAGAGGAAGGCCGTTTAAAGCATCTCAGTGCCTCCGGAGCAGTACTCTCTGGTACAGCACAAACAGGATGCTGCCACGTTGTAATTTTCATTTACATTGTGCTACCACAGAAGAAAGGAAGCCAAATTCCTCACTGCCATGTAAATATTATATTAGACACTGCAGTGAAGCTTTGAAATGCTAATAACGGAGCCGGCTGACAGAGTGCCGGTTTTGTTTTGGTGGTGACTTGGGCTGTCGCAACAAGTCCTGGCAGAAAGAAAACAGCCGCGAGCGGCCTGCAGGTTCCTGAGCAGTGAAGGCATGTGCCACGTTTTATGACTACCATTAAATGGTATCATTTTAACTGGTGTTTTAGAAGGGAGAAAGCTACTAGGGCTTGGGTGGAGGGTGGGTGTTTCAGAAAGCAGCAGCAGAGCTCGCTCATGGCGGCCAGCTGCCCTCTCAGCCCACGACGGCCAGGTGCGGGATGGCCCCCGTCCAGCACACTCTCAGCCAGTGCAGGCCCTGTCATGAAGGCACAGAATCATCATGGTTGGAAGGGACCTTTGAGATCATCGAGTCCAACTATACACACACACTCTAAAATAAAAAACCACACCCAACAATCTCTGGCACTAGAGCATGCCCTGAAGTGCCACGTCTACACGTTTCTTAAATCCCTCCAGGGATGGTGACTCCACCACCTCCCTGGGCAGGCTGTTCCAGGGACTGACCACCCTCTCAGGAAAGTCATTCTTCCTAAGATCTAATCTAAACCTCCCCTGCCACAACTTCGGACCATTTCCTTTGGTCCTGTCATTATTCCCTTGGGAGAAGAGGCCAACCCCCACCTCTCTACACCCTCCTTTCAGGGAGTTGTAGAGGGCAAGGAGGTCTCCCCTCAGCCTCCTCTTCTCCAAACTAAACATGCCCAGTTCCCTCAACCTCTCCTCATGTGACTTGTTCTCCAGACCCCTCACCTCAGCTTGGTGGCTCTCCTCTGGACACGCTCCAGCACCTCAATGTCCTTCTTGCAGGGAGGGGCCCAGAACTGAACCCAGCCCTCGAGGTGAGGCCTCACCAGTGCCCAGTCCAGAGGCACCATCACTGCCCTGCTCCTGGTGGCCACACTGTTCCTGATACAGGCCAGGATGCTGTTGGCCTTCTTGGCCACCTGGGCACACTGCTGGCTCATGTTCAGCTGGCTGTCCACCAACACCCCCAGGTCCTTTTCTGCCCGGCAGCTCCAACCACTCTTCCCTGAGCCTGTAGCGCTGCCTGGGGTTGTTGTGACAGAAATGCAGGACCCAGCACTTGGCCTTATTAAACTTCATCCCACTGGCCTTGGCCCATTGATCCAACCTGTCCAGATCCCTCTGTAGGTGCACGGGAGCACCCACGCTGCTCCTCAGCCTGCAGCAGGGGCGGATGAGCTCCTGCCATCTCTTACCAATGTGGGGGAAGGAAGGAGGCTGTGGAGGGATGGTTTTCCACCTGGGGCTGAAGGGACACATGGTCTCCTGGTGAGGAGAGAGGAATGGGAGTGAACAGGACTAGTGCCGGCCCACTGAGAGGGCCAGGGTGAAGGAAGGGGCATCTCTTGCAGCAGCAACTTCAGGTGGGAGGAGAGATCCTGGCAATGACTGTCCCTCTGCCTTCTCTTTCACCACCTCTTCTTGGGGAAGGGACTTTTTTTTCCTGACCTTTTGTTCTCTGATGACTCCTTCATGCCGGCCTTTCATTTTAATGATAGCATAGCTGTGAAACCGAGTCACATCAAGGCCTGGAGGTTTCCATCTGTAATGAAATGTAAAGACACCTGGCAGGGTCTGACACATTTTAGTCTCCTGAGAGAGAGACTTGGGAACTGAGTCCTGGGAATCAAGTGTTCAGACCAACCATGCTTCCCAAAGCAGTAAATTGTTTTCATTAGTCTTTTTTTTCCCCCCTTAATTTTGCATAGAAATTGGGAAGATTGACCAAGATATATATAAATACAACACCCCAGGATTCACTGGCTGCCTATCAAGAGTACAGTTCAACCAGATTGCTCCACTGAAAGCAGCTCTGAGACCAACCAACTCCTCCTCTCACGTCCACATCCAAGGAGAACTGGTGGAATCCAACTGCGGAGCTTCTCCACTCACCATCCCACCAATGTCGGCAGCTACTGACCCGTGGCACTTAGACTCAGGTAAGCTGGGGTGCATGCCTTGTTAGCTTGGCCAGGAGCTCAGAGAAAAATGATGTCCACCCTCCTCTGTAAGAAAAAACAAACCGTAATGGACGTGATTGATAGATGACTGTAGGACTATAATCGTGGTAGGGAATGCAAAGCTGGAATGACAGAGATTTGCCATCACTTCTAAATGCAGTTACATGATATTTTTTTGCCTTTTTTTTAATATTCTGCTTTATTTTTCTTTTCTGTAAGTCTTACACTGTTTGAATGTTGAGTTTTAACTTAGCTGCTGTGATAGCATTTTCTCTGTGGTATTGGGTATGTAGTCAGCAAAAGGTTGCAAGTACAAATAAATAAGGTACAATAGCATTTCTTATGCTGTATTCCTAATAAGTGAACATATTGTAGTCAGCTTCATACAAAAAAAAGTAGATCTAATTTTAGACATAGATGTATTTATATGAAATGCTGATCTGTTTTCTGAGATGTCTGCTTTCCTTAGGCCATGCTTAATGGGAAATCCCATTAGTCATGATGGTATTCATCTCATGCTGAAAATGCTGGAAAGCCAAAACAATTTGCTGATCCCAGCAATCCCATCCTGCTTTGTGACTGACAGTCTTTGAGAGTATACGTTGTGCCTAGCATGAGAGGTGTTCTTTTGTCTCTTGCTTCTTGAGTGTCAGGTAAATACTTTTTTTAAAAAGTCTCTTCCCTTCAGATTTATAGGGTGAGGTGTACATTGGCCCCTCTCTTGTATTTTGTCCTCATTCTGATTTCGCTTGTAGTGGTGTAAATTAGAACCTGTCGTGGCAAAGCTGATATGTTAGTAGTATAGTAGTATAAAATTAAAATGCTAGAGGAAAAAACACATCCATAATGATTTTGATACCAATTGGTCTTTGCCTGATGTGTTTAGGAATGAATCCATCTGCCAGTTTTTATATGAGAGATGAGGTATATATGTCTTTCTTAGAAGTGTATGCTAAGGTCATACCATTGGGTTTGGGATTTTTTATTTTCTTGCAATGTCAAAGAACTCCTTGCAGCATTTCCTTTCAGCTCTTCTTCAGTAGCAAAATAGCACAGTTGTTTGTAGGGAGAGGTAGATATTCCAGGGCTGAGGGTCCTAAACATTGATACAAGCAGTATCATGCTATAAAACCTGTCATTCCCTCCCTGCTGCCCTGATATTGTACGATTTCAGTATGTCTCTTCTGTTTATAACATGCCATCTCCTATTTGAATTTTTTTATCACAAATGAGTAGTCCCTTTCTTCTCTGAAATTATTGGGTCAGTTTGTACCTGAAGGTTATGTTCTGTGCTCCTTTTTCTATAAAAGCACATTTCCTGGAGGATACCTCACTGGCTCATGTCTTTAAAATGTGTGCCATAAACTTCTTGAGGATGCACTGCTGCTGTGAATCTTGTGCAGGGTTTTGGTTGTTAATTTTGGTTGGGTTTTTTTCCTACGCTTAATTTGACTGCAAGCTAGTAAAAGACTATGTCAGATTTACTCAAAATGTATGAACTGTTTCTAATAGCTCCTTGTGTTAAAAGAAGGAGGTCCTATTGTCCTTGCCACGTGCTACTGTGCTTGACCTTGTGTTGGCTCAGTTTCATCTTGAAAACTTTTGATGAGTTTATTCAACTCTGTTGACCTGACAGATTACAAATTTATACATTTTCTTCTGGATTAATTGTAGTACTCAGTCATGGAGCCAGCATGAAGGATATCAGGTAACATACAGCGTGCAATTAGGCTGGGTCAAGCTGTCTGTTAACTTCTGCCCAGTAAAAACAATCTCATTGCCATCACCAAGACCCAACTTGACTATTTCAGGTCGTAGGAAACAGAGCACAAGGGACTAGGAACCCCTCCTCTTGTCATCTCCAGTGCTCCACAGCAGTAGAGGAAAAAGTTAATATTGCTTTAAAGACTTCTAGTTGAGGGACTGCTGTACACTTAAGGGGGCAACAATGTCAGGTGAGTTACAGTAGAAAGAAATTTTACAGCAAGGGACTGATGTTTCACCAGGGCAGGAGTGAAAGGACATTCAGGTGTGGGTGAACAATTCCTGACTTTCACTGTGGGTGACATTTCCATGATACAAAGAGGAGGTGTCACAGCAAGTCATTTATCAGTATCAGGTAAGAACAACTCAGTCTTTGGAAAAGTATCTCTGGTGGTCTGACACAGCTAGCTCTATTTCAGTCTCAGGAAAAATATGTACTGTAGACTGTGTAACCTCGCACACAGATGATCTTGATGACTCTGGATGACTGGTAAATAAGAATGTTTGGGTTTAGTGTCACTTTACATTAGCAAATTGGCAGTTTGCACTAAGGATAGAGTTATGGTACTCTCAGTGTGAATTTCACTAAACCCGCTGAAGGGGTGAAGACAAAAAGCTCCTTTGAAATTCACAGAAGCACTTGTAGTGGTGCTAAAGCACTACTGCCACAAAGAAATGGTTGCAAAGAACATGACTTTGAAAGCAGCAGTTACTATGTACAGGGTTTCTCATTTCAAACATATTTTTATTGTTATGTCACCTATTTCATTTTAAATATATCTTACCAAAACATGAGAGCTGAGTATTACTGGTTTGTAGAAAAAATCAAAAATAAGGAAAAATGTTGTGGAAAGTATGGTATGGTTCAAATCTCATTCAGTGACATCCTCTGCACTCATCCTGATTCATATTTTGAGTTAAGTGTAGATTTCTAGCTTGGCTTCTCAAATACTGTGGGAATGAATGTTGAGGACTGAAAAATGCTGTAGAAGAGGATCAAAGGTAAGTGTCTAAATAGGACAGATAAACCAGACAGCAAATGTAATGATCCTTTCACCTCTAAACTGCAGTGCTAGATCAGGCCTCTGATAATTACTAGATGTTAAACAGGTTCTGCTTGACAGGTGACCTACATGATATGTTTGCCTTAAACTCTTCTATGTAGTTACTGCATGGACACCTCCTGCTAGCTGCAAGACATTTTGGATGCCCTAACAGAGAGGAACACCATAAAGACACACATCAGTCACTTGCAGCTGACCCTTAGAGACAAGTTCAGGGATTTATCAATAAGAAACCTTGCTGATTTGTTCCCCAGACAAATGGGCCATACAGCTTCTTGATTCATTGTCTAGCACTTTCTCTTAGCCTTGAATTCGCATATGTTTCACATTTACAATATTAGTTCATTTTCAATTTCTTTGTCACTGTAAAAATGCCGCTTCCCTCCCCACACCTGGCTGGCATTTTGCCATGCTACTGGGACATTATCTTTAAACCGTTGTCTTGTTCAGCTTGTGAATATTCTTACAATCCATTGTCTTTTCCTGTTGCTATGGCAATCCTTTCTTGGTGGTGATGAAGCACAGGAATTACACAAGTCATTCTTTTCTAGAAAGTTACTTTCTGGTGATTTAAAAAAAAAAAAAATTCAATAATCAAACCCATGCAGATCATCAATATCATTCCCTTCCTGTACTTTCCTCCCATCTGTATTACCTCAGCTCATGTCAGACAATACAATTTGACCTCGTTACATCAAAGGGAGTGTGGTGAGGAGGCAAAAGAGAGCCTGCTCAATGACCATTTTAAAATAACATGTCCTACCTTTACATGTTGTCTAAGCCCAGTGATTTATCTGGCTGGCATACATTTCAACCCAAAAGTTATAATTGCATGCCTTCAACTATATTAGCATGCATTTTAATATCTATTACTGTAGCATACGTTAAAAAAAAGCTAATCACCACAGGCTTTTTTAATCTCTCAGTTCAAATCAGCTGAGGTATGTCACTGGTAACTGATGCCTTGCTTATTGCAGAGAAGCAAACAAAAGCCCAAACAGCTGATTATTTTTGTAGTAAATAAACTCCCACATCTAAAATGCCTTGTCCTTAAAACCAGAAGATGCATATTGTTGGGGTGAGGTTGTTCAGTTTGTGGGTGTTTTTATCTCAGATAAAGGTTCTACAGTTTACTAACGAAGTTTCACCTGCAGACTTTTCTTATTTATGTAGAAAGGATGATGTACGTACCTCTCCGTTTTAGGGCAAATGTGCTCCAGCTTGCCAAACTATCCGATCTTGAATCTGGTAAAAGCAAGAGATACCAGAAGAGGCAAGGTACATACAACAGTTGACAAACCATGCTTTAGCACCTCTGAGCTGCCGTGGCACATTGCAGCTGCAAGATGCATTTATTCTGAATATGAACAGAATGGCATCCAGAGTATTTAACATGGGATTTAGTTAAATCCATATTAGTTTCAACATATTAAGAATTAAATGGACCAGGATTAAATGCTACGTCTACAATGTTCTTCCAAGTGGTGTGACTGTTTTCTGACCGTATGTATTTAAACCCTAAAAGCTCCTTATTTTTGTTGAATGTGAAAGGCTTTGCCTTTTAAGAATCAACAGCTTACTTTGAAACCTATATTGAGCACATTCGGCAAAAACATTGTATGAAGACACGCACCACTATCATCAAGATCAAAATGGCTGCCTGCAGGATTAACTCCCTTTTTGTAACAAAAATTCATCTTTTCACAAGTGATAGCAGGAGAGGAGAGTTGGAGGGCTGAGTACTGGCCATATAATCCATGCTCACCTAATTGGCCAACTAATTATCTTTGTCAAGCGAAAGATAGCAGTTGATTTCTAGACTAAGAGAAAGTGTCACTCGTGTATTACTGGTGACAGTGCTGAAAGTGACCTCCCGGATTCTGGTGCTATCTCAGAGGGCAGAGCGGCAGCATCTGAGGAGAAGCAGTGTCAGACGTGCACTGGCACGGATGTGGCTACTGAGACTGGAAACACCTCTTGCCATTGTCAAGGGCTTGTTATAAACGACACAGTGAGAAGGACGGGTCAAAGGCATTACTTGCTGGAGGGCAGAGATTCAGCCCTCAAAATGGTCTTAGGTTACAAACACATGAACCAACGGGTCTTTTGGCCACAGACATTGAATGAGTCTTGAGGCATCAGTGAATCCAACAGCAGGGGGCTTAAAGTCAATGGTAGTGTGTGACACAGCGCTCACTCTCTCCTCTAAGGGTCCACAGGGAAGCAGGGTCACTTCTCCAGGCTTCCTGCAAAGGGAAAGCGAGTCTGGGCAGGAGGGATGGAAAAGGTGCACCACCTTTGTTCATGATGCAACCTTACACATCTAAATTGATCTCCTAGGTGCTAGCAAAATTAGAAATGGAGGTGAAGGCAGTTACTAGAACAAAATGACACTCCTCCTTTTTCAAGCATAGCAAACAGGATCAGCTACCTGTACTGCAGTCAGGGAATGATGCCAGATTCTCTCCTTGAATTAACCCATCACTCGAGGTGCTTGGGGTTTTTTTAATTAAGATAGCTTATAAACATTGGGAGGCTCTTTGTTTGACAGTAAGATACTTTATAATTTTTATACAAGAGCCGGAAGATGCAACATGCCCATTCTTTCACTGCCAGATTTTGGTGCATTTCTATGATCAAGTTTCCTCTGCAGAGAGTGACCACCATTCATCCCTAATTCTCCCAATATAAATATTGTCTCAGAAGTCCATGGCCTTGACCTGAGTTGTTTTCAAACAGGAAGGTGACACTTTTTTCAGATGGGGATTAAGTCTAGCAGAAACTCATAGCTCAGTTTCTAAGCACCAAGTGTTTCTTGCAGGCAGGAAGGTAAGTGGTAATCATTGAGATGCAACAGTTTCTATTTTTTTCCTCCCCATTGAGCTGCTAACTAGGAAGAGCATCTGTCTAAAATTTGACACAATCAGTGCTTCATCCTTAAAGGGCTTAATTATGGTGCTTGAATTACTGTAAATCTCTCTATTGATTTGGAATAAAAATGCCTCCCTCAGTCTCATCTAGTTCCTTCACACAATTATGCATAGCTTTCCCTTATCTTTAAGAATATATAATTTCAGTGTGAAATTTCTGACACCCTGTCTCGTGTGTCAGACAGCTGACACGCTGCCAAGCTTGTAAATTCTTCTGGCAGTCATTGAGAGACTGGCATTGTAGCTATTTTGTGAGCAATGATTTGAATGTTAATGCTGCTACCTAACATCAAGACAAGAAGGTAGTAATATTAAAAAGAGAGTGTTTTCCATCCTCTGCAAAGACTGTATTTTTTCCATGATTACTGACTTTAACCAGCAACATAGGGGTGGCATAAATGAGGAAAAAAAGGGAGTAGATAAGGAAGCATTTAAATGCCTGAGCACTTCATGTAACTGCCTTCTTTTTCCTTTCCTTAGGCTGAAAAGCACTTCACTTCATGTGCAAGAGGTTATTCAAGATTACAGTCAGGCCACTACAGCTATTAAAGTTTATATTACATTTAAGCTCTCCAGTCTCACCCATTCCCCATCCCCAATCCAAGCCTTTCTTTTTTCATAAGGGCATGAATGTTAGAAGTGCAGATCCCGATCTTGTTCATATCCTAGCTCTGAGAAGTCCTTTCTTCCAATGACCTCAAGAAATAGAGTCTGTCTTTTTTTTTTCTTTTTTGTAGCTGTCATAAGTTTAAAAGCTTGTTTGGTATTCTTTTTCATTGGGTTGGATTTTTTATTTTTGGTTTTTTGTTTCTTTCAAGTATTCCCTGTGGGTCCATTATCAGCGATTAGCTATATACAGCTAGGCTTTGATCAGCACTTAACTCTACTGTTCCTTTGAGAGCACTGAAGCGTTTCATATTCTGCATTAATTATAAAAGGAAGTATTTGTTTCTCTTCCTTAACAGGTGAAATGTAAGCACGGCTCATAAAATTTTCATGAAAGTGATAGCTTAGGCCAGCATGACTAATACAGGAGCAATTCTTGTCTGGAGTCATAATGAGACCCAGTGTCAGACAGACCTTATGACCAGGAACTAAAAGACAGATGACTTCAAGTCTTTGATGGATGGGGATGCCCTAATGTGCTGCAAATCAACTGGAAATTTGGCAGAGCAAATGTTCAAAATACTGTTTCTGAGGCAAAAGTTGCTGAAGTTCAAACTGCAGATGAACAGAGACCAAAAGTGATCCTAAATGTCTGCTGTCCTTTTAAAAGTAAGGAATAGGAATCCGTAGCATACAAGTACCAGTTACTAAATTTAAAAAATGGTTTGATCTTGCCTTCCCACTACTTTGTACAATTACTTCCTTCTGTGCAAAAGAAAGTGTAAAAGTTACTATTGGGAAATGACTGTACAAAGGGGGAAGCAGGGAAGCATCATCTGACCCCAACCGACCGACAGTGTGGGAATGTGTTCCCTTTTTTTCGTATTTCATCCAGGATTGATCTGGAGGAGTGTAAGCTGCAAGGATGCATCTCCTAATAAGGCACAAGTTTTTCTGTCCCTTTGCTAGGAAGATTGCTTTTTAAGACCAAAAGAAAAAATATCGTACTGCCTTCTTGGAGCAAGCCATTCATAAAACTCCCATTTCCTCCTCTGCTTAAGAGTATGGACAGCAAAGTTCACGTGTGGAAGGAAATTAAAGGGCTAACAACAGAGCTGATTCAGAAACAACTATCTTTACTGATTGGGTTGTCAATTCTGCTTTCTAGTGGTGAGAATTTGTAGTTCATTGACCATAGAGCATTCAGTGAATTTTCCCCCAATACAGCCATTGTTTATTGTTGTCATTTTCATTGTTCACTCCAAAATTCTTGCTTTTATAATAGAAACATCCAACCACTCTTTCTTCTGTAGTCCCCACTTTCCCACACTGTCCCAGGCATTGGCATACAGAAGGGTTTTTCAGAGGACAATGTTTCTATTAAGCCATCATTTCAGACGTTTTTTAAATTTATACTCATTTCACATTGGAAGAAAGACAATTGGAGACCCTTCACACCAAAAATGTGAAAAAACAGGTTTTGTGTTCTCCATCACGTCTGCACATGTCTCTCTCTCTCATCAGAACTCACCAGTAACTGTCAGTAAAAATACTTGAGATTCGGTGAAAAATTCTTAGGGGGGAAAAAAATCGCAATCCTTCAAAATGTTTTTGATCTAGCAGAACATACCCGACAAAACTTAGTTTAAATAACTGTTCCAAATAGCACTGATTCCTTGGAGGACTTCTTGTCATTTATGAAGGTTTTTTTTCTGCTCTGGTTTTCTCCATATACTTCCCAGCCAAGAAGGTTGCAAAGAATTGAAGAACGTAGTGGATTTTGATCCAATGTTGCAAATTTCACGTTCCAAATAATTTGCATTATTGGCAACAGAGAAGATGACATTTTTAAAGTGAAAAGCCGTAATTTTTCCTCTAATCTGCATGTCTATTCTGGTAGTTTCGGGGTTGCTATGTGGGTGTACTTTTTCCAATATTCTGCATCAAAAAAATTATTAAGTCTATGACTGTGAAGACTTCTATTTCCATATAGAGAGAACAATGGTTCGTATTAGGGATATACTTGCAACCCTCTAACACTACAGGTGAGGCATCACTAAAAATTCAGGCAGTAATGTTGGACCCCATATAGCATGCTAGCACAAAAATGACCTTTTACAAACAATATGGTTAATAATATCTTTTAAATATTTTGCAGTTGGGTAGGTGTGGGTTTGTTTTTTTTTTTAACTTGGAAGTGTTTAATATTAAAAATAACTTCAGCTAAATTCTCAGTTCTATACTTCAGCTGATGTCAGTGGTTCTTTAAGTAAACTCTGTTAACAGATTTTAATGTTAAACATTCCTCTCAGAATCTGCTCTCAAATGCCTAAAAAAACAGGAGTAGGGGTAGTTTTCCTCCTATTTCTCAGCTTGGAGAAATAGGAAAAAGAAAGATGTATTAAGAAACAAGGTAGGAACTTTCAATACAAAGTTTGCCCTTTCATCATAAAAAGACACAGCATTTTTAATACTACTTCAGATTTTTTTCTTCTTCTTTTTTTTTTTTCTCCTTTTCCTTAATTGCTGAAGTTTACTTGTCAAGGGAGTTCTTCACAGAGCTCCACTCAGGAGGAGAGTGCTGGGTGGAACAGGCACAGACAGTGGGATGGAAGAGGAAGGGTGGCTGGAGTTCACAGACTGTGATGTTCACCTTTGATGGAGGGCTGTGTAATGGAGTGGTTTACTGCTGCTCTGTCATTTCTGTGCGTGTGTGTAGTTTCTCTTGTGATCCAGTCCCTTCAGGAAGTTGAATGCAATTGTGACTGCACATTAGTTTGTACTATCAAGCCTTAACCAATTAGTTTCTGTACTTACAGTAGGTAATAAGGTGTGCTCTGTAATTTAAAACCATAGCAGTGCAGTCTCACCTGACCAGCAAAGTTGATGTAATTAGACAAAATGAAGCCAGAAAGCTTGCTTTTTTTTTCCTCTGTGTTATGGTCCTATGGAGAAAAAGATTAGTGAATGGAGCTAGTGTCCAATGCTTTCTCAAAATTCTAGGGTGTCGGCGAGTGCTCTCTTTGCAAGCTTGGTTCTTGGATGCTTGGCTGCAAAATAGGAAGAAATGATAGTTCACACCTTTTCTTTCTTTTGTTCTCGCACTGTTCTACTTTTAATCAATGTCTCGTTTGCTGGGGGTTTTATATACCTTGTGATCACCAGATCCGGTTGTTACAGTTGCTTCTGTATTTCATATTTATGTGAAAACCTAGCTGGTCTTAATAATGGGAGAATTCCTTTCAAAATTGTGGACATCTGTAAAGCTGAAAGGTCACAGGAGCCTTGCAACACATGTTAGTTCGAGGCTGAACAAACTCGCTTTCCAGCATTTCACAGGTCTCATCCATCGTTTTAGACCTATCATCACTCTTACCCTTCCTTTTTTGGAGCAAATCTAAACTGTATCTTCTGCAGAGCAACGAAGTTGGCGAAGGTTCTAGAGAGCAAGTCCTACAGGGAGCAGCTAAGGGAACTGGGGTTGTTTAGTTTGAAGAAAAGGGGGCTGAGGGGAGACCTTAATGCTCTCTACAGCTGCCTGAAGAAGGTTGCAGTGAGGTGGTGTCAGTCTCTTTTCAAAATAGCAAATGACAGGAAAGGCCTCTTGTGGGTGCCAGGGGGGATTTAGATTGGATAGTATGAAAATTTTCTTTATTGAAAGGGTTATCAAGCATTGGAAGAGGATGCCCAGGGAAGTGGTTGAGTCACCATCCCTGGAGGTATTTAAAAGACATGTAGACGTGGCACTTAGGGAGATGGTTTAGTGGGACTTGGCAGTGTTAGGATTATGGTTGGACTGGACTATCTTAAAGGTCTTTTCCAACCTAAATGATTCTGTGATTCTACCATTCCTTTGTAGCATGATGTATTTTAACTAAGACTTGCCCACTCAGTAAAGAAATTCAGGTTAAAAAAAAATTGCTTCCAGTGGCTTATAGGTAACACTCCTGGTAGGGTATGTAAAAATGAGATTTGCCTTTTACATTGTTCTTCTTAGTACTGCTGTCTAGTAGAAAAGTCTTCCCCTCTGGTTTTTGTTTTCCCCTTGCCTTTACTGAATAGCCTTTTGCTCATTTCTCTGCCCACACCCACTTTCTGGACCACTTTTCTACTTTAACATGGTCATTTTGCATTTCAATTTTCTGAATTTGCAAAAGGCTTTTATGTGGGATCCATTGTGAAAACTCTCCCTCTGAAAATGGCAGACGCAAAATCACGCCTACTATAATGAAGCAAAATTATCATTCACTGTGTTAAATCAACCACATCTGTCATCTTTAATGACTAATAGCAATTGTGGTCTGTTTATCCAGTCCCGTCTGCCCTTTCCATTCAGTGAGTGCTACTGTGTTGCAGCTGGCTGTTGCAATGATCATGTTGAGTGTGCCAGATGACAGCAGATCTCCTACTGCATTTTTGTGGTCATCTAAAATTTCATATGTCATGAAAATGATGGCCAAAACATGGATTTTGCCTGCAGTGAGTCTTTAATCATCCTTTTAGGTCATTTAACCCCATTTATCCTGAGACTATAACAGAAAGTTGATAAGGGCAAAACATAAATTTAGATTGTGTAAATTTACTCTGTGGTTATTGAAACTGGACTCATACACAGCCGCCCGTGAAAGACAGAGACAGCAAAGTATGCTATGCCCTTTCATGCAAGTTAGCTTCAGATGTTCCTATGCCACAGATGAGCTTAGCATTTCCTGGTACAGTTCAATCTGTCCCCACACTAGCTGTAGGTTTTAGGAAAATGTCTTTGGTGTGTCCTGACAGCAAACTGATGGCTCTGTGCCACAGCTGCGTGAGCAGAGGATTTCAGGGAACTGACAGCATGTCTCTTGGGCCAATATGTAACTGTTCTCCAGGATAGATTAAAAAGCTCTTTGCTCTGTTCTTCATGTTTTGATTCACACAAATGAGACCCTGGCTGCTCAGAGAAACCTAGAGAAGATTCAGAAGAATCTCCTAAGGTAAGGGAACATTACCGGTACAGTCCCCAAACCAGATGGGAATTAGCTGTTCAAACACAATCTTTGTAGACCAGGTAATAAAGGAAAACTGAATAGCCCTATTCATGGCCTCAGCTAACAATTAGGTAGCACAGTATCTGGACCAGAACTCCTGCAGCATCCTCCCAACACCCACCTTACATTACATTCACAACCCACTTGCTGTCCACATGGGCTTTACAAGGTAACTACATAGAGTAACTGCAGCTCTGTGGCACCTATTTGCTGTTGGCAAGTCATGATTTGAAGCTGTTGAGGTACAAGTATCAGGCAGTGCAAAAGGGCTTGCTGAGACATGTAGTTAGAATTAATGTCAGAGTGATAATGGAAGAATCTGAACAGAAAAGAGGTGTTCTCAGCTGTGACGGAGAAATGAAGGCACACACTTATCCATTAACAACTCACCCTGTACTTCATCTGCATATTACAGACACACGAGCTAGTTATTATACCACTGGGATTTAGATTCCCATGAAACATAAGTCACTAGTAAAAATATTAATTTTATCTGACCAGTCATTTTAAAACATTTTAGGAGTTATTCTTTACAATCTGTGAACAGCACTCTGTAGTCTTCTGTGCTTTTACCAGAGCATCACTATTATTGTTGCCCCTTTGTCAGACTGCTCTAACGTGTTCTTTACTCATTTAGTTCCTGAATTTCAGCAGTGATGGAAGAAAGAATCTTGTTTGTCTTCTTGACAAAGTTGCTTAATATTGCCAAGGAATGTGACCGTAGTAAGGTCAGAGACGAGTCACCATATGTTTGAATGACATAACTGCTGTATGAAATAGCTGCGTTTGGTGCCCACTGGTGACAGTATGGTGTTGTTAAGCTCACCTTGGAGGGTCAAGGAACGTGCCCTCATACATTCCCTTCTGCCTCATTGCTGTGGCAGGAGTCACCCTTTTGCAGTTCTTAAATCCCTGGTCTGTAGCTGTCTCTGTTCATTTGAGAAGCTACTGCTGTCCAGAAGAATTTAAAGGAAACTTCCACCTAAAAAAGAATATAGTAATGAGTTCTTTTCTTTCTCCTCTATCTATCTGTAGTAATACATTCAGTAAAAAACTGGTATAGACACTTCTGCAGCAAAAGGTATTCTATAACGCCACATTTGGCTGAGATTTTAGATAGAATTTTTCAGTCCAAAGAAATCCTCATAATACAAAAGAGGTCGCCTGCTGACACAAGAGTAACAGAACAAGGATTCATGAGTTATGGCAGTAATATCTGCCAACACTGCTGTAGGTGCTTTAAAAAAAAAGATTAATGAGCGTATAAGTGCTTTTTTTAACTCCCGCACTCCTGGTTCTCCAGCAGTTGCAGCAGAGCACAACTTCTGCTATATACAATCCAATCTGATGGTGACCTGTTGAAATATGTTGTCCCCTGACATGTTCCAATTTCCTCTTTGTCAGAGATAAGAGTCTCAGAGTGAGTCACATCTGCTTGTTGATCCAATGGACAACTCTTCCTGAGTGTGTGTGATAACTAGATGCAATGGGCAGCAGCCATGACAGAGGCATCAGAGGCAGCTTTCAGACAAGATGAAGGATGTAGCTTCACATCATGCTTCATGTTCTTGATTATCCTGCGATGTACTGTGGACATCATAAGCCGTGGTCTTCCATATCTGCCGGGAGTCCAGTGTACCATAGCCGTTGTGATGTGGCAGCTTGGGCGGGATCGTGCTGCCATGAACAGCCTTCCTCTTCCTTCACGTGTCACTAGTGCCGAGGTCCTTAAACAACATTTTAAATATACTGTTCAGCTGTAAGGGAAGGGGGAATTGTGACCATTTCTGGTTTTAAGATTCCTTGTGTGGGGACACAGGAGAGCAACTCCAAACCATGTAGCAAGTGGCAGGACTTGCTAACTGCCTGTGGTGCTGCTCCTGTTGTGAGGGGCCTCCTTTTGGGTTAGAATGGCAGAGAGCAATTTCCTTGCAATTTGGCAAATTATTGCCTTTCTGCATAGTGTTATTTGATCATAGGATTTTCCTTGAGGTGCAGGGAGAGCAGGTTTAAAGTTAGGGCTTATTCTCCCACTGCCAGCCCTTCCCTTTCAGCACTGCAAGGGTAATATTATGGACCTCGTGCCAAAGTGTCTCTGAAGAAACATTTATGGTTCTGCACAGTAAGGTTCTTCTTTGGAGCAAAATCCATTGATAGGGAATCAGGTATTTATTTATCTTTTACATTTTTTAGCCTGGTTTGTTTCACAGAGGTGCAGAAATGCTGTTTTCAGAAACCAGACCACCAATAAAAGTCAAAGACACAGGCGCTGCTGGCAAAACCTGCTGGCCAGGCCCCTTCCACTGAACCCTGAGAAACGCTCTCTTGTTTGTCCCAGAGGCGACCAGCCAAAAACTGGCTGCTCAACACACAGCTGGTTTGACTCTACCTCAGAGTAGGCACACAGAAGCCCCCAACCTCTTTTCAGGCCATGTGGCGAGCTCAAGCCATTCATTCTTTTGTGCAGCTGCTTCGTGATACAAAAGGGACTTTATTTTACTCCATGCTAACAGAAAGCCAGTTGAATTCCCTTAGCCAGTTGGATTCACTTGGAGTGTAGTGAGTACATCACTGGCCTGTAAAGGCAACTGATTACTTTAATACAGTATCGCCTAGTACATCAAGCAAGGAGAGTACAGCTGGGTTTTAAATACTGACCTAAGAGGTAATTAGTGTCTTTGATTATTTTGACTCCAACTAAATACTTCTAACAACATTTCCTCTATTTCAAAATCAATGTCATTGTCCAGCGGCAAAGAAGGGAATGATTCCAACCACTCACCTAGTTCCCTGGACTTGGTTAGTCTCTGCAGCGTCTAGATGCTATGTCTGGCTATAAAGAAAATGCAGATGATGGGTTTAATTGATGAGATTGCCTTTGAAAAGCCTCTTGAGGTTAAAACCGAGACCACTATTCAAATTCTGCTTTAAACCTGTACTGATTCCTTCATCCAGCTCTGCCACAAGGAGTCTCTCCTTTTTCGGTTGCTGGAAGGGGAGTGCTGGTATATCTGGATGGGTTTCCTCTTCTTACCTGTCTGCTGGAGGCTTTCCTCTCCCACAGGCTCTCCTGCCTGCCGTTCCTCAGCTCCTCCAACTCACAGCCTTGCCTCTTAGCTCCAAAGGACTCGCAGCAGCGGCTGAGCTGCCACACTGGGCTTTCTCCCAGAGTAGCAAAGGACCTGCTCCTTGGGGTGACTGCTCTTGGGCTCTGCCCAACAGAACTCGCAGCCCCTCGCTTAGGCTGTGCAGCAGCAAAAGGGATGGCAGTTTTTCTTTCAAAGAGCTTGCAGTTGTACCCAATGGCAGTCACTTAAACGCTAGAAACTCTGAAGCCTTTTAATGATTAGCAGTGGCAAAGGCAAAAATCTCCGACCACAGACCTTTGAAAGAAGGGGGTTTGTTCGGTTTTGTGCTAAAGAAACTTATGAATTTATGTTAGTAAGGTATCAAAATGACCTCCTGTATTAAGAGCAATGCTTACGAAGGGTAACCTCCTTTATTTTATTTTTATTTTTGTTAAGAGGAGGAAGCAAGATCTGAGGGATTAGATAATAGTGAAAGATTTTTTTCTTTTCTTTTTCTTCAGATAAATATCTAGGGATCACAGATTTCTTTAAATGGTATCTGAGGATGTTGGATGTATTTCTGAACTACTGTGTGAAGTTTCGTTGCTATTTCAACATGAATCTTCAATTCCTTATTTACAGCCAGTGCTGATTTCCCGTACAACGGCCAAGCTATAGGAGATGGAGTTAACAGAAACTCTGCCATTATTGGAGGTAGGAAAAGTGTACACTTTTTTAAGATACTTTGCAGTATGACAGTTACAGCTGAATTGCAGTTGGTAACATATTCAGGCTAGTTGCTAAGAGCTGACTATGTGGGAAAACTACTCCTGAACAAAGTTAAATAGAAATTTGCGTAAGTCCATTCAGGCACAATGTACTACTGAAATGGTTTGTTTTCACTTAGTTTGTCCCCTCAAATTCAGGTTTAACCAAATCAAAATACTGATATCCATAAGCCACATATTAAACATCCATGTGGAGAGCTACTTTGCAGTAGGTACTTATGTTAACAGAGTGATTCGTTTATATGAAGTGGCAATGTCACTTCCTGTTACAGAAGATCCAACATGAATCTGTCAAACACTATTTGCTCTTGACAAAAATCCCTCGTGATCCTGCCTTGTTTTTTAGGGCCCAAGTTCTTCTACAACTTATGTGCCAGAGAGTCCCTTTGAGTGTGATAGGTGGTGTTAAGTAATACCGGGACTGGAACTTTAAATTAGCATTCAGTTGAGTACATTCTGGCCAGGTGCCTCCAGAAGTAAGGATCCTGATTGATTTTATGCACACATGCAATTTTCTCTGCCCTGTCCCATAATTTGGAAGTGTTGCAGCATGACTCTCCTGGGAGATACTTGCCACTGCATGAAATTCTGAATCCATATTAAAAAAATAATTAAACAAAAGTAAAGATCAGCCTAATAGCGTTCAGTCAATTTTAAATGCATATAAAATGACATACTGGTCGTGGGTTTTGTGATGTGAAACAACACTGTGTATAGCAGTACATGCAGTCTAATGAAGTTTCTTGTTTCTTTCCCTGCCCCCTCAAGAGCCATATCCAGGTTAAATTAACTGCTTAAGTTTTGATTTGCTATATTCTTTTTCCTTTTAAATTTATATTTTTATTACTACTTAAAACTTTCCTTTAATACTTTGAAAACTTCCAACACTATAAGGATAGCATTGCATTCCTCAGAAAAATTCAGGCCATACCTGAACTGCCTGGCTGTCCAATGCGTCAGTTAACAAAAGGAGCATAACATAATTCTAGCTGATTACAAGAGGTTTTTTAACCTGAGAATTTCATAATGTCTTCATCCTGGAAGATCCACATGCCTGTAGAGAAGGGCCAGAAAAGGAACAGTGCTGTTTTAGCACATAATTAACTATGCCTAAGAGGGTAAGGTATATGAGGTTTCTCCATAACAGGGCTGAACCTCAAATAGACCATTGCAGGGGGAGCAATTAAGGATAGGTCTGATGATAAAGCAGTTACATCTGTAGTTATGTGGAGCCAGTGGAGTGAGCCCACAGTGAGCCAAGTCAATTTTCAAGGACATGTAGAGGGGCTCTGATAGATCTATACAGCCCTTGACTGGAAAGTATCCATCAGTGACTCCATCCTCAAAGAGCGAGCTCCCCAGGCCGTGACATGTCACCGTTTCACCTCCATGCTTTGGAAGCCCTCAGCACCCTCTGCCTCGTGGTCAGCAAAGCTCACCACTCTAATAGGTATTAATGTTGAAGTTTACCTATGGGACGAAAGTCAGTAGCAGACTCCACTCAGCGACATTTTTGTATATAGCAAAAACTATGTATAAATATTAGATTAGTGGAAACCAAGTAACTATGGTGATGTTAACTGCCCAGGTAGCTTTGGCTCAGCTCAGAGGAGCTGTGGCATCCTTTCTTTGGGTCAAAATCTCGTGTTCTCCTCACCGGTGGCATCTTTTCTTTCCTCCTCTGCGTAGGTGTCATCGCAGTGGTGATTTTCACCATCCTCTGCACCTTGGTGTTCCTCATCCGCTACATGTTTCGCCACAAGGGAACCTACCACACCAACGAGGCCAAAGGGGCAGAGTCAGCCGAGAGCGCAGATGCTGCCATCATGAACAATGACCCCAACTTCACGGAGACCATCGACGAAAGCAAGAAGGAATGGCTTATCTAAGCCCATGGGGATGGGGCCTGGGGTGGGATACGAGCTGGGCCAGGGTGGGACTGGGATTACTCTTGCAGTGGGGAGAGAACACTCTGCGTGAGACGCTTGAGCACACATACGGTAAAAAGATCAGCACAACTGGAGGAGCAAGTGACAGGAAAATACCACTGAGACTGGAGGAAAAAAAAAGGAATATCTCAAGCATATAAGAAACAGTACTCTTTAATATTTATTTACAGCAAATTGCCCCTTCTGTATCCAGACAACTACAACAAAGAGCAGTTTTGCAGCTTCAGCATTGGTTTAAATTTTCAGTAATACCTGTCTCTTTCATCCAGAGATGTTCTGGATACCCACAATGAGAAACGGGGCTGGTTTTTTACATTTTTTAAAAGCTGTTTAAAACATGAGTAGTTCTGTCCTGAGAACAAGTGGCAGACCTTTATTCCCAGCGTTGTGTTCCTTCATGGCTGGCCGCTTCCCCGGAGGCTGCCCTCAGCCCCACACCTTGACCATATTGCTATTCATTTTGGTGGCACGGAACCAGGGGTTCAGGGCTGGGGACGGGACAGGGGGTGAGGATTAAGCAACTCATACTCGCCAGTTTTTCAACATGTCGTCAGCCCATGCCAACCCCGGCAGGATCCATCTTCTTGACCCGGGCACTTTGTTGATTGTGTACAATTCTCATCAGCGATGTAAAAATACTGTTATTATGACTATTACTACTACCAGAGAGAACGATCATAGAGCACAGGAAGCTTTGGGGGGTTTTTTATTGCTATTATTTTGTTGGTCTCTGAGGGAGGATGATGGTGTGTGAGTCTGTAGACCTAATCTGGTCCTGTGTCTTTGGCTACGGTACTGGTGACCCAAGGCACATGCCAGTTTAAACTCAGCTCTGCCTGTGGCTTATTGGCATATACTATACTTAGGCGTAAGCATTGTAGTAGGGAATTAGAGCCAGACTTTGCTTCTGTTTCTTTTTTATAGACTGTCACAGAAATGTTAGTACAGCTCTAGTCAATGCATTTAAACCCACAGACTTCACATAATACTTTTTTCCAACTCCAGCATAGCAATTTATTCTTTAAATCCTTTGTTTCAGTCCCTTTGCAAGGAAAAACCTCTGCTGGCAGTATTCGCACAGGCAGGAAGGTGAGGCAAAGGAGGCTTGGAAACACTGCCCAGAAAGCACGCGAGAAACACGCAGTGCACAGTGGAGACTTACTTTTCAATACAGAGATTTACCTGAACTATTTTTCTGTCTTTTTAAGGCATTTTTAAGAATAGCAAGGCCAATGCCAAGTGCAGCATTGCACCCTATGACCCCCCTGGGGTCAGGAAAGTTCCAGGTATTGCCTGAGAAGCAGGCAGGCAGCTTGCAGGAAAGGCAAAGGGCAGCCTGAAGACCTAATATCCTTTGATGGCAATAACGTAGCTTTAGCTTGCCCTCTGCAGAGGAGCGTGGTTCTCCGGTGGTCTGATTTGATATGAATTGAAGGCCTTAATGGGCAGATTTTCAGAATGAAGAAATGAATGTATTGCAAAGCATTTACTGTGTGCTAAAAGAACAGAAACAATACCAAGACTTTCCCTTTACAAGTATCTATGCTAGTGACAGTCTTAGATTTGCTTTAATATTGCTGGGTGTAGTATGCAGCCCTTTAATCCATTTTTCTGTACAAGAAAGATTTCTTTTTCACCCAAATCTACAACCTGCTACACTGAGCAGTGCATTTTTAATTTCTTTATCTTTCTGGTTTTATCTTTCATTATTCCAGTTGATGCTTTAAATTGAAGAAAAAAAAAATCACGGAAGGGGAGGACAATACTGGAGTAATACAGACAAGAAATTTAGAAGCAAAATTTGTCAGACAGACAAGGCCAGATAGTTTGGATTTTAAGGACCGTAGCCTAAAGTCCTTGTCTGGATTCATTGAACATAGGTATCAGAGCAAATCAATATGGATTTGGAATTACCATACATAAGTGTTGCCAGTTTCAAAAAAATGATGCACTCTCAGGTAACATTATGTGGCAGAGGGGTTCAAGTAGGCATAAAAGTCACCTCTGTCACTCTTGTGGTCTGCAGCCCTTTGCCTTGCCTCCAGTATTAACCTCTCCCTCTCTTGTGTTTAACTGAGCAGATGAGTCCTTTTTTTTATTTAATTGTGGGTATAAGAGAGGTCTCCACTCCTTGGAGAGTGTCAGCTTGGGATGGATCTAGGCTGCACCACTAACTGCTCAGCAAAATACATAGCAATCATGGGTGTCTTTGTAGGATTGAAAAGGCATTCTCTTTTCTCTATTATTTTATGTTTAATTTTATTTTAATGGTATTTTAGTCCACTCTGAAAATCTTCCTTGCTTGCAGCTTCAAGTTACCAAGAGAAGTGAATATAGCATCATTTACATAGATTGGGATTTGGTTCCCAGCATAAAATTATTTACTAATCTGAACTTAATGTCTGAGAGAGGATCAGACTCCTGAGAGACTGGAATCATCTGTAACTTCACGTAGGAGAGACAGACTTAGCAGCCACGATGCAAATTTGCCAAATGCTTCAGCATGGCACTGGAGGGCAAAGAGAGTTGGGTCTCTGTGCCTGACCGAGTCCTTGGCGAAGCTAGGGAGAGTTGTCTGGGTTATGGTAACGAGGCCTGTGGTATCTGTTTGCTGATTTTCTAAAAGATTACCAGCTAATTTCCCACAACCCTGTAAGTGAGAATTTCTGGAAAGCAACTTTTGAACATTGAACAAGCAATAGTTGTAAATTAGTGTCTTATATTTGAAAAACAGGTTTTAAATTTCTGAAATCAAGTTGCAAACATTTGTATCTCTCTATTTACTGGTCACCATGGACTGACTTATGTGAAGTTCATTAGTGCTGTGTTAAAATGTTGAGACTCTTCAATCTTGTCATTATTTTTGTGCTACAGTCACTTTCATAACTCTAGAAACTCTTTTAATTATTAGAATTCTTATTTCTTCTTAAACTGGACTTTAAACATGACATTGTAGACTAGCAGCTGGTTTCTATATTTGGTAACTATAGGTGAATTCCTGCCTGTCTGCTTTGTGTTTCATTTTTGAGAACGGCATATGTTGAATTATAGGCAGTGGCCATTCAGGAGCCTGGCAGTGAAGTGGGAGCAGGCTCAGAGAAATAGCTTGTCTATTTTGTTAGCACTATATCTGTTCTGAGGATTTCTTCTTCTGCAGGCCTATTATGGAGCTTGAAACATCATCCATAGTTTACTTCACCCACTCTTATTTGTGCCAAAAATCCATACTGTTTGAGAGGTACTATCCATACGCCTGTAGTGGGAAAATCTGTTAGAGGGGAGAGTGGATCCTGCTTTTATAAAGCTCTGTATTTTCCCCAAAGAATATTAAAATAATCAGTCTTTTATCACCTCTTTTTCAGCTGCTTCACCTATTTGAACTGTGCAGGAAAATGCAGCTTCTTGTACTGGTTGGGGAACCGAAGTGTCCCAGTTCTGTTTCTAAAAGGCTCATTCCTGATTGCACAGGAATTGATGGCAAAACTGGGCAAGACTAGGGCTCTCAGTGTTAGTCAAGTAATGTAAGCAATATTTCAGATCCTCATTCACAACACATGCAGACCACCAGGTAATGAGTTGTCAAGCTCTAAAGAGCCAAAATGGTGGAAAACTGATTTTGATATCAACCCAGCCTCAGGGGGGAATCTGCAATCCAATCTGGCGGTTTTGAATCAAGACTTTCACACACTGTTTATTCCATATTTACTGATAGAAAATTCAGATGTATTAAATAGAAATATGTATCTTTAACTGGTACCGGAGCATTCCTGCTTTGTATTTTTCTTGTCTTAAACGTTACCTATACCTTTTATATCTCTTCTAGCAGTTACCACTTCAAAGCTATGGCAGCATTTTAGTATCATGCTCTAGGCAGCATGATGTATGTGAAAGAATGGTCATCATAAGTATATTAGTAAGGTTGCCAAAGCAGTGGTGTATGTGTACAAATTTATTGTAATGACAAGAATTCGGTTTAAGAGTCTAGTAAATAATTACATTTTGATTAAATCAGTGTCCTTTAATGGCAGATGCAGCTAATTTCCAGGGCATCTGTTGAAATGTGAGGCTATCTCAGTTTCACAAGCAATAGCTTTTAGTATGGTTTCTCCCTTGAATGATTTTACATTCCAGTAATCATGGTCAGCCTGAAAGGGTGTAATTTTTGAAAAGCGGAAACTGAATTCTGCTAATTAGAGTTCATTATCCATCCTAGAGAAATCAAACAGAAACCTTGCCTTCTAAAAGCAAGAGCATGTAAACTTGAATGAAAGAAGGACGACGTGTATGTATGCCTAATATTTTCTGTGAATGTCTTTCCTTTTAACTAAAGTTCTATTAGAAACCAGATTGGTAAATAAAAAAAAAACAAAATTAAAAAAAAAAGAAAGAAATTCAAAATAGTTTTAATTGCCCTACAGCTATTGCCTCCTGCTTTGTATATTCTGATCGTTTCTCTATATTTTTTCCTTTTCTAGTACCGGAAAATCAATTTGGAAAGCACAGAAGTTGCAAAGTCCTCTTAAGAAAAGACCCACATTATGTGCAAAAAAGGGACTTCAGAACACACTTATATGTCAGAAGAGAGGGTGCTAAAACCAGGGAAGATTTACTAAAGTGCAAGTATGTTCCTCCTGCATCAGGCAGCCCTGATTACCTGCTACGGAGGAGAATCTCAGGCACCGTAGATCTGTACCTGTTGAGGTGGGCTGAGGGGCTGAGTGTAGGGTTTTGTTAGAAGTGAAATGACTGCCTTTCTGAGGTTTTCCCCTTTCTGCTCACTTTGCAGATAGCAGCAAGCAGTCTGCCATCAGTTCTGCTCATGTTTGCTATTGCAGGCTCTGTGGTATTGCCAGCTTCACAAGTTCCACACTCTAAATGGCTGAGCGTGGGTTGCCTGCCTTCCTTTCCTGCCATAGCTCGCTCCTTCATGAACCTGAGCCCTTCCTTGAAGTCGTCAAGAAAAGTGTATGCCCAGCTCAACAGACTTGTGTCTGTTCCTTTTAATAAACTACCTTATTAGGCTTTAAAATCTTTTTATGATGTGAAGCATTTTATAAAAGGACTATGTTAAGTGCACTTGAATGGGAGAGTGTAAAATCTAGGCAAAGAAGCATCAGTGCAGCAACCACGTGAGTCAGAGGGACTGTGCTTCTCCCAGACAGTTGCTCTGTCTATGGTATGAATTGCCTTAACCACCGACCCAAAGCCCTGGCCCCATCCAAGACCTTAACTTACTTTGTGAAATATAAAAGTGGCAAAGTCCTGTTGTGATGCCTTGTGTCCATATTTTGACTGTTCGTTTGTACTGACTGTTGTATTCCCTAGAAGGAAAGTCACGCTTTCTACAGGAATATTTTTTCATTTATATAGGAAAGCTCTAGAACAAAAAGATGGGCGCAAAGGTTCCAGTTTAAAGCCCTTCTGATAGTTTTACACTATGTCACGGAGAAGAGTCTTTGCTTCTTGCTGTCACCACGTGTGTTTCACTGCATCCAGAAGTGTGTGGGTGTGCATGTGCACCTCTGAAATGCAAGGCTATTCGGGATGCAATGTCTACAGCTCTTGCGTAATTACTGCCATCATGTGGGTTGCTGGTGGAGAAGATACCAAAGTTGCTTCAAATCCAGGAGTCTGCAGTGCTAGCAAAATCAGTCACTCTTTAAATTAAGTGCAATTCTGGAGATAAACTCAGACTTTGCCCCCCACAGTAGTAGGCACATATGGTGCCTCGAATAAGAGTAGACTTGGACCTAGTTAGTGAAAATAATTTATTTAACACTCTGTAGTACCATTCTTTTAATACCTTATTTAACTCTGACTTTCACATAGAAGCAGACTTCTTCTTGAAGCACCATGCTTAAAACCCTGATTATTCCAACAACTTAAAAAATGGGAAGAAAAGTGGCCGATTCGTGGCTTCTTTACAAAATAAGCTTTTTTTTTTAAAGTCATTGTATGTAAAAAAGAAAAGTTTGGTATCAAGTGGTTTTTTCACATAGAAGTGTTTATTTTGACTAGTTTTCTGTTTTCAAAACACTATATGAGAAAAGTTATAGCAATTATTCTGGATGATATAAAGCACAATCAGAACTGCTTCTGTGAAAAGGGGGTAAGATGTGCTCTGCAAATATACACAGAATCACGTCACAGATTCAGTGCCTCCCGTTCCTTTAGTGATGCAGCAGCTTCCACTAATGTCTACTTATGCTCCCCTGCTATTTTTTCCTTAATCGAAAAACATCTGTATTAAACAACAAACAGGCAAAAAGCGTGTAGCCCTTTTTTTTTACCATAGATTAATGTTCTTGCTTGGTATGAATAGGGCAATAGGGAATAGCAAATGGTGTTATTTCCTCAGATTTCATAGCATTAATTCTGCTGTGTCCAAGGGTCAGAGATGTACTAACACCATATTAATTATTAGAACACAGAGGTATTTACACTGATAATATTAAACAACTGGCATTCTGGATTCTAGCAAAGGGCTGCTCGAAGAAATTCTTCTTTATTGAAAACTTGCGTCAAGGCAGGTAGATGACACTTTCTGACTAGTAAGAAAAGTAAATCACTGGAATGACACTGGAGCAGAAACCATTTGAGGGAATGTTTAGCACACTGAACTACGCCAGAAAGAGTTCCTTCTTGCCCTTCAGTTACAGGCTTGGGGTAGGTACAGTGCTGTGGCCAGTCATATACCACCATATGTGCTTTGCCTTTTTGGCTGAAATTTTTGAGCTTCTCCCATATTGCTTTAAAGCATCTTTCACATGCTTTAAAGCAGGCTGTTGCAAGAACACAGCTGAAGACATGAAACTTAAGCAAGCTGCTCTAGAGAGCACACAGAAGCACAAGTCCCAAGGTTTTCTTCTACCTGCTGATGTGTCCTTGCTTAGAAGACAATTCTCAGATGTGTTGCCACCTGTCCCCATCTGCTGTCCCCTCTCTCTGTCTTACAGAACATCCCAGGTTGGAAGGGACCTTGAAAGACCTTCTGGTCCAACCTTTCATGGGAAAGGGAGCCTAGATGAGATTATCTGCCATCCTGCCCAGTCACCTTTTTTTCCCCACTGACTCCCATTTTCAGGGCTGTAGGCTATCAGTGGGCTCTTGTTTAAGACAGACTGCAAGAGTCACTGGAGCAAGTCAACAAACTCTTGAATCAGACAGAAACTCATGTCAGGTGGAAGCAGGCTTCATCTGGAAAATTTCCAGCCTAACACCTCTCCAACATTTAGTCATGGCTTTGGTTAGCAATGGAGCAACTAGCCAAGTCTATGTATTGTGTTTTAAACCCATGTGGAGGTATGTAAGATAAATAAATTTGGCTGAATAAAGACAAGGTAGCCATCCCCTATATGCTAATGTTTATTCTCTAAACTGCACATCTTCACACTTACGGTTCATCTGTCACTGAAGAAGTCTGACCTTGGCACAGTCAATAAAACAAGCTGGCCCAACTGCCCTGTACTGCTTTGCCTTAAAAATCTCCATTGAGTAAATGTTTAAAAGGACATCTATGGTTTACCATCATAAAGCACTGGACACAGTACCAGCAGCTAGTCATAATTTATTTCTGTTATAAAACCAAGGTCTGTCTGCAGAGTTTTCTTGTGTAACTTGCCAACTACTGCAACAGGACGAGGTAGGAAAGAGAAATTCCCTTTGCTGCACACCCTGAAACACCACGTAAAGTCCCTTTTGTCACACAGTTCCTGGTACGGGAGTAAGATCTCTGTAGACATCTGACATCTTTCCAAACCCCTTGCCCACCACCCCAAGGCCAGCATGGAAAGAGACTGGCTGACAGTTCTGAGTCTTTTTCCCATCTCTTCCTCTACTTTAGACATGTTCCCTCCCACTGATAAATCCATCACCTTTCACTCTCGTCTTTAAACTCCTTCCCAGCATACTTGTAGTGGGAGAGCTGTATGCCACTAAATGCCTGTCATCTGTTATATTTGCAGCTGGTTTTTATCTCTTTATAGTACTCAGTGACTGAAAGCAAAAGTTTGGGTTCTGCCATCTGCAGCATTATTTTCTAACTTGTTTGTGTTTGTTCCAAGATTGCAGCGCCGTCTGGCAAAGAGAGTCTGAAAATGAGGCAGCTGCACCTCATTCCATTAAGCATACTCGCTCTCTTTTCCTTGGTTCAAGTTTTCCCAAGAGACAACAATATGAAAATAGATGTCTAGCAAAAGCCAGCTTCTATTTTCCTTAGGGCCACAAGATGTCAGAATTAACCCTCAGTCATCCCTTTCCTTTGTGCTTTCAAGGCACGTATACAAGGCCACTGGTAGCCTCCAAAGAAGGACACCAAGACAGTGACGTTATTAAAGCCTGTAGTAGTTTTAGTCTCTTGGAGTTTTAAAGGTCCATCTCAACAAGGGCAACATGTCAGCACTTACAGATTTCAGTTATCAGCACATCCAAGAAAATTCTCAACACTGGTTATTAGAGAACCTTATTTTCATTCCAGCATTTCGGAGACAGAAAATAACGCTCTGTATTTGGAGTACCTGAGATATTGCACTCACCCCAATGCAGCTCCTGCATTGTGTCTGATCTTTTGAAGCTCCAACTGCTTAAGATTTGGGGTGAAAGTCACTTGAATAAAGAAGGCTAAGACATCCCTTGATTCTCATTAACTCGTTGGAAAACAGGGAACTGGCTTTCCACAAATCTGCTTTGTGTGATTGATCTCATTCGTACCCGGGTAAGGAGGATCTTTCCTTTTGCTCTCCAGTGGATCAGGACCCACGAGTGGGCTGGGCAGTCCCAGAACCGAACCATGCCTTGAGCGGCTTGAGTCCAGAGTTCCTCTGATACGTGATTTGGCACAATATTGCTGAAAGGCTTCAGCTCCTCAACAACCCTGCTCCTCCATCTGACTAGTGCTAATTAACAGAAGCCTGTTGGAAATGATCTGTACTGACTTAATCCTACATGTGGGTGCCAACCTGAGCTAAGAGCGCTTCGTTTCATGGGGATTAAGTGGATCCGCCCCCACTCCCCGCCTCTACGGGCTGTGCTCAGTCTGAAGCTTCTTACTGACATATATAAATAGAGATATAGAGATAAATAGATATTTTTATGGAGATGTTTTATAAGTGGCCTTTACTTTGTGCATGGTAATTATTGCCAAACTCTTCTTATTTAGGAGCTACAGAGTGGCTGGTTCTGCAGTCTTTAGAAAGCAGCCGGCTGTCTCTGTTGCAAGGGGGACTTGGGGTGCGGGCTTGAATTTTGATTTTTATTTTTCAGCTATAATTTGCATGGTTTGGATTTGGGTTCTGTCTTGGTGTCTTAGCATTTTTATTTTTTTTTTATTTCCTCATTGGTTCTCTGTCAGGGACACATTGGGCTCATGCAGGAACATTTTTCTCAGTCTGAGAGATGGATTGAAGCCATCAGTGCCATGTAACACTTCAGAAACACCTGCCTTGCACAGCCCATGGTGTTGATCAGTGTGAGAGCCTCAAAACACAGCTTCTTTAGCAAGCTGTTGGGGCTTTCACAGTTTAGTGAGGTGCTCCTGTATCTCTGGCTTTGCTTGGCAAGATAGCAAGCCAGCAACAGCTGGGCTATGGGTATAGCCTCGTGAGCAGGAAAAGGGGTCAGCGGAGACTAGGACACAAATGAGGATTCAGAAGTAGATTCATAAACATAGCAGTAGCAAAAGACTGTCAAAATTGCTGCTGAGGTAGGTCATTTTACTTCCTCTTTTCTTTTACTCCTTTTTCTTTAAATATTCTGTTTGTATGCCACGTCTGAGTAATGCATCTCTACCAGCCAGCCAGCTCTCAATAACCTGGGCTCTTGGTTAGAGGCAGAAATGCAGTTGTGCTTTCCTATGGGTCTCATTCCTGCTGCTGCGGCGTGGTCCGTAGCCAGGAAAGGACTAGGGCCACAAGCTACCGGGAAAGCAAAGCCAGCCTCTCACCCCGTCCCTCCAAATCAGGTTGAAAGCCAATCCCAGGGTTATGTGCCTACAAAGCTGGCCCAGTTTCCTGGCAGGTGAACCAAGACCTTGTCTGTTTGCAGTTATTCCAGTCCACAGGTTTCTTTCTTGAGCACAATTTTCCCATGGGAAGCATAACCAGGATGTGACGGTTACCCTATTTAAACAAAAATGTGTATATTAAAAAAAAAAAAAATCCTAATCTGAAAGTATAGTGTATCTGAGATTCCTCTGTTACAGACATTTAGTCTACAGATTTATGGCTACATTTGCTATGTTATGCTTGAATAAACATATAATTCATTGAAATACACAAGACTGATAAAAGTAATACAATCTCTTTAAGGAGAATAAACTGTTTGTAAATTTATAAAGAGTATAATCTGTTAGGCCTTATTTGAAGTATGTACTGTGGTTTGGTAAAAGTACAACATTAAAAGAGCCTTGCCAGATGAGGATTGGTTGGGTGGTTTTTGTGTGTGTGTATTTACAAATACTTTTGAATATTTGAAATCTTCATTTAACAAAAAAAAAGCTCTACAGGGTGGGTGTATAAAAGCCTGAGATGATGTGCAAAGTGCTCTTCAGATTTCTGTGCACAATGGCTCCAGGGAGGGAATGGGTGAATCTGTTTCCCTGAATAATTTGGAGCCAATTTTGTTTGCAAACAAAAGTGGCTGGTAGCGCCACTGACTGGCTGGAGATTTTTAAAAGAGGATTTGATAAAATTATATAATAGCAAGAATTCAGACTAATGTTGCCACTGCACATCCAACTGGTGTTTATTTAATGGGGGAAAGATCTCAGGAAGTTTTAGACCCTTCTGGAGCAGGAGCTGGTGTGCCACTGGCTGCAGTCGCCTGGCTCTTTCCCCACACACACCAGTCCTGTTCGGACAGAGTGTGTCCGTCCCTGCCCAAGGGACACCACATGCATTTGAATAATGGCTGGTGTTGTTCGTTAGACTGCTCATTAGGGGAACAGCATCCTAGAGGCTGCTCCTCCTGCAGGCACCCTCCTGCCTGCCCCCCCGGCAGACCTGCGGGAGCTTTGTGGTACATGGTGGTCCAGGAACCCTGCTCCTCCTGCCAGCTCTGCCTCTGCGCGCAGCCCCGCTGGCCCCGTGGGCACCGACGACGCGCCAGTGCTGCCAGCAGGACAGAAAACCATCTTCCTCTACACATGAAGTGGTGGGTGGTGGCACCGATGTGATGGCCTGCTGCCTCTTCCTGCAGGGATTTGGGGTTTCCTGATGAAAGACCTCTGCTGGCTCCTCACTGCAGGCAACTCTTCCTCCCCAGCGCCACTTTGTGAGCCCTTCCCTGCAACCCAGCAGCAGAAAAAAAGGTCTGCACCAAGCATGCAATCACACTCTGCTCACAGTGTCTCAGCAGGGACCAAATTACCTAAGGGAAAAGGATTGGGTAAAAAATTATGAATTATTTGATTGTACACCAAGAACACCCATCATTTTTCAGCATCAGGCAAGAGTAAGTCTTGCCTGGGAACCATAAATCAGGTAACACCATTTGGCTTCGGTCATGGGGGCATTGCAGCGCTACCTTCTTTTACACTTCTAATCTACTCTTATTATTAAATGCTTACATTTTGTACGATTTTGTCCCTCACCCTAGGAGAGGATTCTGTGAAGGTCCATTACTGCTTCCTTCTCCATCCAGACTGAACTGCTTTTAGGGCCATTCATCCCTGAGTGCACCAAGGAGACAGGGGCAGAAATTTGAAGCAGCCTGATGTTATGGTGGCCTGGAGCAACCCTGTTTAACCGTGGTGGGTACGAAGAGGCGGGGGAGCGAGGGATGGGCAGCGCAGAGGACGGAAGAGTGGCAGTCACCATGGGCAGCATGTCCAGCAGCTGGTGGCCAGAGGTGGAGATGGAAGGCCAGGCAAAGCCACAGACCCCTGAAGATGTGAGCACCCTTTCATTTCTAAGGGCAGCAGGAATGGAAGAACATGATGGCAACCGCTGTTCCATCATGTCAGGTGTCAGGTATTTCCCAGTTTCAGGAAGAGCAACAAGAGAGGTTGAAAAAGGACATGGAGGATAAAACGGAAATGCCAAAATAGGAGATTTTGGGTCCCACTGGGCACCGCATACCCTCCAAATGGCAGTATTTCTAGTGCTAATGTGAGATATTGTCACTAGGGACTCAGCTTCAGTAAACATTATCAGCTCGGTCTCTTCATCTCACTTCTTCCATTAATACTTTCATTTGCTACAGAAGATGCCCTTGAGGTTTATGGCAGTACAGCAGAGGCATTTTGGACTTTTGTCAGGAATTGCATTTTGTTACTGGAAGCTTAAGGCAAATTTTGGGATAAAAAATTCTAATTAAAGCTGGTTTTTTTTAAAAAAAAAATCTTAATTGAAAATAAATTTTAAAAGCTTCCAGTAACCATCAGAAATGACTATGGTAACAGCAACTATTATCATTTGTGCACTGACTCACTACGATCTAGGACAAAGTCTCCTTCCACCTCCTACAGGAGTCGGAAAGAAGAAAAGTGGGAAATCCTGGTATATAAAACATACTGGCCAACTTCTGTTTTCAGTTGGTTTACCTCTCTGTAAATTCACACCGTAGAATTAAAAGCAGTGGATTCAAACTGGCAGCAGAGTGTTGAAGCATACTCTTTGCTTCCAAACAAGCACCGTGAAGCATTTTCTCCCAGAATATTTCCTGCTGTTCAACAGAACACGCAATTCTGAGCGTTTGCAACCATAAATCCCCAGTTCAGGTGCAAGTGAAAGGAGATGCAGGATTAGTTATTCAATGAACTCGGGTGACAATCTCTGCCTCCCCAGCAAAGGCACGGTGTGGCTCCATCCTGGCGTCACAGGTGGAATCTTATGTGTGTAGGAGACTTGCTGTGGTGTCAGATTATGGGATCAACAAGCTGTTGGTTTTCCTTAACCCTATCACACAAACGTTCAATCACTGCATCACTGTGCAGCAGTTCCTGGAGAAGTTCCACAGCTTCAACTACAGCAGAAAATTAACTGGGCTGGCCAACTGCTCTCTGGATTAACTAGTAGCTGTCACAGCCCATCGTCTAAGTATCTCAGCGTGGCAAGGACCTCAGCAGAGTCAAAAGGCAGGAGATCCTACAGGTGGGGATGACAGGCCTTCCAGCTTGCTGTGAATCCAGAAAAGCTCCTTGAAAGAGAATTTCACAAATGAAAATAAAATTAAAAAAAAATAACCAACAAAAACAACCAACACAACAATACCCAATAGACCCAGGCAAAAGCAGCACGTAGTTTACTCTCCCAGCTGTGTCGTGATTTCTAACAAACACAGAGCTCCTGTATGAGCACCAAGAGTAAGGGCTGAACTTTGGAGTTTCCCTGGACCTGAGCAAAAGAAAGCACATCAGCAAGGTCTCCATGGAGGTCATTGGAGAGGCCAGAGAAGGAAGATAAAATGAGAAATGGGAAAGCAGAGAAAGCAGAGACCAAGCAGGACAGGCCTGGTGCAGACAGTCTCTGTGTTAGCTTGTGCTTTCCCGCTTTAAAAGAGGGTAGGATAAAATTTATCATCCCAACCCATTGTTA
>JAHREE010000373.1:846791-875851 GCA_033628505.1 Tringa tobata
TAAGTCCAGGTAGATGACGTCTGTTGCTCTGCCCTTGTCTACCGATGTCGTGGCAATATTGTAAAAGGCCACCAAGTTTGTCAGGCATGACTTGCCCTTGGTGAAGCCATGGTGGCTGTCACCAATCACCTCCTTATTTTCCACGTGCCTTAGCAGAGATTCCAGGAGGATCTGCTCCTTGATCTTGCCAGGCACAGAAGTGAGACTGACCGGCCTGTACTTCCCTGGGTCTTCCTTTTTTTTACCTTTTTGAAGATGGGGGTTATGATTCCCCTTTTCCAGTCAGCAATTTGTAACCATGTCTTCTCTTGCGTCTGTAGAAAGTTCAAATAGTACCTGATTTAAGGAACCAGAAAGCTGCTTCCCTCCTGGATTGTAGACATTGAATTAATTGTCTTGCTTTTTACTGCAATGCTGCCTTAAGATCATAGTCCAAGACTGTGGGTGTGTAGCGTGCACAGAGTGTTTCTCTGCAGTCGAGGCAAATGGCTACTTGTGGACCTTTGTTCTTTCTGGCTTTCATTGCTCAGTTGTGAAAATCCGTCGTTGTTAGTACTGCAGCAGGTTCCGTTTCTAGGAATTAAAGAAGTTAAATACAAATAAGGTATGGTCTGTGTTACACTTCACCATGATGATGCATTATTCCCATGTGTCTTTAGTAACCAGTTTGCTGTAATTATAGAAACAAATGGCAGGGTTGAATTTCTAGTGTACGTTTTATAAGATATATGTTGATTGAATTCTTGTTTTTCCATCTAATCTTCGAAGTAATTGTTGCTCATGTAAAAAGAAAAATTAGCTCCAGAAGCAGTTTGTCTGATTGAAATGAGGCAGAACTTGTTGCTCAGATTGACATAATGAAAATACTTCTCTTTGTTTTTTACTTAAAGCTTGAGATTTAAATGCTTATGGGGGATAGATAGTAAAGGACTATGAGGAGTGGTAACTTACATGTTACTGCAGTAAGACAGTTGTGTAAAAAAAAACCTGAAGAAATGTCTCGATCTTAGGTTGTCTTTTTAGGGTCAAGGTGAAAAGGCAGAAGAGATGTCCTATAAATAATTGGGTGGGGATCAGAGAGGGTATAACAGAATACTTAATCTTTAAAACAGTGTGAAACCTGGAGTAGAACATGCAACAGCCTAGAAGTGGCTGTTACAAAGCACCTATGACATACTGTAGATCCTGAAGGAATATCTTTATTTTCTGCTGCTTGAAGATCAAAACCAAATAATAGGATTTATCAGATCTCAGTCTATAGTATCCTTGAAATTATGGAAAGCCCTTGTGAGCATTTGCTGGCAGGCTCTACAGAACAGATTTACTGTAAAGCTTTATTCTTGTCTATAGAAGGATGGCAAAAAGTTGTCATGTTTCACTGTGTTTTGAATATTTCAGTGCATGGGGTGTAGGGTACAGAATCACAGAATGGTCTGGGCTGGAAAGCACCTTTAAAGATCATCTAGTCCAACCTCCCTGCCTTGATACCTACAGGCATCAGGCAGATCCGGGCACTAACAGTCACGCTTTGTAGCGGATTGCTGAATTGTGGAGTTTTTTCCTTGGTTCTGATATAGGAGATCTCATAATGGATTTCTTATCCGTATAAATGAAAATGTTTCAATGGAATCATTAATTTTGTATCTTTTTTCCTCTAGTGTGAATGAAATTGGACTGTCATATAACGTGTATATTTTCTTTTCCTTTTGCAGATTGTCTTCCTGGGAAACATCACTCTCTATATGTAAAGACTATCTTGCTGTGTTGCTGCAACTGAGTTTAGAATGTTACTTGACTTGTGATTCTGATGGAGGAATAACCAAATCTCAGGCTGCTGCACTGGAAGACTTTACAGGAGATACAAAATGTCATCGAATAGGAGTCAGAACCCACATGGACTTAAACAGATCGGTCTTGACCAGATATGGGATGACCTAAGAGCTGGAATTCAACAGGTTTATACCAGACAAAGTATGGCAAAATCTAGATACATGGAACTCTACACGTATCCTAATGCCTAAGCCAGTTAGTACTGTCACTGTTAGTAGATTAGAGGTAGCTTTTTACTTCTCTAAACTCAAAATTGTTTCATAACTGTTTGACTTAATAGCTCTTAAGAATTAGTTTTATTTTGAAGATTAGCCTTTTCTGTTTAATCTTAATGGCAAATAAGCAGGAGTATGCTGTTGTCTGAAAACTGTATCCATAATTATGGCTACCTCTGAATTTCAGGTTTGATTACTATTATCTTTGACAGAGGAGAAGTGATTTTATTAATAGATATAATTTTGAGTCCACAATACACCAAAAGAAAACAGAAATTCTTTTTCCTTTATATGTTAGTCTCTAGTATTAAGCTGCAGGTTTTATTGGTGGTAATGTCTGCTTACCTGGAAGTTTTTTCTCCTGTCATCCTCAGAGCAGTACCTTACTCTTGAGTTGGTTTTACAATTTTCCGGCTGGAGTGAGAATGTGCCCAGTGGATTTCTCTTGAATTCCTTGCTTGCATCAGAGAGCTATTGAAATTTTCCAGCATCTTCCCATTCTGGGAGTTGTAAGAAGTTAAAAGGGAGTTGTGTTCATCCTTGTATGTGTGTACTGAAGTACTATTTGGAAAAGTGTAGGAAACTTGTTTCTGTCAGCACGTAAGGATCTTTTATAACTTATTTGAAGGAGGGATGTGCCTCTTGCTGTATTATAGATTCAGTGTTTGACTTCAGCACTTTGTTTGGAAAGTGAGAAATCCTTCCTTTATGTTCTACCTGTAAAGTGGCATGTAAGTGGATTTGGTGAGGAGCCACCTCTGTTTTGCGTCTGTTGTTCTGTGTTCACTCTTGTAACCATATACTGCTCTGTAGAGTAAGCCCGGCTTAGGAAGGTGGTGGTACGGCGAAGTGTGTGGGCATACCAGAAGAGAAATGATGACTGAATATGTTTCCTGTCTTACTTTAAGTAGTTCTACTATTTTCTTTATCAATTTTAAGGTTTTTTTAATAAATGTTATTGTTTTGATACGTAAATTAACTTCTAAAGCTGTTGTTCGCAATGATTTGGAATTGCATGTGAAATTTTAGTCTGAGGTTATTTTGAAAGGACAGAGCTTTTACAAAAGAAAGAGGAGCTTGAAGTGTATCAAGTCATTAATTCTGTAATTCTCTGAACTTCCTAAGGAGATAGAGAAGTTTTGTTTTCTGAAATGTAATCTCAGAGTCAATGTTTGATTTTTATCTGTGCCCACAGAATCCTTGTTCCTCAGATGGGTGGGAAAAACCCTGTGCAGGCTGCTGAGTGTTTCTAGGGCACTACTTTAATAGTAATGGGAAGATTAAATAGCATTTGATTTAGGGTCAGAACATTTCTTAAGACTTAAAATGACCGATTTCTTGCAGCTCTAGGTTCTTGACTGAATGAACCAAGTCTGCAAAAGTTGAATGTCTGACAGGAGTCTGATGTGTAGTAGAACCTCTGAGAGAGATGTTTCTTCTGAGTGCCTCTACTCTACTCCTGTTTGTCAGGTCGATCAAGCAGGGCAGCTGAAGACTAAGTACTTATTATAGTGGCAATGTTAAAACACTTGGTTTTTTTCCTCTCCTGAAGTTCTCAAATATTCTTGTTTGTCACCTTTATAAGTGAGTTAATCTAGTGGATTATTTTGGTGGTTGGCTTTCAGTTGCGGATTAATTTAATAGTCTGATAACTCAGAATACTTGACAGCGGTTAAGACTTTTTAATCTACTATGAAGATAACAAAGCACTTTGCATTCTATACCAAGTGCACATGTTCAAAAGTTGTGCTTAAAAGATTACTCCCCTTTCAGATGCGGTATCTGTAACACACGTGCTCAGTCCTTTCGTGCAGCAAGTCAAATAGATTGATGGACTTTTATTTCAGCAAGCTCTGCCTGTCAGACAGCCTGGTTTGGAAAGCAGAAAGGATGCAGATGAGTTTCAGCTGCAGCTGTAATTGCTCTGAACATCAGCCCTACTTAGAAGGATGCTGGATGTGACAGCAGTTTGGAAACCTTGTGCAGTGGACAGTTGAGCCATGTCCTCATCCTCTTTTGTCCTTTTTTTTTTTTTTCTTCCTTTTTTTTTTTGGTTGTCAGGAATCCTGAAGTGGATTCCATTTCATCCCTCTAGTTTGTAGGAGGCAGAGAACCGTGCATACAAGCATACCTGCATTGAGTCCTGTATCTGGTATCGAATTTTCAGTCAAAATTGATCAGAGATGTGGAAGTCTTTGTTGTGCCTTGTTCAGGTGAATCTGGGGAAGAATTGTGAGAGCTATGCAGTTCAGGCCGTCTGGGCCTCCATCCTACCTCCATTCATTTTCTTTGTTCGGTGTCTCTTTTTGTGAGATGCTAGAACCAGTCTCTGAGTACAGGCCAGAGCTTGTGCATAAGGTGTTGGGTTTTTTTCCTTCATTCCAGTAGGAGAAGAAAGAGGTTGATTATTCCAGGGGTTTCCTAGGTCAGAATACCGAAGAGATGACCCAAGAAATCTTGTTTCTGGGTGGTGGTTATCAAGATCCTCATCCCTACTTTTTCTAGTTTAGATTCATGTGTGCTCCTGGTTGCAGGGTGTATTCTTTGTCAGATGGGATGACTACCAAATGTTTTTCAGCAGTGCATATACTTTTGTGATTCATTTTGCTGTCCCAGCTATCCCAAAGCACCTAACCAGAAGAGCATTCCGTCATGGAAGCTGTGATTTTTTTATTTACCACTCCTTACATGGTTATGGAGATCAATGTGCGAAGGTAATTACTTAATGTTCTTTGTGTTTCCTCTTGAGAAGTTACATTTCCATATAGAAACAGAATTCCTTTAGACTGTTGCTTCCTGTGGAAGATGAAACTGTTTTTTTTTTGTTGTACGTCTGTTGCTTTGGTTTTTCCAATGTTGTTTGTTGTTTTTTTTCCCATGTGTGAGATTCTTGAAAATAAAATCCTTTATCTGGATATTTTTCTGTCCCTTGCCCAGCTATTAATTAACTTCTAGTACTGAAGAGCCTGGTAGCTCCTGCACTAGTACGGAGCATCCCCTGGCAGGCTGTATGGGCAGCTAGCGTAGTGTTACACACCAAGCATTGACTTCATGCAGAAAAGCAAAATAGTAACATTAACTGGATTTCCAGGAGTGGTAGACCTAACAGCATTGCTAATGTTGTGAGGGAAGGGCATTTTAACCTCATTTTTTCTTTGATGACAATTATTTTGGAGGCTCCTAGTCACAGGCCTAGGTTGTAAAAGTCAATGCCGGAGCAGTGATAAAGTCACCGAGGAGTGAGTCACTCCTGGGACTCAGGAGGACAACGGCAAGTTCTGGTAAACTGCACCTGGGAGGGTGCTTCACTTGGAGCTAATTCCCTCTCTTTTATGCAAAGTTCAAGCTGCTGTTCTGCAACAACAAAAAAGGATCTCCATTTGTTGCAATTAGTCAAGGAGTAATGAAACTGTAGTATCAACGTGTACTGAATCTCTCTCTGTGTATTTAGTGTATTTGGTGGAAACTGCCAGTTAGTCTGTCCGAGAGAGAGCTGTGCTTGCATGTAGCAAGTTGTAAGCTTCTGTTTTGAATTGTTGGTGGAAGACCTATTACTTTGTTTACTAAAATTATTGTAACTCAACTTACTCATATTTGTATTGCTACAAGTCACTTGTCTTTGTGGCCACCTCTTCTTAAACTCCATTTGTGCTAGTTTTCCTGTTTTTTTGGCAGAAGGTGATGCCTGTTTTCCAAACTAATCATACAGTGAGTCTGCAATTTATTTTCCTCAGACTTCATGGTTTGAGAGGCTGAATTGGGATTTACATATATTGGATTTACATACATTCTCTCGGTGGAGAGAATGAAAGGATTTTGATGTTTTTCTTGTTTTATGTATCTTAAGCAAATTCTCAGAGCAGATACTAGACTATCAGAAAACTTTTCTGCCCTGTATTAAACTAGCATATTTTTTTTTATAGCTGAATAGCTTTCTGAAAGCTGTTTCCCATATTTTTTTCCATATTTTCTGCCTCCAAGCAGACATCAACTTCTCAGTTTCTAGATATAATTGGTGAATGGAAAGCTTAGTGGTGTTTTATTTCATATGTGTGTGGTTTTTATTTGAAATATCAAAATTACTTTCTTTTGACATAAACTCATGTTTTCACTGTCTTGATTTACAAAACATAATCTGAGAAGCATTTTAAAGGAATATTTTAGACCAATGTAGTTAATTTGTGGAACGGAGGAACCTTTTTGTCCAGTTTTAATATTTTAATGAAAATTCAATTGGGGAAAAATCAGACTGCTTAAAGATTCCAAGTACTATTAATTTATAATGAATAAGGTTTTTATTTACATGAAGATATATTAGAACCTCTTAATTGATAAGTGGAGTATACAGTGCTATAGCAGGTATGATTGTTTTATTGCAAAGTGCATCTGCAGTGTCCGAATTGACTTTCAAAGTCTTTCTGGTGCTGTCTACATCAAAATCATACTGTTGATTTCAACAGTTCTTAGAACACATTTGAGTAGTTGTGTTTGGCATAATTATCATATAGCTCTTATATGAAACTTTGAAGTAAAATGGCTGAATTTACTATGACTACAATTTGCTTAAGCCTTACACCTGCATATTGAGTTTTACAGATGTGTTTCTGATATTATTGTTCTGTTACTAGTCACAGTAATTCTTTTCAAAAGGAATTGCTTTAACTATTTTAAAGTGAGATTTGGTAAAGGTTAGGTTGTTCCGTCACATTTCATTATTTTATGAAAAATCTTTTCCTTGTTTCTGAATTTCCTCATTGTGATTCAATTTTATTAACTTATTTTAACATAGTAGTTACCGATTATCCGTTGTGCCAAATGTAAATAACTGTAGATCACAAGAGGTTTCTGTAATCTGTTTTATAAGATGGGATTTTTTTTCTCAGATATTAGCAAGTGGTAAAGAAAAAGATTATGTTAAACAGTAAATAATTTAGTGTGCTTACATCTTAAAAATACTCGATGTCTTAGGATAATGTCAGTTTATAAAGTAGAATGTGTATATGCGTTTAACTCTTTTTTTTTTTTTTTTTTTTTTTCCCCGTGGATAGATTCAGCACCAGTAGTCTGTTGCCCAAGCAAAACGCTGAAACCCTCTCTCGGCATCCATTTGCCGAGGTCTTTTGTAGTTGCTTCTATTGCAATCCTTGTCCTAGTGGGTTTTGCTAGAATTCCTGTATTTTAGTAGGATTTCGGATCAGCAGATGTAGCTTGCTTTTCATAGTAGCCAAGAATATTCTGTACAAAAGCAACTTCTGTCAATGCAAAGAACTTTAAACTTAAAAGCAACCTCAGTTATGGTGGTTCTTGCAATTCTGGCATAAAGACTGTATGCTTTATATGTGCATTTGGCCTTGAAAATATGTGCTTTCCTTGGAACTCAGTGCTTCTCTGTGATTCTTTCGAGTTTATGCCATGAAGAGGAAAACAAGAAGTTATCAGTCTTCAGATGGCTTTTGCTGGAAGTTTCTCCAGTCTCAGACTTGTAGAAACATGTCTGAGCTCAGTTATGCCTGGATTTTCCTAGCAGCTGTGTGGCTGATGCTGTAATATCTCCTTCAGTCTCTGCCACACTCCTCCCCTGCCTCACAATTGCAGTGTTAAGCCATCCCCACTTCCCTAATCTAAAGACTTAAATATGGAATTGATTTTTAGGATAAAGTGTATTGAAACACAACCAGAAAATGTGTGTGGGCAGGGTCTTTGTTTGTTTGTTTTCTTTGAACTGCTTTGGAGGGGTAACCCTTCCTTACTGGATGATGAACTGAACACACTTAAAATAGGCTCTTACTGGTACCTCCCTGAAAAGAATGAATTTGACCAAATTTTTAGAGTTGGAAGGGACCATAGAGATCATCTAGTCCAACTCCCCTGCTGAAGCAGGATTGCCCAGAGCTAGAGCATGTTACTCAGGACGGCATCCAGGCGGGGCTTGAAAATCTCCAAAGAAGATTTTCTCCAATAAAGATTTCTGGGTTTTTTGTTTTACTGCTGCTCCCCTCAAAGCTAAAGTGGGCTTTTGAAGTACCTGTTCTGAAAGGTTTTTTGGCCACCTCATCGTTTCAAAAACTTGTGCAAAATTCCTTTGTCTGTCTGGCTTATGAAAAGTTAAGGTCGCGTAGGCATGGCCACTGCTCGGGGCAGCTTTGCTTCTGCACAGGGTGGCTCTGTGAGTGTCGCACAGTCTGATCTTCTGGGCACACAGAAGCAGAAATGTCTTTAATCATTTTGAAGAAATTATGTGAAGCTGTTCTCTAGTAAACAGAGAAACTCTCTCTCTTCTTTGTATTAGAAGTGGTTCTACAAGAATATAAAACTTGCATGATCTTTCCCAGCAATTATCCTACTGGTGTTTTCAGCAACTTTCTGTCTGTTGTTCTTGCGTGCCTGGAGTGTAAGCTAGAAAAATACAAGTTTTACAAAAGTGGAACTAACCTCAACTTGTTCCTGTAGGCTAGCTGTTGAGGTGTCAGAGCATTCGGCACACAGTTGATTACTGCTTACAATCTGTGAAACAGCAAACATATGCCTAAAACTGACCTTTATAACAAAGACAGTAGAAGTAATGAGAGGGAAATTCTGGTTAGAGAGTTGTTCAGCTTTTTCTTGTTGCGTGCTTCCTCCTTTTCAAAAGCTTTGTCGCCTTTTCTCTGTGCCCGGTACTTTTGTGCTACGTTGTATTAATTCTGCTTCCCTTTCAGTTCCTTTTAATTTTATATATCTGTTCCTCAAGCAGACTTATTCCAGTTACGTTAACTTTTCATAGCCATGTGAAACTGAGTAATTTGTACCCATCAGTGTAAAATCAGAGTGTTTTCCTGTTGTGTATTGAATTACAAAACTGATACTTGTCTCACATAATTTCTGTTAGCAGTTGCTTCTGGACAAAAAAAAAAAACCTGCTGCATGGAGTATTTTGGTACTTCTCTGGGGTGGAGGGTAGATTACAGGTGACTGTGGCAGGTTTAAGTTTGTGTTTTGATGGCGTAGTTGCTAAAAAATGTATATGCAGTACTACTGAAAGAGCCTGTTTCACTTCCCCTGTGTGGACACAGAAGTTCTAATCTGCTCCACAAAGGATCTGGAAATGGAGATAACGTTTAGTTGTTGTGGCAGTCACCTCCCCAGTCCAAATCACTGGGTGACTGCATAAAACTTCCACGCTACCGGAAAAGCAGGTGGCAAGTAAGCCTTCCAGGTGGGTTGTGTGTCAGGGTTATTTCCTTCAGTGGAAATGATCTCCTACAAGCCTGTAAATTCAGTTTAGCATGGCAACGTGGGAATTTTTTTCTTCCTTTGCACTGCCAAGCTTTAGAAACTGAGTCAAGGTTATCAAAAACAGTGTGAATTTTATTGAACACAAAGGTGGTGAAATTAATTTATCTTTGGCTGCTTCTTGCATCCCATTTTGAAGAGTTTCAGAGAAGAACAAAGTTCTGAAAAACATTTTTCATGTTGACTCAGCACAGTGCTGAATCAATTTATAAACTTCCTCGCAGTCTTCTACTTCATATTTGAAATTGGATAAGTAAATGTAATTTCTCCTTCACCGTAAAGATGGTGTAGAAGTTAAGAGACTGATCTTGAGCTGTTCCTCCTGCAGGTGCTTTGCCTGTTTGCTGGGCCAGATCTGAAGCTGAGGAGCCAGAAGCCTGGGGAGCCATGCAAACTGGGTTCACACTTCTGCTTGTTGTAGTATGCGAATGGCTATGCGGAATTGGGCAAACACCCAGAAATGTTTCCTAATATCTGTTTGGATATGTATATGGCTTCCAGCGTACGAAGCAGTTGGGGGGATTAGTTTGCCTTCTGCAACCAAGAATTCTTTTCATAGTGTTCCCCTTGCGGTTCTCAGATGAACTGTCATGTACTTTGTAGTAAGCAGTGCAAGTCTGATTGTGGTTTGAATATGTCAGTCTTTCTGTCAGTCACTGCCTTTAGCAGATGGGAGCACATTGTAAACAAAGCGTGAGAGAGGGTTCTTCTATGTGTAATATGTCAAAGAGTTATTTACACTTGCTAACTGCATCCTGCACAGGCAAACTAACTTCAGTGTGACTTGCACACAACAACTAAAGTAGGGCCTTTCACTGGTGCTATCTTGGACACTTGGACTAGCAAGACTCAAGACAGAATAACAAGTAAAGACGGGCACGACTGGCGTATTTTTATTCCAGCCCTGAGTTGATTAGTCAGGCAGGGACAGGTCTCCATATCTCTCAGTGTTTACTTTACAAGAAACTTGGTCTTTCATTTTTCTGAAGGCTTTTGTGATTATTCTTGGAGAAGAACAGAAGGAATATTTTCATCAGGCAGTATTCATAAAGCCTGCGAGAATTATCTGACATCTGGACAATCCTTGTATTTTTAGGCTTGCCCAAAGCCACTTGGAATAGGAGAGTTAGGGGAAAACCGAGACAAGGCTGCCAGCTGGGTATTTATGAATCAGCCCTAAATTCTTTGTATCGTGATGCAGAGATTTTTCCATGCACAATCTAGAGGACCTTCTATTAACTGTTTTAAAGTTAAACTGTGAGGTAAGCCCTGCTTTTCCTGTTTGTGAAATGAAAGATTTGTATCCAAGAGAAAAATTGTTACACTGTGTGACATGCTGTGTCACTTGGACAGGGACTTCTGAAATGGAAGCATAGGTGGTAAAAGTAGCAATGGTGCCAGGAAAATTGAACAAACAAATGTCTAGGAGCTGGAAGAAATCATTAATGTCCAGGAAATAAGTGCCTGATAGAGATAAGAGGCTGATAAAAGTTCAGTTGCTAGGCACAAGTGAAGGTTTTATGTTATTGGTTTATATTGTGGGAAATCTAATTATTTGGCACCCGGATGAGGTAAGGTAAGAAATGTATGTTTTCAAAAAGGGTTAATCTTAGGCAAAGAGTGTTACCCTTTTGGACAGGATGTGATGACTTTTTGAACAAGTACATGAGTACAGACTGTGAGCAGGCTTTCCTCTGTTTCACACAAAGACCATGGGCCTTTTCCTGGTGGCACACAGCATACTTTGATTCTTGAACCCAGTTTAAGGGTATGATTTGTCTGTGAAGCTTTTTTCTTTTTTAAGTAATTGCAAGGGAGTTAACTGGTTATTTTAAGAGATTTTTCTGTTATAATGCACCATATATTTGCATATAATGCATCATATATTTGGAATTTGGAATTTAGAATTCCCTTGGTATTTAGTTGTGCTGATGTGTCTTCCATTATATTGTGCCAGTCTTTCTGAAGGGAAAGATAAAAAGCAAATTTCAGCAATGTAATTATTTCCTAATATGTGGCATATTGTGGAGGAAGCCTGTCTAGTGGCTGAAGCTTGGCCCACTAGTTAAAACACAAGTTAAAATGAAATTAGACCTTCTGGATTGCTTAATAGGATGCTCTCTAACAAGGAATGTGACTCAGAAGCCTGCTCTTGGACTCTGGGTAGACGTGTGAGTGCTCCTGCTCAGTAGCTTCATTCCTGTTGGGTAATCGTTTGCCTGGTGAGTCATTAGGGTAATTCTTCTTGTGTAGATCCGAGTCCTCCTTGAGTTGAATTCAAGTGCTACCAAGCTCATTTGTTTTCCTTGTTTGTGGAGTGTTTTGAGCAATGTGACTTCTACTTGTTACTTTGGAAGAATTCTGAGTATTTGAATGTTCTAGATCAGAAAGCAATGTTTAGTTAACAAATACAGCAAGTCTTCTAGGCTGTATCAGTATGAGAGGAAAAAGAATTGCTACCACATACTTAAATGTTGGGATTATGCTTGTAGCTTACAACTGGTGAATCTCATTTTATGGTGTGCATTTGAGTATGTGTGTCTCACCATTACTGCTTTCTAGGTTTGTCCCATCTGCCCGTGTTAAATGGCCGAATCTTTTATAAAGGATTGTGTTTGAAGGAATGTAAGAATATTATCCTCTCTTTTTTCAACTACAGAATGTTGCTCGAGGGTAGTGTTAAAATTTCTTTCTGTTCAAATGAAAGCGTATGTATTTGTAGAAGGCCAATATAATACATCAAATAAACTCCATTTAAACCTTGAAAATAAGCTTATCAGCAAATTCTGCTGCTTTGTTTTCTTGGTGGTCTTCTTAAGAGAGCATTAGGTAAATTTAATTTTGTCGTCAGTATTTGCAGTGTACTTGGCAGTCTGACACATTTCTGCTGCAGATAATTCTCCTGACAATCACTTTATATTTTCTTAGCTTTGGTTTGATTTCTAAGTGGGCTAATGCATCTTGTATTATGGTTAAGTCATTTGCAGTCATTAAAATAGCTTATTGAAATTAACATATTGTTTTTCATTGTATTTTTAATGTGTTGTGCTGGCACATGCATATTCCTTAACTTTCCTGTCAGTCACGTTTATAACTACTGTACCAGTGTACACCAGTCTAATCAAGCACGGGGAGCTGGAGTACCTCCTTCTAAATCGAAAAAGGGCCAGACACCTGGAGGTGCTCAGTTTGTTGGCTTGGAATTGTATAAACGGCTAAAAGAATTTCTGAAGAACTACTTGACAAATCTCCTTAAGGTAAGATGGGACATTAGATCAATCTGCATTTGTAGCAGCAATGTGGGCTGGGTTGAGAAAAGCTTGTATCAACAAACCTAGAGATGTATGCAACCACTGGGAGTAAATTGAACCATCCTGAAACTTGCTTTTGTCTCCATTAGCCATTAGAATGTTTTCTAGGCTGTACAGCTCAGTCACTAGGTGTAGCCCTGGCTGCTGGTCCTCTTCAAGCCAAAACAGCATTTCTGTGTTTAATAGAAGTAATGTTATGTGCCATCTTAAGCTGTTTTGAACAGGAATAGGTAGGCTTTCTAACCAATTAACCAGCATATTAGTAATGCTGAAAAAATAGTTGCATGTAATGGTGAAAATGCCTGATGGTAGTCATTAATTTACTTCAATAAATAAACTACTAATAGAGCTGGATGTTGGGCTGCTTTGTAAGAGAACGGTTCCTAGTTATTTTTGGAAAGGAACCATGCTTTTAACTTTGGGGATTTTAATTTTGAGCAATAATGAAGATTCTTAGTCTTCTGTCAAGTTTACTGTGTAATTAATTTATGCGTGAAGGTCTCTGAGGCACTATCCAGAACGTGCTTCTGGTTTTATTCCCTTGTCCGTTCAAGCTTTGGAAAGGTCCTTGAACTCCCATGTGTTACAACTATCTTCTTTTTTTTTTTCTGTCACAAGAACAGATAGGACAGCAGACCCGTTCCCAAGAACCCGGGGTTCCATTTCCTAGGGGGCAGGGTGCTCCAGCAGAGCCCATTCCCTCTCACCTGCCTCAGCTCCCCCGGCGCTGGGGGCGGGTGCTGTGTGTTGTGGGGATTGTCGTGTGGAAGGCATGACCGACACACTCCTGTGTGTCACCTGGCACACTCAGCAGTGGCACTGTTTCTGATGCCATGCCTTCTGGTTCTCTGCCTCAGGAGTCACAGGAGTGTCTTCTAGTTTTTTGTCTATGCTGTGCATTTTTTTTTACCAGTGTTTTAATTTCTAAATCCCATACTGGCCTTGTACTTTACTAATGTTAGAAGTAAATGGATTAGCACTTTGTTTCCTATACATTCGCTGTGTGGTGTAGATCTATTACACAGTCAATTTGTACACCGTTATATATCTTGGTTGTACCTTAAAATTACCCAACAGTACTGGCAAACTGTTATTTTAGGATGGTGAAGATTTGATGGATGAAAGTGTGCTGAAATTCTACACTCAACAGTGGGAAGATTATAGGTTTTCAAGCAAAGTATTGAATGGGATATGTGCCTACCTCAATCGACATTGGGTTCGTCGTGAGTGTGATGAAGGTCGTAAAGGAATATATGAAATATATTCAGTAAGTAGCTTTTCGAAGTGAGTGACTAATCCATTCCATCTGTCATGTTTGCATTATCGTCCTACAGATTGCTCCTTGGAACTTGTAGGAAGTTCATAGGAGTTTTGAAGAAGTGGGCAAAATGGAAACCTGCCCCCTTTCCATACTCCCACCCCAGCATAGTTGTAAAAATTCCGTGGGACTAAATCTGTGAGGTGTTCAATCTAACTTGTACGTATTGGGACTTCCAGTGTGAGACTGTCCATCAGTGCCTGTTCTGAATATTTTCGGCTTATAATGTTACATGTGTGCACCAGTGTGGCCTTCTCATTCTACTTAGAGTTCAGTCAAATGTTTCAAATAAGGAATGGAGAAGTAAACTGCCTTTTTTTTTTTTTTCTGTTGACTTCAAAACATCTCTACAGATTTTTTAGCATCCAAGCTGCTAAGATTCAGTCAACATTTGGTTTGTAATACAAGTTATTTTGGTACAGTTCTGAAAGATTGATAGGCAATCTTGCAATTTTTTTTTGTAATGTAAAGTAATATAAACAAAGGAAGAACAGAGCAGAAGTTCTGTTTCTCAGATAACTAAAAGTACTTTTTTTTTTTTTAAATAAAGGATAATTATTGTCCTTGCTGATGAAGCATTAGGAAAGTGATGTGTTATTTTACCACTTCACTAAAATAACTTTGCATATGGTAGGAAAACAGTTGGTATCCTTACTTCCCTCCCTCTTCACTTCACTAGCCTAACACTAAGGGACTGTGTCAGCCTGAAAATCACCAACAAAAAAGGCTGTATGTTGTCAAAGTAACTTGCAGGGCGTTTTAGTATTCAGAGTTGTCAGTGGATCATTGTCAGAGAAGGGGACATCTTAGGTAGAGTTAGTAATCAAGCAAATGGTAATTTTATTGTGAAACAGTCTTGTTGCATGAGAAATGCGTGTGCCAAAATATAATCTGATTATTTAGCATACTATATCAGCTTTCCTTAAGGAAGTCTCCCGCATGTATATGTATATATATAAATATTTTCTTTATTCCATCTTTCATCTCTCTTCCTTTGCTTCTAGCTTGCCTTGGTGACCTGGAGAGACTGCTTATTCAGGCCATTAAACAAGCAGGTATATATATGGTTAATTTTACATATCGTTAATAACTGTTCCAAGGAGAACTTGGAGGATGGAGGACAGGGGGCGGAATTGGAAAATAAAAGGGAGCCTTCTGCTTTTGGAGTGGACCTTCCTCTCTGTGTGTGCTTGAACCTTGATAGTAAGACTCTTCTGTTATTTCGTCATCTTAAATGAAGTACTCATTTAAGATGAAGAGCTCATCTTAAATGAAGTACTAGCTTCGGCTGTTTCCAAGCCAGGCAGCAGCAGAGGCTGACAGTCATGTCTTAAGGTTTGAGAGTCAAGATTGTGTAAGAACAGATAGTGACAGGCCTGGGATTTTGGCCTCTCCTTGATGTTATTGTGAATCTTTAAATTTACACTGATACCTGGGAGATTCAGGTCAACCAAATATTTTTGATTGGTGAATCAGCACAGTATAAAACATTTCCTCACAACAAATTGTTATATTTTTGTGTGTTGATTTTACTCTTATTAACCAGTACTTCATAATGAAAAGACTGTATTATATTATGAAAATTTCAGTTTGGAGGGACGGTTGTTGCAACACATTGTTTATCAGCATAAGTTGATAGCTTTCTTTGTCTAAAGTACAGGCAGTTCAGCTCTTACTGCGAAGCTGTCTTGTATTTCAGGTATAAAACAAAAATAAGCTTGGTTTAGAAGGTGCTTTTTGCAATTTAAAAGAGAAAAACAGAAACAAAAACCCAAAAGCCCCAACCAAACAAAAAACCCCCACGCAAGCACTTTCATACCCTTCTGTAGCTCACCACTAATGGGACTGTAGTTACATTGTCAAACTTTAAGGTGTAGCATACTCTGTGATGTCTGTAAGAAATTTGTATGTTCAGATGTCCTTAAATTTTGTTCTCAAGGGGCTTGACTTTTCTTAATATAGGAATACGCTCCTGATTAAATACTGTGCTTGACCTACCAGCTGCTTTCTCTGAGCTTGATTTACTTTTAATCCCTGTTTTCGAAGGTAACAAACGCTGTGTTGAAATTGATTGAAAAGGAAAGAAATGGTGAAACTATCAATACAAGGCTCATCAGTGGAGTTGTACAATCTTATGGTAAGTGAGATTTCTTTAAGGTTATATTACTCTCTTAAAAACAAATAAATATATATCCTGTATCAGAGCCCAGAAGTAGCATCCCACCTCCTTGGATGTCCAGTAAAGACATCTACAGTAAAATAAACATACTTATATACTGTTTAACTTCAAGTTTATAGAGACGCTTGAAACAATTACAGTTGATTGTGCCATATTTGTAAAGCTTGAAAGTGCAACTCATAGATAAGAGTTCATTGTTTATGAATTATTTACTTAGGAGCTAAATCTGGAAGGCAGGAACCCTAGTAGTTTACAAAGTGGAGCAAAAATGTTTTATTCCATTTGTATGACATTTGGAGGCTTGCCATGCAGATTAATGACTAATTTCATTAATAAAAAAACATATATGCATATAATCTGGAACTTTATGAGGGATAAATGGGAGGGGAATTTGAGCTAGCTTTTCAGATAGTGAAGTTTTCCAAATCCTATTTAGTAATGAATCAAAAAGTGCAATTTACATGAGTAATGTCTTGGGCTGCTTATTTTTTAAATGCAGAATAAATGTATACTTTTAAAAGTTGTAAAAAGTGGTGCTGATACTGTCCTGGTTGATTACCTTGAAGTAAATTAGGAGGGTACATGTTTATTTGCAAGAGACCACTTTGTAAAAGACAATTTTGTCATTAGTTGCTTTTTTGTTTCTTGTAGTGGAGCTGGGGCTGAATGAAGATGATGCATTTGCAAAAGGACCTACACTAACTGTCTATAAAGAATCCTTTGAATCTCAGTTTCTTGCTGACACAGAGAGATTTTACACACGAGAAAGCACTGAATTCTTGCAACAGAACCCAGTCACAGAGTACATGAAGAAGGTAAGTCATTGAATATGCTTCATGATTATTTTCTGGATACAGATACCGTTTAGAGGTAAAGAGAAGTTCTTGGCTTTTATTATTGTCGTCTTAAAATGCTGATTATTTTATAGAAACAATTCACTCTTTTTTCCTTTGGTGATTTGCTTCTGTGTTATCTTGTCTGAAGTTTGTCTCCTTAGTTTATTTCAGTAAGTACAATGACAATTTGAAGAAAATGTTAAAATAAATTCAGATTTCGTTAGACATCAATACACCAAAATAGACATTCTGGTTTAGACCTATAAGTTTACTGTTCCTATGCAAGGAACTGTGTGTTGGCACATTTACTGAAATCTCTTCCTGAGAAAGCTGGCCAAGGAAGTAAATAATTAATTAGCTTTAATTATCTGAAATTATTTTAATGTAATGAACCTTACACAAAACTTCTGATCAACAGAGGCCAGATTTCAATTCTTAGGTGGTCTCCCATTTGGGAGATTCCAGAAAGGGCAATTAAGAGCAACCTGGATGAACGTTAACTATTTCTAGCCTGGTTATTGGGTCAGCCTTACTGAATGTGAAATAGATGAGTTATCTTCCATCTTGGACAAGTACTGCTTTATATTTTTTTTCCTCAGCTTATTTCCTCACTTTCTGAATTGCTGCTTTTTTGGTTTTGGTTTTTTTTTTTTTCCCTTTCTGTTCATTTTTTAAAAAGAGAGCTTTCTGAGTATGTAATAAACAGATACGCATCCCTCTCTCTGCAGTATCTTTGTGTTTCTTTTGTGTAAATCTTTTTGCACAGAACACATCCTGCCTGAGTCTTGACATTGAAGTCAATGATTTACCAAAAAAAAAAGGGGCTGTGTGGGGGGAGTCCTAGAAATAACACAGTAAAATGAATCCTGCTTTTAAAGTATTGGAATGGTTGCTCAGTAGTTCCCAGACCTGCACGTCTTAATTTTTCTGTTGTTGAATTAATGATTTTTTGCTACTTACCCTTCAATTTCTTGTCTTTACTTTTGTCCTAAAATATGTATGTGTAAAACCAGAGTAAGGGAGTTTCAGTCATTCATAACCTGAATGACTGGCTCACCCAGGCTTCCTTGGTACAGGACAGTAAAATCTGTCTGAAGGTCATTGCTATTTCGAGAACTAGAGATTAGTGGCATGTAGAAGGAACTTATTAGTAACCCAAACAATCTTCAAAACTTCAAAAATCCACAGAAGAGCAACTCGCTTTGCTTGAAGCTGATCTTGAAGCTGAAAACACATATAAAGCTAGCAGAATGCAGGGGAAATCTTTAGCAAGAAAGTGTGTAGCCTTAAGTTTCTGCTCAAATTCATATACTGGAGCTGGATATAAGCAATGTGAGCTGTCTTGGCATCTCCTTGCAGGAAACATGTATACGTTGAAATCAAACTGAACAGGAAACTGTTTTCATTATTCATTTTCTGGGATTTAGCTGATGAAACTGAAAAGGATGTGTTTTAGACTCTACGGTAAATATGATCAGAGCTTGCAAAATGATATAAACTAAGGGATGTGACCTAACAGAAAGGGGAAAGTTATGAATTGAAGCTAAAAGCAGTTCACTGGAACAAATTGTCTGCTCTCTCTAGTCTGTGTGCTCTGCGGGAGAGGTTGTGTGAGTTTTCAGAACTATTTGAAATTCAGATAGGTAAAACTTACTTCATTGTGCATAAGGAATTCTTAAAGTTTTTTACTTAAACATGACAAGGCAGTGTTTTAAACTTCTTAGTGTTGGTTGGGGTTTTTTTCCAGTTTGGGTATTGTAATCTTGTGTGTCACTTGGATGCCTGTAACAGAGTAGTTCCACAACCATGACTCGAGTATTGCTAGAATTAGGGTTCTTTTCTATTACGAAACACCTTGAATGGCTGATGTGGAAAGCTGCAAGTTGTCCAGCAGTCACATGGCATACTAAGAAGTAGTCAATGAAATCTTAATTAGAATTAGGCTATGTGTATGTAGTTACTAAAGGCAGACTTGCTGAGTTTAGAAGGATTGTGGATTTTTGTTTTCAGGCCAGACTCAGGAGTAAAGCTGGCATGGCCTGATGTGCTGTAAGAAAAACGGTCAGTACTTCTTAAGGCTGTCCTTTGAAATAAAAGTCTCAAACTGAACTTTAGGTCTTTATAGTTAAAAGATACTGTTGTGTGAACTATTTTCTTGTTTCTGAAATATGACTTTAAAAGGAAAATAGAATTATAAGAACAGGAAAAGTGAGAGAGTATAGAGAGTATAATTGAATTTGACATCAGAGTAAATGTTTGTTTTCATAAAGGAAGTCTAAGTGAGAGTTGACTTACCCTGAGACCTTCGCTTTTAATGTTATTTTAAGAAGCAGCATTAGAAGTGGCAGAATTTCCTGAACTAAAGAAACACCTAATTAAACATAAGATGTTTAACCTAGTTCTACCTAGTTCTATGTTTTAGAACTTCTACCTAGTTCTATGTTTTAGAACTTCTACCTAGTTCTATGTTTTCAGCATTCATCAGAAAGATTTGCTGGTATTTGCTGTCATTAAAGAAGTTTATTTTTATTTGTTACTGGTAAGAAACTGGCAAGTACTCTGAAGCAGGAGCTTACATCCCTTCCCAAATTGTTGATTTTGTTTCCTGTGTTTTGATCTGTACTGCTTTAAGTTCAGGAGACAGTAATCCAGGACCATTTCACAAGAGCTAACTGCAAAATTATTATCGAAATGAGTGAAGCTCACAGTGGCAGAGATTATTTAAAGCTGTGTGTGTATGAGGCAGTGTACTTTTAGTGAAAGTGTTCTGTTGTCCATAATACGATATTTCATTCTTAAGTCAATAAAATACTAGGAAAATTCATTACTTTAATTTCCTTCTTTTGGTGACATTGTTAATTTAAATAATTCAGACTTTATCCCTAATAATATGCTTTAATTAGGGCTTTTAAAGTGAACCGTTAACGCTTTTGCAAAAGAAATAGAGGTAATTGTTATATAAACAACTTCAGTTTTACATTTTGGCGTAAGTACTATTCTTTGAGTGACATTTAGAATTTTGGTTTGCTGCAAAGATATGCATATGGAGCATAAATGCTAGCATAATTTAAATGATTGTAGATTATTGGGAAGCTTTTCTGTGTAAAAACTTAGATGAGAATATTCAAATAAATTTGTCACGGGCATGCTGTTAACTTGTATTTTTCTGCCTTTTAGTTTTGCGGAGGCATGCAAGTTTGTCTTAAACAAAACTACTTCTGTAAATGGAGAGCTTACTAATGCTAAAACTGCCAGTGTCTCACGTCTGCAGCTTTCTCTCTCTGACAGCAGATTTCCACCTATAAATTTCTCAATCAAAAGCAACAGGAAAACAATCTTGCTGTGATTCTCCACCCTTATTTAAACAGTATATAATATTACCATCAACATAAACATTGATTCCATATGTATGCGTGGGGGGACACATTATGATTCCCAGAAAAATAACTGCTTGGGTAGGTGGACTATACCACTGCATTTGGTGAGAGGTTTGATTTTTGTTCTTCTTGTTGTTTTCTAGATGAATATACTGGTCATCTGTTTTCTGCTGTTGGATTTCTGTTCTGCCTTCCATGCAGGTTTCACGTTTATCTCTCTGTTCTGTAGGCTGAAGCTCGCCTTCTTGAGGAACAGCGTAGAGTTCAGGTATATCTCCATGAGAGCACACAAGATGAGTTAGCGCGAAAATGTGAGCAGGTACTTATTGAAAAACACCTGGAGATATTTCATACAGAGTTTCAGAATTTGTTGGATGCTGACAAAAATGAAGGTAAGGAGATGAAAACATTGGTTTTACTCTTAGAGCTCCCTCCTGATGATTTGTGAACGATGTAAATTCTGGTGATGGCTAAAATGTGATTTGTTCAGGAATTATATTAAGTGAGAAGATAGTAAACTGACGGACAAGCAGATTTTGACTAAATTGGGATGGCTGAGGTGGTTGCCTGGAGAAGCTTCTTCTGATCTCAGATATTAAGGCAAAACAGCACTGATTTTGATTTCTCTTAACATGGCTGGAAGAGCTTCAAGAGCGCTTGAGCTTTTCAGGTTCTTGAGCAGAACCTGAAGCTTGCATATGAGAGATGCAAGATGAAAACCAGACCAGAAATGGTCTTACCAGCCGTTGCAGTTTAACGCGTGGATCTTTCTGAGTCAGCAGTGAGGATTCTAAAATCCAAGTTGTCTAGAAGTACTTAAGTACCTTAACATAGGAAACGTTAAAAGAGGAATAGAAGCAAATAAGGAGCTTCTAAAATATAGTACATAAAATATATAAAACGTCTATAGAAAAGGGTGAACATTATTACATAAGATAATTTTAGTTGTGAAAATGAGTCTTAAGTGCCACTAATGGGGAGTTTATACCTTCACAGAGAACACATAGAATTAAGATTTATTCAGTGGTTCCTCTAAAACAAATAAAGATTATCAGAGTTTAGGTGTCTTTAAGGAATTGTCAATTTTATTGATTTTCATGAGTTTGTTCAGGAGCTAATGCTTAGCACAAACAGTCAAAACTAGGGCCAAATAATTCCTGTCCATCATGCAAATAAAGGTGGATGGTATTTCTGGTTTTTCCAGTTGGGGAATTAATTAAGTCTATATAGGTAAGCCAAAGTAAGGCTCAATAGCTGAAATACTACTTTTAAGAAAGTGGCAGAATTTAAGAGATAGTATGATTAAGTTACTGTTGATACTATTCATATGAGAGTTGTGAATTGCAACTATGACTCTATCTCTTTATATATCAACCTTAAAAGACCAACTATGAATAATTGCTATAATCATCATGCTGATAACTAAGAGATGCTTCAAAGGAGAAAAGAGCAATTCAGTGTGATTAGTAGGTCAGAAGTTACCTGTTTCAAATATAAGTAGAAGATTTTTATCTTGTACTAGTATATTAAGAGTCAAATGTTGTTTATGTTTGTAAATAAATGTATTTACTCTGTAATTGGAAGAGGTTTTGATGTGCAGGTGGGTGTTAAGTAGTAAAATGACTTCATAAATATCTTCTGACAACAAAAATAGTAATAGCACAAACAAGAAAAGCCTTTCCAGGCTTTTCTTTTTTTTTCCCCTTACTTGATTGAGCTTGTGGGTTATGTGAGCCTTTAATGATCACTTACCATAGTGATGCAATTCCATTAGGTTTGTCGGGGTAAAAAAAGGAAAAGAAGTGTCTTGTGTCTTGGGCACTGTCTTGTTCTATGTCTCTGGTTTTACTTTCATTTGAGGTATTTCTAAGATTAGGCCTTTTAAAATGTCTGATTATTTTTTTTTCTTCTTTTTCAAAATATTTCCTTTTATCAGGCCTCACTTAACTGTAATTACAGTAGTTCCCTGGCCCTTCTTAAGTTTCATGATGTCTCAAGATTATAAACATTTATTTGGAAAGATTCTTTGAGAATCCATTCTTTAATCACTATACTCTCAACTTTGTAATAGCCTACAATAGGTTATTTTAGTGTACCCTAAAATGATAATAAAATCTTGCTCTCAGTTAAAATCTGTATTGCTTTGCTCTTGGAAGTACACTGGTTTTGAGGTCCTCCCGTGTAAAGTCTGTTAAGCGTATGGTATCACGGGCCACTCCTCCTGGTGTTCTGCAATTTTCTAATTGCATTGTGCAACTAGTTAGAAAGGTTATGGGGTGCGTTTGTCACGTGTTACCTATTCACATCAGTGTGGTACCTGTAGGAAGCAATTACATTTATTGGGAGCAGGCTGTAATGATTTAGGTGAAGTTACCATGTAAATCTTCCTTGAGGCTTTATAGCATCTCTTTCATATTTCACCAAATACAGATGTCCTGATAGACCAACCTGTGAATCCGTATTTGTGGGTAGGTGTAGCAGCAGCTTCTTATGTCTATACATGGTGTTAGTTCCCTACTTTTTTACCTACAGAATTTTAGGAAAAGAACAGCATTCTTACATTGTTATGGAAGTTTAACATCAGATTGCAAAAGTGGTTTTCAGAGAGAAAAGACAGTGGCTTTTCAAATCCAAAAGTTTAAGCTTGCCAAAGTTCTAAGGAAAGGAAAGCTTTATACAGAACTGGGTGTGAATCAAGGTGTCACCATTGTAGGATTAAAGGCATCGAGTTCTGTGTGTTGTATTCAGAGTTGGGTGGCCACACAGCTGCTTGAGTGCTCTGTTTTATTTAATCTGCTAATAATACTCAGGTGGTAACAAATTGATCATAAAGCCTTCAGAGATGTCCTTATACTTTAGAAGTGCTAGATGCAGCTGACAACATTAAGGTGGCTTCAACAAGGTGAAATATCCTCATTAGTTGCCACTAACTAATTGGGTTGTTTTCTGCTTCACTTGAGTGCAGGTTCAGAGAGGGCAAGATTACAAGAGGCGACTGCTGTGTTTGTGTACCTGCTTTATGGCCATATTAAAGTTAGCTTTTTTTAAAAGAGAGTTCTGTACTCTAAGTAGAAAGCATCTGCCCTGTTGAAAATGGATAATAAAAACAAAAACTTATTTAATATTAGACTTTCCAAAATTACTAATTGATTTTGGAAAGTATTGGCTGAAAACTGGTGAGATTTTAATATGCGGCTTTAACATATGTGAAATGATGTCTAATTTATTTTTCCATGGTAATGCTTTTCAGAACCTTTTCCTTCCTTGAGATGCAATTATTTCTACTTGTAGTCAGTCACTTAGATGTTTTTTTAAGAGATGCCTTTTGATAGTGCTTTCTTAGAGGATGTAATGTTTATAAGGTTTCGGTTTGTCTGCTAAGGTCATATCAATACATAACATTTTGCCTTAAATTTCCAACCATTACCACTGCTGCTGCCCCAAGTAGAAGTGTTATTTATACAGAAGGTGGTGTTAGATCTCTGAGAACTTTCCTGTTCAGAGCAAGATTTAAAGGACAACGGTCAAGCGGGGAATGCTGTACTCTTAGCACGGCCAGCAGTAACTCTAATGACAGCCCTAATTCATGGTAACACTTCAAAACTTCATCTAAATAAGAGGGTTTAAAGTCCATTTTTAAATCATTGCACATCTTTAAAAAGTATTTTTTTTCCTTGTTGAGATTTATGTAGCATTGTGAAAGTAAAACATATCTTAACAGGTTGTTTTCTCTTTAGCTAGTCATAGCTTTCTAGGTTAGTGCAAGGATTTGCTGTATAATTTTGTGCTGTATTTTTTTCTGGCTTTTTATAGGAGCAATTGTAGATATGTTTTGATGGTGATGGGTGTTTAATTCTGATTGGCAACTTGTAAATGGGAAACTGGAATCATAACTAGTACAAATGGGAGATGTTGGCGTGTTTTGTTTTTTTTTTTCCAGACTTGGGACGCATGTATAACCTTGTGTCTCGAATCCAGGATGGCCTTGGAGAGCTGAAAAAACTTCTGGAAACCCACATTCATAATCAGGGTCTAGCTGCAATTGAGAAATGTGGAGAAGCTGCTCTAAATGCAAGTATCCCATCAAAAGTCTGTGTGTGGTTGCTCTCAGTTTCACATTAGAGGAGGGTGGATGCTTCCTGATATAATTTCCAGTTTACTTAGGTTTTCCCTCTCACTGATTTAATTTATGAGGACTAGGCAATTCTCAAATGTTGATAGCAGGCTTAAAAAAAAAACCCAGTCACATCACTGTGTTACTACTGGGTTTTTTTCTGGTTTTGGGAGTTTTTGCTCTCTGTCAGGGTGTCTTGCTGCTTAAAAAACTGGCTGTGCAAGTACAACATACTACACTCAGAAATATACCTGAGAGTCTACTGTTCCAAGAAGCACTGTCTCCAGTGGAATATATTTTTATTTCGTCATCTTACAGACTTCAGGCTTGGATGGGCAGAAAGTGTCTTGGTTTCAAGTTTTTGGTGAATGGCTTTATTCTGCTTGGAAAAGCATAAGAAATGTAAGAGGAAGAGAGAAGTGAAATGGTTGGAGAGGGAGCAGCTCAGGTCTTCTGCAACACTGTCGTCATTTAGACATATAATTGGCTTTCTTAATTTTATCCCATAATTGTAATTTCAGGCTTAATTTTTATTGATTAGGGTTGCATCTTGGCAACGTGAAGTTGTTTAAACCCTTTGCTAACCTTTTAGTCTATAAACAATGTGACATTTTCTAGCAGTGTCCTGGTTCAGATATTCTTGAAATAGCTTCATACTAGTAATCATTAAAGCAGTAATCTGTAATGACTGCATGGAGAATGGTAAAAACTTCAGGTTTTAGCACAGATAAAAATGTCTTACATGTGTTTACTGTCTGTTGTTCTCTTCTATGGTTTTCAGTGTGTAGTTTTTTAGCAGTGAATCATTTAGCTTTTATAAATCATGAAGGAAGTTCAGCTTCATTTGTAGATGTCACCTCACGTTTTGAAATCAGGTGTGCTCTGTGGTTGACACCTTCCCCTAGTGGTCATCACTCTGAATTTCTTTGTGCTTGAGCCTTAAATAATTTACCAGAGAAATTAAAGCTGTTGTTTTCTCCAGGAATTAGCTTATCTTTGAGAGAGAAGCCTGTGGTGTGTACATATTAGTTCTTTTGACTCCAGCCACTTACAAAACTCTTCCTGACCCTGACACTTGTTTCTTCACCTATCGTTTGTGTTCCTTTTCTTTTTCCACACGTTGTTCTTCATTTTCATAACAGTATCTCTGGCTGTCTCCCTTGGGAACCATCTTAGCTCTTCTTCCAATATCCTTCACTCCACTGTATTGCTATTCAACATTGCCTTGTTAGTCCTCCATCACACTTGGGTAGGATTGACTCTCCCTACCTTAATTTATCTGTACTGTGTCTAAACAGATAGTCAGCTGGGAAAATGCTTCTCAGTTTCTCTGTAGTCAGTGGAGAGCAACAGTCATACCAGCTTGACTCATCTGACCTATTTTAGATTTTACTGCAGAATGAATTGTGCTCTAGACTTCCATAACTACGTTAACAAGACTGCTCTTCAGTTAGAAGATTACTGCTTTTAGGCCTTTTGGCTGGTGTTTTTTTTTTTTTTTGTTTTGGAGTCCTTGTAATCAGTAGACGCCTTTCTGAATGTCCTTGAAGTCTGCTTGAGTATCTTGTCTGGGACGTTCTCAATAATCTCAGCTCTTTATCTCAAGCATGGCATTAGGTTGATGGTCCATATAGTTTATGTCTGCAGTGACAACAGGAAAAGTTTTTCAGGAGCCTGATACAGCCCTGCCCATCTTTTGCCATTAGTTGCCATCATCCAGTACTCTGACGATAGGAATGTTACAGGAGTACCTCCATGACCAGTCCTTCTAGCTTTTACTTATGGACTTGTTGTCTTGAGTTTGTCTAATTCATTCTTGAACGTGCTGATGGTACCTCATTCCAACAACCTCCTGTGGGCAGCAAGTTCCAGAACTCCTTGTGTGTAAAGATGTTCTTTATCTGTCTTAAACTTGTTTCCTGTCCCTTTCATCAAGTGCCCCATAGTTATTAAATGTGGCTTTTAGTGATCGTTCATCTTTTTGGTCGGCCTCCTGGTTTTGTTAACCCTGGTTATGTGCCCTTTCAAACTTCTCATCTCCAAATTGAAGACTTCTAGCCTTTTTAGCCTGTTGTAAAGTAGCTGCCCTGGCTGCCTGGTGTTTTAGTTGCACCTCACTGTTCCTACTCTGACTCCACTCTATCTTGATTGAGATGCAGAGATCAGTAATTGTATAAAAGACTCAGCCTGTGAGTGTCATAAACTTGATTATTGGCATTTGGCTGCCACTGGGTGCTAAGCGAATAATTTTTATTAGAGGTGCTAAGTTGTCCCTATTGAAGATATACTTACTCTTACACTTACAAATCTCTTACTACAGAGGTTTGTTTCAAGGGTTTCTTCTATAGCAACTGTCATTTTATGATTGTCCAGTTCTCTCAGGTCTGATTTGAGTTAAGCTTATGTCTTTGAAAACGTCCTTCCTGGAAATGTTTGCAGTATTTGAGTAAGTGGTTTTGTCATCTTTTGTACTATATAATGTGCTACACTCTGTGCTCCAGTTGCTGTAAATGAAAGCTTGTGCTCCAAGTCGGTCGTGGACATAGAACATAAACTAGTCTGCGTACTATTTTACCTTTAAAATATTTCTAATACTTTGTATACTTTCCCCATAAAAATTGGCTTAGGCCAGTGAGTAGCACCATTTTGGAGGAAGCAGAAAGCAGGTTGCAAAAAACCATCTATTTTTATTGCAGGATCCAAAAATGTATGTACAGACAGTGTTGGATGTCCATAAGAAATACAATGCTTTAGTCATGTCTGCATTCAACAATGATGCTGGCTTTGTGGCTGCACTAGACAAAGTAAGTATATGTAGTGGAATACGGGGAACATTTCTTTTCTATTCAGTGTTTCGTCTCCCACAATTTATTTCACTGTCTTTTATGATTTATAGGCTTGTGGTCGATTTATAAATAATAATGCAGTGACAAAAATGGCTCAATCATCCAGTAAATCCCCAGAGCTACTGGCACGATACTGTGACTCTTTACTAAAGAAAAGGTACGTCTTCAAAGACAAACTAATATTTCAGGTTGGCTTTTGTTTTAAAAGGTTTTAGCATATGAAGTTTTATATTGTGTCTTCAGAAACTGTTTCAAGAAAAATTAATTATACCAAATTCTGAATAAAAAAAAAATCAGTAGGGCCATTCCCAAAGATTATATGCAGTGTACTTTTCTTTTTTAAAGAAGAGAGGGGAGATAATAAAATATCCAAGACCTTTATTTCCTTATCGAAACTGAGTTTTATTTTTTTAATAAAACAGAAGGAATTTTTTAGTTTGTTCCTCCCCCCACCCCTAAATTTAAGTTCTTACATGTAAAGAAGAGACACACATTCCCTTTTTCCATTAAAACTCTTGCTTTCTTCCTGTTGTTTTCTCTATACCTTCTCCCATTTGGGCAGAAATAGAAGAGGACAAAACCTGCTTTCTAACTCCTCATGGTTCATAATTTAATTAAGGTATTTGGCTCCAAATGATTCAGCAGCTCATACGTTGAGTTGGTATCAGTTCAGTTCATACTGGATTGGTGTCAGTTTTGTCACTGGCAACTTTTCTAACTGTTGTGGGGGAGAAAAAAAAAGTATCACCAAAGAACCCACAACCAGAACAACTTGCTCCGTTTTCCCTTCCCCATCCCCTCTTTCCTTAAGCAAAGGATTTCTTTTCCCCTTTATAAATACTAGCTTTCTGCAGGGTAGATCTGGGGTGTGCCTGGTGGGCAGGCATGATGTGGAGGAAAACAATGTGGTGCCACCTGAGCTCTCAGCCAGACAAGACCCAGCTCTCTGAGCTGTTCTCTTTTCACTGTACTGTCTAAGATAGGAAAGAAAGATAGCATTAAGCAGTAGAAAAAAAGGCAGGAAGAGAGACATCTGTGTTTAAGCCCATAAATCCTGACAAGTATTGGGCTATCAGGAAGTATTGCTCAAATTCATGGTCCAGGACTTCAACCTATTGTTTCAAAGTCTTCAGAATTCATTACAAGTGTTCCTCTCTAAAAAGGTCTCTCATCCCAGAAATATTCAATCTGTGTTCCTTATCTATGAATTTTCCATATATGCCTATATGTTGTTTTATTTAGCAGTTTTGGGACTCATTAAAAATGCACTTCTTTAATTGCAGCTCAAAGAATCCAGAAGAAGCGGAATTGGAAGATACGCTCAATCAAGTGGTAAGATGTCTATAAATACAACTCTTTTCTGTGTAAGCTTTGCAAAGTTAGTAATACTCAATTGTCACATAAGTCAGATGAGAGAAAATCTTTTATTTTGTATGTTTGATTTTATTACTTAAGTAATAATCTTTATCTCTTTGTGGCTTGCTGGTTGTGGTTTTTTATTAACAAAAAAAGAAAGCCTTTTCTGGCAGAGTTAAAGTGGCTAAGTGGAATTTATGCTTTTATTTCATTTGTACGTACACATACAATATATATATTTCTATGATATATTTTTATATAATTTCACATATATATGAATAAATACATAGTGTGTAAGGCTGTACATACGGAAGATACAGTTAATGTGTTTAATATAGTATGCACATTTAAAACAACCATGTACCACCAGACTTTCCCCCCCTGCCAAAACCCTGAACAAGACGCC
>JAHREE010000373.1:876229-938171 GCA_033628505.1 Tringa tobata
ACTTTCCCCCCCTGCCAAAACCCTGAACAAGACCCCCCTGCCCATAAAAATTTAAGTGTAAATGAAGGAGCTACTGCTTTTTTCAAGTAGATTTTTCAAGACAAATGCTTAAGTTTTTAATTTTTTCTTACAAATTATCTTGGCTTTTCCAGATGGTTGTCTTCAAGTACATTGAGGATAAAGATGTGTTTCAAAAATTCTATGCTAAAATGCTGGCAAAAAGACTTGTACATCAGAACAGTGCTAGTGACGATGCTGAGGCAAGCATGATCTCGAAATTAAAAGTGAGTATTCCGTGACTGCCCCATGATCTCCCCTATTGCAAGTCTTCAGGCTGCCTTGGAAAGTACATCCTTTCATGTCATTGTTTTATGTACAATAGAAAAATATACAGCCTAGGTTATCCTTTTTTTTTTTTATAAGCTCCTGAGGAGCACGTAGTGCCTGTCTGTTAGATGGGGTTCAGATGGAGTTAAGCTTAATTATTCTTATCCAAATGAATGACATGGATATAATTATCCAAGGGAATGACTGCTGAGAAATTGCTTAATGTCATTAACCCTTGTTCATTCAAGATCAAGCAAAATATGATCTAATATATTTTAGTCTGTTTCATTGTGTGTTTAGCTTCATTTTTAAATAAAATTTTCTTCAGTTTTTGGTGGCAGCTAAAGAGCATGTCTAGCTGACCTCAGGGCTTTGAGTAAGTGAAATACTGATCTTTGTGCATCTTATATTAAGAAAATAGGCTCCGATACTTTGTTCTTCTCATTCTGCAATGTCAAAAATGTGTCTTGCTGACATATCTGTGCTTTTAAAATACAGCAAGCTTGTGGTTTTGAGTATACCTCCAAGCTGCAACGGATGTTCCAAGATATTGGTGTAAGCAAGGACTTGAACGAGCAATTTAAAAAGCACCTGACCAATTCAGAACCATTAGATTGTAAGTAATACATTTATCTAACTTACTGTTGAATAGTTTAGCTTCCTCTTATTTCTACAGTGCTAACTGTATGAGGGAAATACTTGATTCAGACATCAAACCCCAGAATATAGAGTTAGTATTCTTTTGACCAAGACAGCTAGGATTTTTAAATTAGTCTTTTAGGTCTGTACTTTGTCTTCTAACAGCACTTTATATCTTCTGTTATGGGTAGCCTCCTCCTGATTTTGCAGCTCATGTTTAGGTATGTAATTAAGTTGAAAAATGAAGTTGAATCTTTGGTTTTGAGCACCACATGGCTTAAGATCATACTTGTGTAAAAGAATTAAAGAAAAAAGGATATTGTGTTTTCGGTTGTTAGGCCTATCACTTTTTTAAAGAATTTTTTTCATTGAAGAACGCCAAAACAAATTCTCTAAAGAATTTATACTTATTTGTTGGATTACATTTAGAGTTGTGTATTCTCAGGCTTAAATTTTTACTTAATGTTTGTGTTATTCTTGCTGATTTGCCCAAAATGCCTTACAAGTATAAATGCGAAATGTTTATGCTTGCAGTGGTGTACTGTGGAGTGATGAGCTTTAGGGACACAGAGAAATGAACACTTGCAACTTTTGCATTTGCATCTTTAAAGAGAAATCTGTTGTGGAAGCAGGGTAACGACTTACACAACTGAGAGAAATCTGAGTGACTGTCATAGCAAATCTAAAGCTCTCCAACTGCAGTGACATCTTACATCAATTCCTTTGTTTTATGGTCAGAATTTTAAAAAAATATTGCTTAATGATTTTTCCCCATGTTGGTTTGAGCGAGGCAGAATGATCTCTCGTTTGTGTAAGAGGGTGGGGTTGGGAGCCAGGGGGATAACGCAGCCCGGCCTTTCCCCTCTCTTGCAGTGGATTTCAGCATCCAGGTGCTGAGCTCGGGATCCTGGCCCTTCCAGCAGTCCTGCACCTTCGCTCTGCCCTCCGAGGTGAGGCACTCCTCCTGTGACGGGGCTAGTGTCTGCTCCTGGTTGGTTGTGTGTCAGAGAGGACTGGGAGTGCCTCTGTGGGGTTTGGCTGGAGGATATCTGGGACAAGATTAAGGTCGTGGGAGGGAACTGTGTGAAATGTATGTTTCTCTCCTGTGGGGAGACCCTGGTTAATGAATCTGTCTTCATATTGTTCAGCAGTAAATGAAGCGAATCTTTGTTAATAGTGTATTTTTCTCTGTATACTTTTATTTAAGAAATTTTTTTCTTGCCGTTGCTTCAGCTCTGTCCAGTTAGAATCTTTAGATACTCTCATCACTAGTTTTCTGTTGAGTGCTCAGCCAGAACAGACAAGACCTGAGCATTTACCTTGAGAAGTAAGTTCAACTGCTGATACCTGGAGGATCGAGGCAGTTAAAAGAAACTGCTTTTCTAGCCTTGCTTAATGTATCAGAACAGGAAGAATGGAACTTACGTGCTTGTGTAGGTTTTTATTGTTTTTAAAGGGGAAACTCGTAACAAAGGGAAATTTTCATCCAGTCTGAAGTATTTGAATACTTGAGATTTCTGTTTGTCTTAGTTGGACAACATGGCAGTTGAGAGTGATCAGATTTGATTCTCCTTTGCTGGTTCCAGAGCATGTTCTAGTAATGGTAAATCAAGGTAAATAATATTCTTTCTTTATTGTTGTTTCTATACAGTTAGAACGGAGCTATCAGAGATTTACTGCATTTTATGCCAGTCGTCATAGTGGAAGAAAATTAACGTGGTTGTATCAGCTGTCCAAAGGGGAATTGGTTACCAACTGTTTCAAAAATAGGTACACGTTACAGGTAAGGACATCATCATGCCAACAGAAACACAGGGTGGTGAGAGAATGCATTCAGAGGACTGGATGCAGCTGATCATTTAAAAGGCAGGTGTTCACGCTCCGCTCCGCTGCTCTTACCTTATGTGGATGAGCTGCTCAGCCTCTTTACTCCTCATTTGGAGATAATTGCCTTTCCTTATTTTAAAGGACCATTGTGCAGATAAATGTGTTTAAAATGGTGAAGTGTGTAGATGCTGAAGTAGAGGAGTTCATGTGAATACCTGTGCCCACACACAAACTGATTTTAGTAGATCAAACAGTGAATTGATGTGTATTTTATTTGTATGTCAAAATACTCATTAACAGTATGTAATGATGTATCACAGTCAAGTATTTTAAGTCATTCTGTTCCTTAATTGGGGGGCTTGCGTGTACGTTCATATGTATACATGCAGATATATATTTAGCTACTATCTACGACGCTCACGTGCATTCATCAGCTTTATTCCTGTGAATAACACTACTGCCTTTGAATAAAGCAAAGCACAGATGCAAGACTTGATGGCTCCAGATCTGTGTGCTGCTTCAGTGAACATAGACGTTAGCCTTCCCCAAATGGTGGTTGGTGTTATGATTAATAGCGCCTTTTGATTTCGTTACTGTAATGATACTTAAGATCTATGTTTAAAAGAAATTTAATTTAGAAAAGGGAGTACATTACTTCTGGTTAAAACTGGTGTTGAACTGCATTATGTGGGACAGCTGCAACCTCTCTGCATAAGATCTCATGCTGCTTATACTGCTTAGGTCTGCTTTCTCTCAAAAAGTAGGCAGAGCAGAGGAGTTCACAACAGTGAGAAGAAACAAGATAATCTCAGACTTTGAACTTGTCATCAACATGTGTTTACCCTGTGGTGATAGATGTGAATAAGCCACTGATAGCTGCCTCCTTTATAAACCTGGTTTCGTTATTCTGCTGGGGTGGGGAGGGGTTCGAGGGTGAATTCAGTAGTCTGGGTAGGTTTTAATGAAGATGAAATGGGTAAGAGTCAGGGTGTGACAGAGGACAGTAATTTAGAATTGTATTAGCAAGTAGAAAGATAAGGCTTTGACACCACAGTAAAAGATTTGATGAAGTGTCTGCAGTTAGTTAAATGATCATAATCTTAGGGTTTACGTTTAGGTAATGCTTGAAGGTAAGTTCTGGTTGTATAAGTAACATCAGATATTTCTGTATTTTGTCATGATTAGCGCTAGTTGGCCATTCTCTGTTGTCCAGATATGCCAGTACGTGTGTTTAACTGGTAAATTTCAGACTCTTCAAATTAGAAAGTATGTTTGTTCATTCTCATGTTCTGATTTTCCCCTCTCCCTCCATTCTCTTTCCCAATCTGTTAGGCGTCCACATTCCAGATGGCGATTTTACTGCAGTACAACACAGAAGATGCCTACACCGTGCAGCAGCTGACAGACAGTACCCAAATAAAAATGGTAGTGACTTCACACATTTTACCACACTCTTGTGAACAAGAATTTTGGTTGTCAGGGCTCTTCTAGCTGTCGTAAGAGACTGGGATTAGACATGCTTGAAAGCAGAGTCTGTTTCTGTCCTGAAGGAGACAGATGTGCTCTCGGTCAGCTGATTTGCCCGGTTTGCTTCCCTGTAATCGTAACTCCTAGTCCTCTGATTAACCTGGGGGTGTGTGAACTCCTGTTCGTGACTAGGGAACTGTCCAGCTTCCTGCTGAGCTGTGGCATGAAGTTTTCAGTGGTTCAGTACATACGTTTTAATATTAAAAGACAACATCCTAGGAAAAACATCGTTTTTTCCTAAAAGATTGATCTGTGCATCCGTTCTTCTTTACATCTCAAGGCTTATATACGTGAACATTGTAAAATCTGCTGTTTCAGTGGCTCACTCTCTTTTGTGGGAAAAGGTTCTCTCCTTTTCTTTTCAAGCAGACTTTATGGCCCACAGTTTATTTGGCATCTGTGTCCTTTGCTAGTAAGTTGGAATCAAGTCTGCTGAGACTTCTGGAAAAGTAGGCAATTCCTACTCAGTGAGATCTCTACTTCTAGAAATGCACATCTAGAAAGTTACTGGTGGGGATGGTTTATGGCAAGACAGAGTCTTATGGGGTTGGCATTTATTATAGATGCTTATTTGCAGGTAAATATATCTATATTTATGTAAAATAAATATTTGGCCCAAATTACTGTGGGACCAGAATTAAACTCTTGATACAGCTGACAGTGAACTGCGTGAAGCCCAGCAGATTTCCACTGTGGTAAAACAGGAGCTTTGCAAGCGTGCAGAGAACACTGACAGTGGTGCAGCCACTGGGTGACCAGCCAGAGCAGCTCCCTGGTGTAAGCAAGAAAAGAAAATTGTGTTGATCAGAAAGGAGAGGGTGCTTGCTTTCTGAGGTTTAAGGTTGCCATGGTATCTGTAGTTGCATGGTATCGGAAAAATGATTTCTTACACTTAAAAATCTGCTTGCAAAATAGCTCCTAGAACAGCAACTGGAAAGATCTGCTGTTCGGAGGCATTAGACCAACCGCAAGGGGAATATGTCCCAACACCCAAAAAGGGCTTATTACATTTTGTTTCTGTGAACTACATTTTTAGTGCGCTTTTTTCCCCACTTACTTTGCAATGTTTTGCAAAATAATATCAAAATACATGTATTCATGTTGAAGTATTTCAAGTTAGAGAAAGGTGCTGTCTGTCTCCGCTGATAGTATTTTCTGTAATTTTGTAGGATATCTTGGCACAAGTTCTACAGATACTGTTGAAATCAAAATTGCTTGTAAGTACTCTTGCTTTTTTTATGACCTGCTTCACATTCAGAAAAATATATTAATGAATATTTATTTACTTTATTTATTGCAGGTTTTGGAAGATGAAAATGCGAACGTGGATGAGGTGGAGTTAAAACCAGATACCTTAATAAAACTGTACCTTGGTTATAAAAAGTAAGGCAAAACTTCAGCAGCACACATCACTGGTGTATAATGGGTAGCATCTTCCTTCTCTGTTTTTAAAATTTTGGTAAAACCTAAAGCTCCAGGGTTCAAGTGCCAATTCAAATATAGATCCAAGAGGTACCGGCTTCAGAGGAGAGGGGTGGGCAGTGGGGGGACGGGTGAGCTTTCAGCTCTGACTTTGGTGTAAAGTCTGTCGAGGCACGGACATACTCTCCCGTGTCCATTTTGTTCCTTGGTTCTTGTCTAATTCTTATATAATTTTTCTTTGGTAAGAAATTGTGCTGGTTTTCACTGAAGTGGCAGTGCATGGCTTGCACGCACTCAGCAAAATACATTATATTTTATAAAGTTACAGCAGTGACCAGTTACCAGCAAAGGTCAAAGGCTTTAATGTTCATCTGCTAGAGATAACATGAGAAGATCAGGCTCACTTTAGAACTTTAGAGTGTAGCGATTTGAAAACTTAATAAATACTATTTTCAGTAGTTTTTATTACCTACTGTAACCAGTGTTGCTTTCGACATTTGTATATTTTAAGCTGTTCACAAGTACTGTGGTGGCTTTTTATCACACTCACCAGAGGGTAGATGTAAACACTCATCAGTTAGTGAGGAGTTCAGCACTGCCCAGAGATAAGATCTCAAGTGAAAGAAACATTTTAAAACCTTTCCTTGTAACTTGCTCATTATCTGCTTTCTTCCCTCCTTGACCAATAATTCAAGGTTTGAGAATTTGTGGTCACTTATGCCAGTGCAGTGGTGGGAACAGCTTAGCGTTGCTGCACTGTGGGGCTCGGTGGTTCCCAATTTATGGCGCATGAGACACTGCTAAATAACTAAGGTTTATTCTCTCTCCACCACCGCGTTCCCCAGTGCAGCCCACGGGATGAGCACCCCTGGGGCTGAGGCTCCTTCCCTGCCCCTGGCACCACACGGGGCCGGGGGGCGGTCGGCTCGGCCCCGGGGAGCCTGTGGGACAGAGGCAGAATTCAGTTTTACAGAACAAATGGATTTCTCTACCTTAAGATCAGAATCCAGTCTGTAAATCAGAGAGGGGATTCTGTTTCCCCTGACTTTTTGTCCTATTCACTGGCTGGAGGCTTCTTACTAAACACAGAAATGTTTCAAATGGAGTTTAATTGTACAGCGCTAATTTGACCTAACAGATCACTAGGTTGGATCCAGTAAGTTGTGAAATACACGAACAAACCATCGAAAAGGTATTTTGGTTTTTTGTTTGACTGCAGTTTTTGGGTTATATTTTTTTAAAACTTGAATAAGGTTGTCTGAAATTTTCAGTAGTGCCACCAAAGTTCCCTTTCGTTGTAAAGTAATTGTGGTGGTGTGGCATTTATTCTAGAGTTGGGTTTTGTTTGGGGTTTTGGGAGGGTTTTTTGGGTTTTCTTGATTTGTTTTTAAACAGGCTAATGGTTTTATTAACTTGTTTACAGCAAAAAATTGAGGGTAAACATCAACGTGCCAATGAAGACTGAACAGAAGCAGGAGCAAGAAACTACACACAAAAACATAGAGGAAGACAGGAAACTACTGATTCAGGTGACTTGCACTGCAGAATTCTGCCACGCAATGAACTTAGAATTACATTTTGGCAATCCTTTAATGAAGCTTGCTGTAGATTTTCATTAATTTTCATTAAAAGACAGCATGCCACTGCAGCGTGTTGTGCTGGAGCTAAAAATGTATTTAGAATACTCTAAAAGCTGGAGTCTGTCACAGAAAATGTAGACGCTGCTCTGCGTGTTTGTTCTAGCGTTGTGCTGGTGAGTGTTTGGGCTCCACCGATGTGCACGCTCACCAGATGTGTCCTGGGTGAAAACTAGTAATACCCAGGTAGTGTGAACTTAACTGTGTTTTGCTGTCAGAAATCCGAGTTCTTAAAGCCTGTGTGAGTCGCTGGTGTTGGTAGACATCCCTTCTCTCCAGCGGGTGCTCGGAGTTTGCTGTGTTGCTGCTTCTGCAGGAGCAGACGTGGGGTCTGCCGGGAAGGTGAAGTGGCTTTATGCAGGACAAGTAGCTTGCTCCTGAGCTGAGCACACCTTTCTGACTTTGCTGTGCAGGCTGCTATTGTGAGAATCATGAAAATGAGGAAGGTTCTAAAACACCAGCAACTGCTTGGAGAAGTGCTAACACAGCTGTCCTCAAGGTTCAAGCCACGAGTTCCAGTAATTAAGGTATGTGAGAACCACATCTCTGAACCTGTGTTCCTGGGGGTGGGGGGATACAGACAAAAATACATGCTTCTGAATTACAAAGGGAAGCTGAGGAGATCGCGTGGATAAGGACAGATTTTTGGAATTGTAAATAAGTAGGAAATACTCTATTTCTCATGGTGAAATGCACGTTTTGTATTGTTGGCAGCGGTAAAATACCAGCTTTGATTGTATGTGTTCACATCAGCCCAGCTGACAGCAGCCTCTGCTCCAGGCTGTTTCCACCTCCTGCTCTCCCAGCTGTGGGAGAACCACTGCTCGTGGGCTGGCTCAGCCTCGTCTTCTCTAGAGTAACGGTGTTGGGGAGGGGGATGTTGTAGCTAATTATGCTTTCCTCATCGGTTTGTTTAATTGTCCCACCAATGGTTTTTACATCCACAACCCAGGGGATAGCTGGGGTAAAGAACAGGCAGTGGAGAGCTGTTGAGTAAAGTGGTGCCACTGCTGAAGGAGATGTCCCCAGTCACCTTGTGAAGCACTTACTGGAACCACTGTCTTTAGTAACTTTACAGTAAGTGCTCTGCGTCTGTGCAGCTGCTCAGCAGCCTGAGCATCGCTTGGTCTCCCAGTCACTACCCTGGAGTAGCATCAAGTGAGCAAGTGGAGTCTTCTGCTTGGATGTGGTCAGAGAAGGGAGAGTGAACTGCTGTGGTTCGTGCCCTTTGCCTCCTCCCATCCTCTGCTTGGCATGAAATTCAGTGGCCAAAATCATTCCAAGTTTGTAGCAGCCACAGGAGAGGGCTGTTCTGCCTGTGTCCCACCACTTGTGTTTGTTTTGCCCACAGAAATGCATCGACATTCTGATTGAGAAGGAGTACTTGGAACGTGTGGATGGCGAGAAGGACACCTACAGTTACTTGGCTTAACATTTTTATTAGCAATTACTTGACTGTGTGACACTCGGCAAATAGGTATGTGATGAAAGAATGAAAGCAACGGAACTTCATAGCGGCCGCCCTGCTGCCATTTGGACCTCCCTTTTTAATAACTGAGACCAGGACTCCATCAGCCAGTCTCAGACTGACATCAGAACTGCTCAGGATTGATACATTTCAAGTATGTAAATATGGACACCGATGCCATTTAACCTAATTTAAGAACAGAAAGGAATCAAACCCTTCTCCTTTAAGGGTTGCATGCTACTGCATTTAAATCAATACATTGGCTATATGATAAACAGCTGCCGTCACAGGCAGCACTTCTAAATGTTGGCAGCACTTTGAGAGCGAGTCTGAATGGACCCATGTGTAATCTGCTATGAAAACCCATTTGTATAGTGTGTTTCATTTTTTAATGTGTGATAAATAAAAAAAAAAATTAAAAGATTTCTGTACAAGTTGCATTTGGTTTTATTGTTTTAAGTTTCATGACTTATCTTTCTAAATGTAAATAAAAGGTATAATGGTTATGAAAGCTATAGAAATTTGTTTTGCTTTTCTACCTTTTCCCTGTTTTCTGGTGATTTAAGCACATTTTGTTCTCTGAAGAAACTGTCACCATCAGATGTGCATGGGACTTCCTTTTTTAAGAGGAGATGTTTCAGAAGAGAAAGTTGGGATGATTTCCCAAGAGTGGCAGCACAGAAACCACTGGGTCACGGTGAAGCGGAGCTGCTGGGCCCTTTGCTGGGAAAGGCATCACACCTGCCTCAAGGCTGCCCTCAGTAAATAAGGTTGAGGCTGCCCATTTCTTCGACTAGAACAGAAAATGGAGTGTGTTCCTGAAGATTAATTCCCATTAATGCAACCTGTGACAGGAATTAAAATATTAGTGAGTGTTACTCCCACTGTTGGGTGTTTGTGATGTGTGAATCGAGTGTTGCCTTTCCACATGCTACAAGCAAAATGCTGCCACCTCCACAGCTCTCAGTTGGGGTAATTTTCATCTTCTGGCTGTGAAAAGAACGTAACTTCTGCAGCCAAACCCTTTTTTCCCCATAGAAATTGCGATTTGTGGTTCAGTGTTTGTTTTGGCATGAAGAAAAGGGAGCCAGGTTTTGTGTTGATACTGTTTTTTCTCTGAGGGGAAACTAATTTTTCAAGGTTACAATTGAGCTCTGGCCCACAAAAATGTCTGGTTTTTTTTTTTTTTTTAAAAATAATAATCATGGAGCAGTATTAGACGTGACCCAAACTGGTTTGGAAAATGGTGGGAGAGGGCTCTTCCCCACTCGAGATGTTGCCTGCTTGCTGTTCCTGTTCTGAAAGAACTTTAATTGGCCTAATGACTGCTCGGGTGAGCAACAGGAACATCTTGCTGTTCAGTTTTTGAATGGATCTCTGCTCACTGCTGCCTTTTTTTTTGTTAGATGCTGTTTTGTGCTTTGTTTCCGTAACCCCTTCTTGCAGAAAGGCTGGAGTGGGCTGGGGCAGGCGGCTGGAGCAGCGGTGACAGGGCCGGGGGCTGGATGAGGGGCAAGGCCAGAACAAAACCTGCTTAAAGCCGCCTCGTGCTGCGCTCTCTGCTGGCTCTCACCAAGCTCTGGTTTTAAAACCCACCTGCTGTCCATCCAGCCTCAGATAGGCAGGAAAGAAAATTAAGTTTTGACTTCTGGACTTCAATTATTTTTTTTTTCCTGAGGAAGATGAGGGGTGTGAAGCCTTAGCTCTTACTGGGGCCCCCCCAGAGCGAGGTGGCAGCCGAGGGTGGTACCGAGCCTGGGAGCAGGAGGGGCTGCTTTGGCTCGTGCTGAGCAGGACCACGGAGTCGCAGCTGCCTCAGTACGGAGGGTACGTGCTCATGAGTGACAGGATTTGTATGAAATCAGTTTTGCAATCGTGTGTCCCTGTGCCTGCCCTCCCCGAGCTGCTCTCACAAAAGCACCGTGGTCGGGGAGCAGTGGGTCAGAGTCCACACTCGGCCACCAAATCAAAAATGAACCCTGTGCGAGACCCAAGACAAGCAGCTGTGATCATAACCCTTCTGACTAAAAACATATATAAAAAAAATTGTAGAAGAGACAGTAGCTGCATATAAACACAAGCTGCAGACAAGCAATGGAGGGGTAATTACTGCTGCAGTCATTACTCTGTCTGTTGCCTCAGAGAAGCTGCAGTGGAGGGTTCCAGGTGATGGGACCATCACTGTTGGGTCCTGGAGCAAGCACTGCAAATGCCTGCTGCTATTTCCACACTGAGCAAAGAGATTTGTGGTACCTGGGTTGCCATTAAGTTAACAGGCAAACCTCACACCTCAACTTTGTCTTGAAAGTAGGGTTTGTCCCAAAATTCACAGCTCTTCTTGCAGGGGGGATGGGGTGGGGCCCTTTCCCCTTCCATTAAATTCATCTGCTGCTAATGGCCAGACCCCTCATTAGGACTATGAGCATGCTGGATCATTCTTCTCATGTAGTCCAGCTGTTTCTCTAGAAGGCTGCACCGAGACTCAGCAGCTGCCAGCTGAGAAGCCAGTTCTGAAGATAACAAAAGGCAGAAAAAGTGAAATCCCCTTGGTCTTGAGATTTGTTGTTGTTGTTTTCAGGACAGTTCCAAAACAAGAAATGGACCATCTAAAGAAAGCTGCTGATTAAGCCTAATGATCTTCTGTATGCATGCAAAGCCCTGAAAAAAGTATACTTTTAAAAAAGTACTTCCCATAACTCCATGTGTCACTGCAAAGTAAAAGATGCTGAACAAAGTAAATTTAAGACTTAGCAAAAGCAGAGAAACTTCTAAATAATGAAGTGCAGTTGATCCTGTGGCAAGAGGTCAGGTGTGGGAACAACTGCAGAGTGTCTGAACAGCACCCATCACTTTAGGGACCACGACTAGAGCTTCATGCCAAGGGTCTGTGACAACTGTGATTATTTTGCTGAGGTGCTACGTGCTGGGGTTTCACCCTCCGCCCAACTGACTGGTGTCTGCTACACAGGTTACAGCTTCAGTCATCTTAAGTGTGACCTGAAGTAACAGAGAAGTGGACAAATACAGAGTTGTCAGAAGTTGAAAGTATTCCCATTGCTTCCTCAGCTGCCTGACACAAAATTCCAACTCAGTTCCAGTAAAAATGAAGAAGTTCAAGTATCCTTTATTCAAGGCTGAAAAATGTACCACACCACATTATTGCAAAAGTTCATAGGTACAAAACACTTTGCAGCTGGTGAGAAGGCAATAAAAAGTTGTTTGTTTTTTTTTTAAATTTGTTACTATAAATTATTGTTACAGTACTTTGCAAATACAGAATTTCAAATTGCATCATTTTTATTTTACTAAAATTGCCCACAGTACTAGAGATTCCTGAAGATAAGGCAGCTGTTTGTTTAAAAGAAGAGGTAGCTGGTGTCAAGGGATTTCCATTTCTCTTTCAATGCCCACATACTTGAGGGCATCAGCTTGGCTGTATCTGAAATTAAAAAAAAATAATAAATAAATAAACCCCAGTACCACTGAACATTCCGGCTTCATCATTGTGACAGTGAACGCACCGCAGCCTGACACACTCCCACACCACAGCCTGACACACTCCCACACCACAGCCTGACACACTCCCACACCACAGCCTCACTTGGCTTCCCCACAGTTTTCTCACCAGCTGTGGCCTTCATTCCCTGGGTGAGTTCGCAGAACAACGCTGACCACTCAAGAAACTGCTTTTAGGGGAATTTGACCAAGGGGAAACAAAATGCTAAACTTTTTCACCTTGAATCTCACAATACTAAAAGTCATTTTAACTACTGGAAAGCAACTGTAAGATTGCCTTACGTGGCTCTGTCACTGGACACTTACTTTCATCTACAATTATCTCACTTGAAGAAAACTATGAATGCCATCTCGGCAAGCTCTTTGCTGTAATCACACAAGAAAACATCTTGCCCATTTCTGAACGACAGGAGAGACAACCCATGTGGGTCCTAGGGAACCCTCCCCCACCAGGGTGCATGGGGGCTGCCTGGAAAACCTGTGTGGGTCTGTCCCCAGTTGTCACTAAACTTTCTCTATACAAGCTGCCCTTCCAAGTTTGCAAAGCTGTTAACCAGCTGCTTTGCTAAAACCACTCTCACTTGTACCTAAGAAGTTCCATCTAAACACGAGGAGGAACTTCTTCACTTTGAGGGTGGCAGAGCCCTGGAAGAGACACTCCAAACCCTCCTGGACACGTTCCTGTGCAACCTGCTCTGGGTGGACCTGCTGTGGCAGGGGGTTGGAGGAGATGATCTCCAGAGGTCCCTTCCAAGCCCATAGCATTCTGGGATTCTGTGATCTGGCTTAAAAAAAAAATGCAAGGGGCTCTGCTTCTCAGGTGCCAAGACCTGAGGCTGTAAGGAGGCAGGCAGAGTCATTAAATACTGACAGCTAATCCAGACTATGACAGGAAGCAGTTACAAAATCCATCCACCAACCTGTAGTCAAAGAACAGTTCTTCACCAGTCTGAATGGCTCTTTTAGCAAATATTCCTATTCTGTGATCACCATTAACCATCATAACTGTTTAAAAGAAATTTAAACTCACATTAACAAAAATATTGCTAAAATGTGTATTCTAAATACGTATTCCACAACATTTCATACATTGCTAAAAGCACGTAAATGTAAAACTTACCTTTTGCATAGCAGTTGGGATTTACTGAATGGTTTGCAAATCTAATTTTGTTGCCCTTACGTGTTGCATCAACCACAAAATCTAGGCGGGGGGAAGAAAAACAAAACCCACAAATGAGGGACAGGTCACCTACAAACAAATTTTTTGTGTTTAATATCTAGCGTGTTCAGGTTTTAGTAGCTGGAAGACATAACTGCCCAGCTCTCCACAGGGAAGAGCTGACACATCACCCTACGATAGCTTTACTGTTCTGCCAGGCTCAAAATATTCCTGCTGCCCCACACTGTGCGTTCCATTTATCTCCTGCCACAGCAGCACTGCCTCAGTTCCTCCACATTTCTTTCCACAAGGACAAGCTCCAGAAATACGCTAAGTCAACACAGACATTAAGCAGCTTTTTCTCCTCCTTTCAAATAGTTTCTAATATTTCACACTTGAGACAGTGCAGTCTGTATTTTTCATCTAGTCACACGCCCAACACAAAATTACCATCATAACTTACTGCTAATTTAAGTAACAGTAAAATTATGTCAGACAATACCTAGCAAGCCTTCTAAATTCTTTAGGCTACTTTACTTAATGCTTGCACATCATTTTACTCCATGGAACTCTATTCAACTCATCTTGTATATTTGGCTTGTGTAATAGGCTCTATCGTTCCTATCTAGGTGACTAGCATTTAAGGGAAAAAAAAGCTCTAGCTATCAATATTAGGAATCCACACATTGCTAGAAAAAGATGGGCAGAAGGAAACATTTCTCAGTGTTACCTCTGCCTGCAAAAGGACAGGGCTGAACAAAGCAGTGAGAGTACATATTGTATTTATGCTGCAGGGGTTATGACTAGTACATACCATTATTCAAGTTAAAGAGAAAGCTGCACATGTATTTGTCGTATACTTTTCCTCTTCTGTCTGCCTCATCCTGAGAAATAATCTGAAAGAAATAATACTTGTAAAAGAGACCCACCCTCTTCTCCTTTGTAACCATAGCAGCTTAAGGTCAAAAGTCCCAGACATCCTGAAATAGCACTGGGTTTTTTATTCTCTGGGACTGAAGATATTCCCAAACATAAAGTACCATTCTCAGCAAGGATCCTGTGCTTATCAGCCATGGTTTGCTCTTAGCAGAACTAAGTTCTTTCCTAGCAGAAGGAAAGCAAGCCTTGCTTCTCATCTCAAAATCAAGACTGCGTGCCCGATTCAGGGTTTTATTACTACAGAATATGATTTAGTGAAAGCACCTACTGAATTTTCATACTATACTAAATGATTTTGCACAAAATGCCAGGCACTGAATTGAGATTACATCGAAGACAAAAATGACATTCCATCTTCTCGTTCCCACAAGAACCGATCTCCAATTTTTTGTGGCACTTCAACTGTCAAGCTCCTGGGTTTGGAGTCTGACAGCGGTCACTGTGACTTAATCACATCTCTCTATCTAAACATGACACCAAGTCAGAGACAATCTCCTGGTCATGGGCCAACACACACCTTCACCAATGAAGCTCATACATAACCCGTGTTCTCCAGCCTTACCTCACCACAGTATTCAGAGATGAATTCATTCTTCTGTACAGGATCTTTGATGAAAATTCCCCAGCCTGCCACATCTGAAGGTGCCAATAGCAAGTGCTATGGAAGAGAAAAAACCAAAAGTTTAGACATGCCTGGCTTGGATTTTTTTTTTGTTTTGGGGTTTGGTTTGGTTTCAATTGTATCACTTAATGAAATGTATGCTGGGACTCCAGGAGAGAAGACAAACATGGATTCTTCTAATTACCAAATGCACACTGAAATTACAGCTTGTGGATCGGAAGTTGTATGTGAAAGAAAAACCACGTGAAACATTTAAAAAAAACAATAAAAAGTTTAGTTTAGCCTTGAAATGAGGGTGTTACATAAAAACATATACACTGAGAACTTCCAACTAGAAAGGTCTGCAAACAGGAGCCCACTGTTTGTTAGCTCAGTATTTGACTGAACTAGCCTATGAGAAGATGTTCCAAAGTAGAAATGAACCTTGGTTTATTTCTTCATTTATTTAACAGAGCTAAATAGGCTTTTTTAAGATATCTTTGGCAGACTGTCTACACGTTTGTATGTTAGAATCAACAACTGAAGAAAGAAACAGCCAGCATCTATGTCTGAGCCAAACTTCCTTTCTGCTGATCTAGGGAAAGGAGATCAGAAAAGATCTGATGGGAAGATAAGAAAAGAGGAGCTACCACTTCAGAACAGCAGCCTACTTGCAAAGCACATGTTAAGCCTAAATGGGGAAGAGGAGATATTCTATCACAGTGTTACACAGAAAACAGTAACTAATTGGTATCTGATGAAATGTATAATTAACAGTAGCACATATGCAAGCTAATTTAAGTGGCAGCTACCTCACTTTTTGGGTTGGTTGGTTTTGGTCTTTTTTGGTGTGTGTTTGTTTTTTCTCTTCCTGTTTGACAGCAAGGTGGCAAAGAAATTTCGCTCTCTAGCATGAAAATATAAAAACATCAAAACCAAGGCAAAAGGCATGTGGTTGCATCACTGTCTACATACTTTTTTGGATCCTCTCTGAATGCTGCAGTTCTTGCAAGAAACATTTTTGCTGTCCCAGTGGTCGGCTGCTCCACATGTTAAACAGAGGTCAGGGTCGCATTCACGTACAGCTAGGTAACAGGGGCACTGCTTAGTGTTGCATTGTGCTTTACAACGACATCCAGGAAACCTGTTTTGGCCTACAAAGGGATATATGGAGAACAAGAAGAGCAGGTATGAAAAAAGCACACTGTAAAATTCAGACAGTGCAGATGATAGCATATCAGAATATTAAAAAAAAACCCCATCGCTATTGATATCTGTATAGGACATGCGAAAGTACTGTCAATTCTTCCCTTCCCTGATTTTACTTTAGTCTTCCTCAATTTTAATTGTGAAGACTATTTCTGACTTCATTGAATGGCTAATTAAGAGGGCCAAATTAAAGTGAACGCGTGGGCCCTTCTCACACCATTTGACACAATTTGCTGCTTCTGCAAACGCTGCAATACGGACACACTGCTGGGACAGGAAAAAAAATTATAGATAGCTTTTAAATGTTTTACTTACATTCTGAGCTGCACTGACAAAACTTCTCACAGAAGTTTTGAGCAATTACACATGGGCATGAGCTATCACAAGGCTGACGTGGATGATCACACGGCTGATAGTTGTAAACATGATTCGATGACCCATCTGAATAAAAATAGCAACGTTTTGTAAAGTTGAAAGATGCAAACAAACAACATGCACTCTTTAAAGCAGAAATTCCCTTTTATTCATTTAACTAAGAGAACCCCCAAAATGAACAAAAACCTCTCAAACCTACGATGAGCAGGCTTAAAAAAACCCCAGACACCAAACCCAAACCGCAACCCTAGCGAGGTGTTTGGCACCATTAGCTCCCTGCTTTCTAGCACACTTCAGTCTTCCCATTACTCTGCAGCTCTGACCACTGGAAGTAGCTATTTCCTGGGCAAAACTGAAAAACAAAACTACAATGGTATAATTTCCTGTATGAAAATGTTCTAGAATAACACTGATATTATTCAGCAAAGTAAGTTTGCTCAAAGTAATTTTTGACTCTGGAGCAACAGTCAACTTTCCAGGAGACACACTGGCAAAATAACCCCTGGTCATCGCAAGGCGGTGCTCTGCCCTCTCAGTTCTCCAGTGCAGAGAACACTAACACCCTACGGTCAAGGAGGAACCACCGAGGACAACTCTAGAGCTTTACCTATAGAGCACCGAGCAGAATTTGGTCCTATATATTATATTTGCCATTAATATTCCTGGGCTTGTGTTGGGTTTGCACGTATTTGTAAAAATGCTCAAGTTTGCTGTCAGCAACCAAAAAGGTAAAAAGAGACAAACTGATCTATTATTAACTTTGCTAGAAGTCCCAACCCCTCTCAAGAAATTTTCAGATAAAAAACTAGCTTATTTTAGAAATAGTTAACAAAAACCAACAACAATTGCTGCTTTTTACCACAGCTCCTATCGTTAATAGTATTTTTATCTGTACTTCAACGAGACTGAAAAGATTGTAAATTCGGCCTCCTTCCCTTTTTATTGAATTATACAGAGCTCCTCCAGTTACATAAACCAACCCGTACCTTTTCTCCCTACAGTATCTGTAATGAGACCTTACATCTTTCTTTTTATTCCCCCTATAAGCTCTAGCTCCCCGTGGAACGTATACAATGGCCTAACATTAAAAAAAAACATGCCCAAACCCCAAAAAGCAAAGCCAAAAAAACACCCCCAACAGTAGGATCTTAAAATTCAGGACATAAATTAAATGGAAAGATGCTAACCCTTTTTCAGCTGTATCTTTCTGCAATGAGCAGCCCACAACCTGCAAAAACACAAACAAAGACAGGAATGTTGACAGGCACGGCTGCTGGGCGGCCGGGGAGGTACCTGCGTCTCGCACCCGCGCTCCACTTCACACGGAGACCTTCCTGGCCTGGGGAACACCCATCGGCTGCCCCGAGTCAGAAGGGGTTGCATCCTGTCCCGTCCCTGGAGCTGACAAGCCCAGGCTGTGCAGGCTGACCCCCCTCCCCACCGTTCCCAGCCCCACCAGCGGCCGGACCAGCAGCCCTCACCCAGCCCGGGCTACGGAGGGAAAACCTGCAAAGAGGAGGCTGCTGGAGCTGCTTCTAGGAGGCAAAACCAGCAGCAGAAGGAAGGACACAGAATTGCAGACATGGAGGGCCACGAGGAAGCAGGGGCAGGAAGGTGTGCCCCACACCACACTGGTAGTCTCCCACAGACCCCAGCCAGGGCCCTGCCCTTTGGCTGCTCAACTCCAAGCCCATGACAGCAGGAGATGATAGCTGTCTGGCACGGCCACACTGATGCCACCTCAATATTTCTTCTGGTCAGACAGATTTTTTTCCCCCAGTTTGTTCTGACAAGTGGTGCTGTGCTAAGCCTTTTCCCTTCTACTTCAAACCCCACACGCCTTTCTCTTACATCCTTACAGTTTTTCCCCAGTGTCTGTTAGCTCAGCTAAGCATTCCCTTTGCAACAAGTGGCGGTTTTGTTGTGTGGTGCTTTCTTGTTTGGGTTTTTTTTTTATACTTACATATCATGCTTTTTGTTATCATAACATAACTCACTATAAAGTTCTTGCAAATTACCGTTAGCCTATTTATTTTGTATCCATTTCAGATTGCAAGCGCTTTTGTGTGAAATGCCTACTTTCCCATGAATAGCTGTGTCAGACACATTCCAGCAAAAACACCTGTGTGGATCTTAGGTACCAAACCAAAAATCAGACTTAAATTTCAGTAGCCTAAAAATTAAAGGGGTAATCACTGTTTTTAGGTTTTCTTTAAATTATACTGCTTGGACTTTCTTAGTATGCCATATAGCAACATGAAGAGGCTGTGGGAGAAGCCTCGTTCCCTGGCCAAAAGCACCCCGCTAGCTGCACCGAGCAACCTCACTGTCTGTCCAGATTTACTCAGTGGTCAAAACACTTGTGCACACACGAAAAATCCTCAGCACAAAACACTTGGAAAGCTATTCTGCCTTTCAGTAAGTGGAACACTCACAAGTTTTCACTCTGGAAAAATATCTCCTGGACCTTTCAGCTGCTACTTCTTTCATAAAAGCATGGTATCCATTTGTACTTTACCCAAAAGGTGTGCTGCTCCCCCTCAGCAGCTCTCGGTACAGAAGATTCTTTGTGCAGTTGCCCTCCCAAAGCTTTACCGTAAGACCTCATGCAAAGTGCTCAGCAGCCAACTCTCTTACAAGCATTTGAAGGCACCCATACAAGTTAGAAACCCACCGAGGCACATTGCCCAAGTAACTGGGCTTGAGGGGAGGGAACAAGCCCAAAGACTATCGGCGTTACTGAGCACTGTAATAGACAGGCGACCTTCCTATTAGGAATGGCTCACTCTAGAAAAAAAAGGCTACCAACATGTATTTATGAATTACAAGATGTTGACTCCATGTAAGGCGGCAGTTGCCTTATAATTGAAAGGAGTGCAATTTTGACTTAAATTACTCTAATGCACATCAAACTACTTTTCTTTTTGTGGTTTTTTTTTTTGTCTGGCTGGTATTTGGCAAATATACTATGTTTTTGAACAATTTTTTCACAGAAGCTTGTCTCTGAACCCAAGGTAATAAGGACCTGGTAGCATATCAAACCCTTAAAAGCTTTCTGTGGAAAGACTTGTTAAAACATCATTTCATCAGCAATTAGTATGCAACTTTTTTGGCAAGCACTAATGCACAAACCACGACAACTATCCTAATATTTTAAAAGTAAAATGCCACTTATGACTAGTTACCACCTGAGACTTTTTGGATTCTATGGGAAAGTAGAGACTGTATGGACAAGGTCACCTGAATGTGACAAGTTTGCCATCATCAACAAAGCATTAATACTAACAACTCAAAATGGATAGAAAATTAAGTACGACAGCCACAGTGGCAAAGGCCTCAGCTTAGCCACTCTTATGAGATTGGTGTCACAGGAGGAAGAGAACCTAGCAAGAAAGGAGCTGGAGACATACAGTGTGAGCACAAATTGTGGGGAACGACAGAAGACAACATGAAGTTAGCTGCCAACACCAACCAATTCAATGGGAGGTTTGATTAACACAATCAAGTATTACATTCATAGGATTGTAACTTTCAAAAACTGCCAACGAGCACTGCAAGTTCCCCTGATGAGGGCACAAAGCTGAAGCCTGAGTGAATACCCTAATAAAGGTGAACTATCTGCCCTACAGTCTGCTATCTCAGCCAGAAACAAAAGGCAAGATCTGGTCCCATGCACCAGGAAGCAGAGGCAAAGAAAAGACAAAGTTGAGAAAGCCACTCAAGCTTCATAATGACAAATTTCCAAGCAAGCAGGTGGATTTGTACATCTGGTTACAGACATTTGCAGGACAGCCAGCTTAGAAAACAAGTGTTTCCAGAAGCATTATGGCAGAAGCTGTCAAAAATATCTTGTTCTCTGATAACAACCCATGTTTTTAGGAGGCACTGGTATCAGCTAATCAGGCAGTAGAAACGCATTCTTTGGAAAAGCTTCACTAGCATTTCTTTCTTTGCGCAGGGATAGTCTGCCACCTGAAATAGCATTGAAAATTCAAAATATGTGCCAATTATGTCAATATATGTAGTTAGGTCTTTGCAGTGTTTGATTTTCTGGCATCACTTCTTTCCAGTCTCCTACATCATATCTTATCCACAGCCTCCCTGCCACCTTAAGACTCGGCCTTCCAACCTGCATCTGTGCCAATGCCTTAGCTGCTCCTTTTGCCAGATAACAGTGAGACTTTAAATCCCTATAAAAAGGCACCCTGAACTCTAGGCAGAACCACATAAGCTATTCAAACATATGCAGTGAACATCAGTCCAGCAGAAGGTAGGGACAGGCGGAGGAAAATGAGAAAGAAAATTCCTTTAAATAAATTTTATTAAGTAAACTCACATCTGAATAGGGGATGAGTAAGGGGAAGAAAAAAAAAAGAGTCAAGAAGCAGCATGACATGGCCCTGCAATCAATAACAAATCCTTACACCAATCCAGAGGAAGGTGTGCTGATTAGTTAAAGCAACTACCATTTAGGTCCCAGCAATCGAAGGAAAACATGTACTTAAGAGAATGAACACTACTGAAGTACTCTCCCTCCAGCACACGCTCATGCTTTTCTGAATTCTCAGTTCAGATTTTTCTATTGGCTTCTATGCAAAATACTCATTCCTCCAGCAAAGCAGAGTTTTCACAGATTGACAATCTCCAATACATAGGACAGGCTCTCATACTTACGGACTCTCCAAAAAACGACTAAAGTCTTATCCTCTTATTGATCAGCCTTTTTGTGGCCATGTAACAAAAAGAACACTGGAAGGAGGGAGACACTACTGTTTACCGTCCAAGAGGGGTGTAGTGTCGCCAGCTAGTTGCTCAGTATGCCTATACAGGCACCAAGGTATAGGGGAAATAGGCAAAGTCTTCTAAGGAAATCTGCTATCAAATCAGCTAGTAGAGGCCATTAAAAGCAGCATTGTGCTGCTGCTTTTCTCTTTGGTGAATGCTGCTTCTGCTTAAAGGCTGTCTACCACATGTCCACGTGGAAAAACTGCCGACCAGCAACAGAACAGTTTGAACAGGACTAGGGGCTCTAGGACTGAATTTACTCTTGGAGTGAGTAAACTCAATTCAGAGAAATGTAAGAAACAGAGAAAGACTTCCAGATGGTTTTCCCAATTGCCAGTTGCGCGACATCTTTAGAAAGTGCTCAGATTACAGTAGTATGTAGGCGGGTTGAAAGGTTTTCCTTTTTTTGAAAGACTACTGCACATAGGAGAATGGAAACAGCTTGATTGCCACCTATTCTGTGACATGAAACAAAAAAAAAAATCTCCTTCCTTCAATGAGAGTTAAAAGAATTCAAAGGCATTTTAAAACTAAATTGGTACCAGAGAAGTTTCTATATTGGCAACTAACAAGAACAAAGTAACATCAAGAAATCCCACATAGTGGTATGTACTTTTATATATTTGGAAAAAAAAATCCAAACCAAAAAAAGTCTCAAAATTCCTCCAAAACAATGGCAAGCCGGTAACCATACAATCCATTTCAGCTTCAAAATACATTTGAGCCTTTGAGTTGCTCTTTTCAAATAGGTGCAGTGGCACCATTTTCATAGCAGTTTGCATGAACCTGAAACAAGCTAATTCCCAACTGCATATTCCAAATTTGCACTATGGCTAATAACTCCACATTTAAACAGCCAAATCCACCAAAAGCCCAAAAACCTGAAAACTCTGCCAAGAGCATTAAATCAATAGTTTTTGCTGAGATGAGACTCTTCTGGATGCTCACTGAATCTTTTCCTAGCTCACTTCAGCTGCCTCTATGCTACACAGCAGAAACAGTCTACTCCACGTCAACAGTATCTTGCAGCCAGTATCAGGAATTTCACTAAGTCTGGACAGAATAAATTTGCTTAGACAAGCTAAGAGAAGCAAGAAGAACTGACAGGAGAAGAACTGGAAGAACAAACTTGGGGGTAAATAAGGAAAGTTAAAGGGAAAAATAGAAAACTTTATGGAAAAAGGCATACTTATATTGCTTGCAGAAAGAAATGTTCTTGCTAATTTCCAGTTGGCTTTTTATCTCCTATGTTCTTACCCCTGGGAATAAAAATAATCAACGCGGAATCGCATTTTCAGACCTCAGGATTCTCAAAGAAAAATTCATTTCACTGACAGACAGTAGCCACCAAGTTTACAATTTAAACAGAAATTGTTTCAGATGGTCTTTATGAATTCAGTAAAAAGCTTGGGGTTTGTTCTTCATTGCAGCTTCACTTCAAATAATAACTCGTTAACCTGGTTCTTTAATTGAAGTTCTAGTTGCTAATGAAACTGGGGTGCTATAAAGGAATAGTCTCTCAAAGAGAGAAAAGGCAATCCTACTAGTTCACTACAATGCCTTTGCTTACTGATCATGAGTCCTAATGGAATACGCTTCCCCATAAAAAACCCCTGAGTTTTAATTTACAGAATACCATATAATCATTATTGAATCCTATTATAATGCTTGTAAATTTAATATTTATTGCTGCAAAAAAAACTTTACCACAATATCTTGAATGATATAACAAACTGCGTAGAGTATTTCTAATCTAAATTAGTTTGACTACTTGCAGCTACACAGGTACAAGGATCTGGCTGTTGTAGAGGTTAAAAAGAAGGGAGAGGGGAAGAGAAGTGGAAGGTTGTATTTGCTGATGCAGTAAGACTTTTGTCTGAAACCAAAGCAGCAGTTTCACTGCTGCAAACTTTTATTTTGGAAGCAGAAGGAGAAGAGTTGCATGACTTTTCCTCCAAAATACTTTCTGTTCAGATCCCCTGTATCTCCAATTTATTGTTATGCTAAGGTTATTTAGTAACAGATTTACCTGTGTTTCCTTTTCTTCTTTCTGGGAGGAGTATCAACATCTTCAGCAGGGACTGGAGCAATAATACTAGATTCCTTTACTCTAAACTCATACACCTAACAAGAGATACCATAATACATCCACGATAAATCTCTCACTAGTAGAAAGTTGCTCATTTTCTAAGTTAGTATGATTTCCTCCAACCAACAACTTATAGTCATAGTCTCTTTTCAATACATTTAAAGTTGATTATTTTTGTCATATAAGAACAGATAGTCTAATTTAAACCTCCTGTGAATTTAATTTAAAAACAATTATAAAACTAACTTTATATATTTGTGGCATGAATTCTGGATTATAGCATTCTTGGTAAAGCCAAGAATATTAATTAATTTTCTCTTTCAGTAATCAATGCTAGTACTTCTATACTTCAGTTTTAAAAGTAAAACGCTATCATCCTTAGTAAGTAGCTTCCCTTCTTACCTGCCTGCACGTTTTGGTCCCAATCAGTCTGGCAATTGCACAGAAGTTGTCATAGTAAGTGCCAATAAGAACTCTAAACATTGAGGCTTCTGCACCACTCCATTCCACATTCTCTGGAGGCTCGATATTTGGCTTCATCTTTATCGGTGTTTGACACCTAGAATTTGCTTCTGTAAGAAATCATCAAGAGTATGGGCCAATGGAAGGCTATTCCAAAATTTTTTACAAAGCCCTTAAAGATGTCAAATTATTAAATGTAGCTAAAAGTACCCCAGGTTTTGTTGTTTCCTAATCTAAGTACCACAACAAAACAGCACTTTGCACATACCTCTTAAAGAAGCCAAAAATTAGGTAACAGTAGCTATTGAAATTACACAATCTCACTGCTGTACAATCTAGAACATTTCCTACAGGCTTCTATTTATTATTACTCTGTCTTTTCACTCGGTTCCATACATTCTTAACACATGGTTTCTAGGATTGTGTGGCTCAACTTGTTGGGGTTTTTTGTTGTTTTGTTTTTCTTTTGTTTTTAATCCTTTCAAGCACTGTAGCTAATTGAAGAAAGAAGCACTGACTAGCCTTACCAGAGGAACTAGATGTTTCATCTTTCTTTTCCTCTTCTTCTTTATCGTTGTTTTCTCCTCCAGTTTCAGTTCCAGCTTCTCTATCACTATCTGTGTCTTTTGATTCCAATACATTTATTGTCGGTGTGCTGGGTCGGCTGGTGTTGTTTGGAAGTCTTCCCCTTCGGCGGCCACCTGGGCGCTTTGGTGGTGTCTTTATACGCTCAGCGGTCAAGGCAGCTGCAAACTCCTTTGCACCTTCCTAAACACAAAATACTAGAATTTCAGTAAATGAATTAAAAGTATTTTCACCTGTTGGGGGAGAACACGTTCTACTTGCATACTGTATAACTCTGCAATATTCTACAAATCAATCATGTACACACAAATTCAGTTAATTGTCCTCTAACCATGAACATGAATACTTTTGATACTATCAGGAGAAAAATGAAATCTACATTTACAATGTAATTATGTCAGTATTTCAGTTTCACTTTCATTTTGGCCACCAAGTGAAATAATTCAGTAGTAAACGTCTGTGTTCCCAGATGACAAAAACGAGAGTTTCACATGAAGAATACTCTTCAAAATACAAAAACTCTTCTTGCACGTGGCACTTAAACAATATGTATTTTGCATTTTTCAAAATGCAATCACTGCTAATTTGTTTTCTAGTAGAAAGGGACAGGACAATGTGTAGCAAATTTTTAGATTGGAAAATTATGTGGTTTCTCATACTAAGAAATTCAGGGGAAGTATGAGAGAGATTTGAAATTATATTACTAGAGAGTTTGAATTATTAATTTCCATCCTGTTGTTTTGTAAGCTCAAACACTGGATGGAATCTGCCTTCAGCAAACTAAAAAAACTTAACAGTTTTTAATTGTGACATAAATTCCAAGAGAGCTAAGTTTGTAAGTCCCAGTTGTTTGACTAGAGTGGGAGCAACACATTATTAGGAGGTAATAATCTTTCTTTCATACAAATATCTCAGGCTACACCTAAAAGAGCTACAAAATATTGCTAGTTAGGCTTTCAACTGATGATTGGAAGTTAACTCTTTTCTTCCACACAAAATGACTTGACTGCAGGTGGCCCACAAGTATATACACTATCCTAGATCCAGCACGTCCTTACACTACGTGCGGGTTGCCATACTGCAGCTAGCACTAGCACTCACTCAATTCTAACGTACAAAATGATCTTACCAAGTGTTGATAACAGTGCGGTCCACAAGGCTTATTATCTAATGCTGTTTCTGTATTCTTTCGTTTGTAAGTATTAGGAGTTGCATGGAATGCTGTTGAAGCAAAACACGTTTTTAAGTTTTAATATAAAAAAAATACATTAACCTCAAATAGTATCCAAAACACAAAGTTTACCAAGACATTACTAAAAACAGAATTAAAATTATTACAAATGGAAGAAAACACAAAATAAACCCATTTGGTGACATTTGACTTACTGCATAAATACAGAGACAGCACATGGGTAAGTTTTGCATCTGCCCATTTACATCACTGAAGACAATCATCAGTCATCACATCGTTCCGTGTATCAAGGAAGACATGCTACACCTCCCTTCCCAACAAACACAACAGACTTCACTTCCGTTACCATGTTAAACAGAATTGTTCAAGACTTCTCCTATTAATGCATGATCATCTATCAGTCCAGAAGATTCAGGTATTTAATTTCTATCTTGTCAAAAATACAACCCCACACACTTTGGAAAGGTAACGGACCCACTTCTTTTTTTTTTTTTTTACTTTATCAGAACTCCAACTAAACTGACAGGTGTAAGAGTTCAGTTCATATATCCCAGCTGCAGGGTAAAAATGTTAGCACCACACAATCACTATGTATCAGAACAAGCACAGATAAGTCTGCCAGTTGCAGAGAAGCATCTGCTCATGTACCTGAGGGACTCTGCATAGCTGTGTGAGTTGCAGAGCGCAGCACAACTGGGTACACTCCAGATGCAACACAAGCACTTTTAGAACAGGATGGCAGTTTCCTACCCATTCCCTTTGCCAGAGCTCATCTCTACCAGCTCTCCCCCCGTGCAATCCCTGCCTCCCAGCAGGATGTTTTCAGAGAGACACGCTTTCCTCATTTTAGTAGAATCCTTGGGAACTCTTCTGCATCTCTTACTTCACTGAAGCCTGGAAAACCTGCAGCTAGACTGTCACCAGAACTCATATACTTATGTTCCCAATTTATATTGGGAGCTTTCCGAAATATCATCTTTAGTTTTCTGCAACTCTTTAAAAAAAATATATCCTCTACACTCAAGGAACAAACTTTGTTTTAGAATATATAGTTAGATATCAATAAATACTTTTCCCCCTAAATGCGCTAACAGTGGCATACACAACTGCAATGAACAAAAACTGGAGAATGCACTTGAGGGTTTTTGGGGTTTCTTTGTTTGGTTTGTTTTTTGGTTTTGTTTTGTTTTTTTTTTTTTTTTTTAAAAAAGACTACTCAGTGCTAGTTGTCTGTTTCCTGGGTCTCTATGAAGACCTACAGAAGACCTGTCTGAAAACACGTGATTCCCAAGCACAGTAAAAGCACTCGTGTAGCAGTTTTACCACAGCTGAAGTTAGGCAGCTATAACTTACAGTTAAGTTTTTCAACGTTCAGTGAATAAAAAGTGCTAATTTTCAAAGTGAAGGAAGAAATCCCTCCCCTCTTACTCATATTAATCCATAAGGGCTCTTCCATTCCAATACCACACACAATCTTCTCCTTCAATAAGCCACCACCATAGGCTTTCCTGCTCATCTTATTTCTCAATTGTGTACAAGACTTCTCTTTAGAATAATCCACTACAATTTCAAGACTGACTTTAATGCAGTTCCTTCCCTTTTAAAGAATTTGGTCGGAGCTCACGTATGTTTTCACAGCAAAGGTTTTAAAAGCAAATCTCATTTCAGTGATGTGGTTTGCAGCATAGCTCCACAAGCACTTGTTTTGGCACCAGTGGGGAAGGTGACCAGTGGTGGTGAGCACTTCTTAAGAGAGCTTCTCTGATGAAACCACTCCGTCTTGGAACCACCACTTCATGCTCCCCTCCCATAAGGGAAGGTACGCTGGAAAGCAAATCATAAATTCTATAGCATTATGCTTGCATTAATGATAGCAACACATGGGAACCTCAGGTAGCAATGTATTCTCTTCCAAGGCCTTCTTAAAAAGGTATATACAATATAAAACTATAACCAGTTAAATATTGCATCACTTTCTCTAGAGAAATATTACATTTTATAAATCTGGAAACAAAAAAACCACTTCATTTTTCCACATACAGAAATATAGATATGTAAAAATTAATTACAAGAAAGTACAAGAATGTAATTTATGCATATTGTTGCTATTTACACTCCTCCTTCCCCCACATTCCAGTTAAAAGCTTTTATGCAGTATTTCTCTTCTCATAAGTTTCACATATCCTTCACAAGTTCATACATTCTGTAGGTAAAGTAAGTTAAATAAAGAAACCTTGCAATTTAATGCCAATAATGCCAAGTTATTCCAACTTTATTCCAACGCTAGAAAAAAGCTTTTAAGAAACAATGAGATGACGGGAGCCCCCCACCCAAAAGCAGAGGAGAGAAACCCCACATTTTCCAATGCTACGTCTTTGAATTTGCACAGTATACAATTTCATTAATTCAGGGTTTGGGGTTTTTGAAAATTTTTGAAAATAATTTTGCAATAATGCAAAAGAACAGTAAAACATTTGCAAGTCACGATCCATATCAGACTGCTGCAATGTGCAGAAATCACAACTATTCTTTATACACGTCACTTTGCAGATGCAAGCATTTCTCTCACAAGTTCATTTAATCCCAAAACGAGTGTTTATTTTAAAAACTGTTTTCCTTTAGACAACAAAGAAGTATTTAGTTTGTAATGCAGTGAAACAAATCAATGTTTGACTTTTTAAACCAACAAAACCTCAAAAATCCGCTGTATCTGATGCTTACTATTAGAATCATATCTCGTATTCCGCCATTTCAAAAACATTCAACACATTGTAGTGCTGACAACTACAGTCAGAATCTACCACTGCTGTTGTGAGGTACTTTTTGTGGGAGGCTTGTTACAAAGAAAGGACCAAGTACAAGAACAAAATTATTTGTATAGCTGTATGTTGAATCTTACAAATATCAGTAATAATTTTTTTCTAAAAAAAAACCACAAACAACCAAAACCAAAGACGTCTTTGTAGAATTTCCTAAGTAACTAAACTATGCATTTCTTCAATAATTTCTCTAAGAAAGTCATTCCAAAACTGCCTCATTGAGCACGTTTTCTGTCTTTGAGATGTATTACCTGCCTCATCCCCAATGGGCTCAATTCTCATATTTTCCATAATGTGAAAGTACACAGGCAACAGCTTAGCCTGAAATGTACATTGGCTTCACAGTCAAGCTATTTGGGAAATTCTCCCTACCTGATATTTTTCCTTCTTCTAAATTCTTTGTTAGTCCAGACATTTAGGCATAATTCCTTGCTGTCAGCAAATGAAGTCGGTACACAAGTTTTTTCAGTAATGTCATCACCTGCATATAAAGGGATTGCCAGGTCGTCAAGGGGACTTGACATGTTAAAAATCTGATAACTTTTCCAGTGTTTAACCCAGATGTTCTAGAACAAAGATTTGAAATTCCATTAAGTAAGGCTAATCTTAACAAAAATGGAATCTGAGAGGGGAAGTTACAAAAATCAAAACCAGATCTAATAGAATTCCTGTATTTTTTTAATTCTCTATGCCCTCTCCAGATATTTGCTCCTTTCAAAGGACAAAACTGATCACTGTAGCCCACCACATTACCAAAGTTATTAATCAAAAACATCTGCAGAAGCCAGGACATCATCCTGTAGTGTTTGGCCATTGGATGAAGTTGAGCATAGGGGCAACTGATTAGGGTGCAATGTTATCAACTTTTTAAAAAAACAATTAAATTATTAAATTGTTGCAGTGTATCTCACTGCTACCGCACAGTCTTCCAATAACCAGACTAGACTGTTTTTGATGAGTTACTTATTCCCAGCAATCAATGTGGTGGATTTTTACCAAGAGTCTTAAAATTTCACAGAAAGCAAAGAGGTCATACAACTGACTCTCAGTTTTTACCAGATAAATTCCTAGCTCTAGACAGACATGCAGACAGACAAACACTCAGACAGAACACAATCCTCTTTCTTTGGTGTTACTGCAGACAAAAGCAAAAGGAAGCAATACATCCAAGCAGTGACCAGTCACTTGTAGAAGTGGGATTTGGGTATATCTTCAGGGAATGGTAACTGAAGTACCAGTTTCCCACATTCAGTGTTTAGTCTGGAGGCTACATAGTGAATGTCTAAATCAAGCTTCAAGGGATATCTTTGCAACAATCAAGTATCAAATATATTTTTATCAGTGACAATGCATGTGCTGCATAAGTTGTCATGAAGAATGTTATCATAATTGCTAATTTCATACTTCACCTAGACACAAAGGTACATCTTAAATGCCTCCACAGTGGAAGTGCTACTCTTCCTTCTTTCTACTACAGCCCTGAAAACCTGAAGAGAGGACTTAAAGTTTGGGCCTTTTAATCTATGAGATATGGTTAAAATGAAGCCTTGGACATACACCATTTTGGAAAGTATACTAACTTGTTCAAGGGTCTTATCAAAAGTCACCAGCAACAAGAACTAAGGCTACTGTTTGCTATAAACACTTTGTCTCCCATCCGAAGGTGAGGAACACAGAGAAAGGGGACACAATGCTTTCAGCTTAAACAACACTGCTAGTGTGAGTACTGAGGTCCTTCAGCTGATCAGTGACATGACTTTGTCATTGTCTGAATCTAAAGAACATGTCAAAACAAACAGCACTATGAACCTGTCCTTTTATTTTAGTGCTGTGAAGAAGTCTCACCAAGTTCGTGCCTCAAAACTGGGGACTGGTAATACCAGGCTCCCCAGAGTAGTAGGCACCAAAATGTGGTCTGTGGACCTTTTCAGTTCTACTTCTAACAATCTGCAAAAATGACTATAAAAGGCAAATCTATATAAACGATGTAAGTAATCAAATACATGTGTATTTTAGAGGAGCCTACACCTTTCACTGGAAATCGTCTACAAGTTTATAAAAATAGTGAGAAAAGTGGCTTAAAACCACTGCTGCAGAAGTACCTAAAATCTTGTGGGATGCTGCGGGAAAAAGCTTGTACTCACTATGTCTGGACAATGCTTTCTTGTTGACTTAAAAACCAAGCTTCTTTTGAAGAAGTAAAACTAGACTGGCACCCGGTCTCCCTGCTAGACTATTGAGAGTGTCAAGAACTTGCAAGACCACTGCCAGATGAAAGGATTTGCCAAGAGGTAGCAGACAGCTTCACTTCTTTGGCCTACAGACTAAGGCTGCACATAGCACTTCTTAGAATGAGTCATGCAGGCAACTAAGATACTTCTAAACAAAACCTACAGCTTCACAGAACACGACACGTTGAAGCTGGCTGTACAAGGCAGCAGCTATACCTCCAGAAACTTACAGTTCTTAAACATTATTCAGAAGTAAAAGTTCAAGTAAGGCCTTCCAACAGAACGTAGGGAGAAAGTGAATCTAACAGACCTACATCCAAAAGCCACAAATTCTAAAACTAGGAACAGGAAAAACCTTTCTCCCAACTCCGCCCCCTGCCATGTGAGAACAACTCCAGTTCCTCCTTGAGCTGAAAGGCAGCTAAGGGGTACTGAAAAGCAACAGCACTCTGTAAAGCCTTCAGTGGGAAGTACAAATCCAGGCAGATCGCTTGTGTGCTGGATGAGGAGCTGCTGACAAAAGCACAAAGATTTCCAAATGAACATGCATGCACACTCACAGTGAAACATGCAAATGAACAGTTAAGTCAAAAGAGAAAATTAATTTGAAAGAGGCCATCATATTGTTCAACTACAAGTCAAAGCCACTTCGTATTTGACTGTTAGTTTCCTCTTTACTTTTGACTCCTTTCTCACAGAAAGGATTGTCTCAAATAGCACTTCAGAATCTCTCATTCTATACACTTTGCAAATGGAAACATCATTGTTCAATCCTTCCCCTAAAAGAATGTGACAACATGAAAACAATTCAGTGGAAAGGATATCACAATTTCTAAAACTCAATTGTCTGAAACAATTCTTCTTCAAATCATCAGGTACAACTAAAGTGTCTAGAAAGTAACCTGAGAGAATCAAGGATAAAAACTGTTCATGGATATTCATTCTCCCTGCTGGAAAATGAAGCAAGTCTGATGAATAATCAGGCATTTTTAATGGAGAAATCTTTTCATTCTCCATGCACAAACTGAAAAATTGTAACGCAGAAACAGTAGTAGAAGACAATGTAGTTTTCTTGAAGACTATACAAAGAGAAGTAATGTTATGGGTTGATCCAAGCCAGGAATTCTATACAAAGTCCTAAATGCAAAAGGAAAACAAACCACCCCAAACAGGTGCATTCACTTTTCTGAGGTATAGTTTTCACTGCAAAATGATGTCAACATGGACAAGTTGTTTTTGCAAACTTTAGTGATATTACTGCTTTTATTTTTTCTTCTCTTTCCTTCCTTCTGTATTGCATCTTATAGTACGTTGTTTCCTGAACTGCAAAAAATAAGATATATACAAGCGCCCTACAATTGTACTTACGATGTAAGAAGCAATCATATTTAAAACAGCGTCTACAGAAGAGCGTGTGAAAAGAGTGCAGGCTTTGTTCCCTCTGAACTGATTTAGCATTTGGTCCATCTATGTTTGGTGTGCATTCAGGAGGAAGAGCTCCAGGAAGCTGCTGCTCAGTGAGTTCTTTGTATCTTAAAAGAAATAGAAGTTATTTATTCAGTATAATTTAAAAAAAAAGTAATTTTTGATTCCAGTACCACTCTGCATTTTCAGTGACAAATTAAATTAAGAAATATGTGCCATCAAGGAAGGTCAATCAGTCAGTGACACAATAAGCTTTTAATTCCATACTCATTAATATAAATAAAAAATTGACTAGGAAAGAATGCATTTGTTTTCTGGACCATCATTTCATAAAGCAAGACAGTAATATATGCTAAGAAATTCTTACTTCTCTTTCAATTCTTCTGCTGTACCCTTGTCTGGAAACATTGAGGAAATGGCTTCAAATATCTTGTCAGAAGGAAATCTCCGAGGGGGGTGGCTTTCTTTCTCTGTCAAGGAAGCAAAAGATTTGGGAAACAAAAAAAATATATTTCTGCTCCTTTGCTGCTTCAAGGTGGTGTTCAGAGAAAGGGGTACTTCACCAAAAATCCCAATAAAAAAAAAAAAGCAGCAAAGGTTTTTATTTCTAAATTACAGAAAACTCAAACTGCCCTAAGTGATCTTTCCTGCCACAATAACTCTACCAGTCAAATTGGAGAAACCATTACTTCAGCAGATGGAGATGGCAATTCAGAACTCTGCTTACTTTAGAATATGTCATTTTCTGAGGAGTACCAAAGCATTTATTAGACAGACACCTGGCTGACTTTTTGGTGCATTTGACTGTCCCAGTAAGCAGATAAACAAAAAAATGGCAAAACCACCTTTTGTAGTATTCTCTGTACAACTCTTGAACTAACTGGCAAAGGAAACGATGAAAAAACGATGCTACTTCAGACCTGAAATCTATCAAGTAAAAGGGTTTGAACAAATTTATTGAGTGACCAAAGAAAAGGGGGTTTTGTTTTAATTTTTAAAGCCTCCAGACAGACATACCCATCCTGTTACCTTCCCGATCTTTTTGCTTGTCATCTCTTTCATCAGGATTGTCATCTCCATCATCATCATCTTCATCATCGCTATACTGACCAAGTGCATTGACCAGCTCAACAAATATCTCATCATTGATAAATCCACATTCTGAAATTCAGCAAAAATGGGAGTGAACACAAAAGAACAAGGTATATACGAAGTATTTTTAATTCTCCCTACACTTTAATTAAATTATAGGAAATGTTGCAATTTATGAAAAGCATTTTTTTATTTTTCCCTCTTAGTTTCAATGTATGAACTGAGAAGAGTTAAAAATAGTATTTATTTCTTAGACTGACAACTGTGAAGGGGAGAAGGAAGCTTGTTGAAATTTTTCTTTTACCGACTCTCTGTGCTTCACACCAGGAGACATAAAATAAATCTCTGTTCCTTGGAAGATAAAAAAAATTACTTACTAGCTAGACTATTTAAGAGATTTTATGCCAAAATCCTAAATCCAACATGGTTGGGTTAAGCCAGCCTAGAAATGCATGCAAACAATTTATGAGGCTATCCTTGGACAGCTAGGAAATCTCTAGAGAGATTTTTGGTTGGCAGTTCCATAGCATCCACTTCCTCACTACAGACCCTGCTGGCAAAGTGACAAAAAACCAATACGGTTATATACAAAAAATTCAAGAGAAAACTGCATATATCTGCTTATTAGCTTATGTTCTGCTGTGAAATTCAGAGGGCAGCACACAGAGAGGCATTCTTCAGAGAAGAAAACTGTAGTGAGTGTTGACAGAGACTGCTGTTACATTTCAAAAAATAATCATGAACCGTGCGGGAACCGTAATGGTTATCACTCTCCTTGTGAACCTGGACTGAGGTTGGATGTCAAACTATAACTTGAAGGAAACTAATAGTTTTATTTCTGTGTTGACAATGAAGGCAGGCAGGTACTTCGTCTGGATGTTTTAAGCAGAACTCTTCAGATACTAACCTATGTGTGTATGAATTTCTGTCCCAGAAGTGCAATTACAGAGATAGTTACAATTCTGACTCCTCCGCGGGAATGCCTCTGGACTATGGATTACCACCACATTTACACTTGTAGTCACACAAGAATACTAGCTACTGGGACACTGAAAAAACCCTCTTTGTACTGTTATTGGGAGACTAAAAAAAACCCAAAACTATCTTTCCATTTTCAATATATCATTTTGAAGGACCCATAATAACAGTAATTGCCATCATAAACCTGGGACTCAAAACTGTGAAACAAGATTAAAGATAGACTCATTTAAAAACAGATTAAATCAATAACAGAAGACATTTACTAGCAATGTCTCCATTTTAACATAACCAATTCTCTGAGAAGGACGTCAGCAATCAGTAAATCTGTAAAAATATCCAAAGGCAAAACCCCATGAAATATTTCATGTTTCTCATGAAATATAAAGGCACCAGCTATCCTGAAGCCATTAACAAGACTGCCTTAGGACTGAGTAGCATTTATTATTGAATCTCAGGCTTAACCTTCATGAGTGGCACATAATGTACTCAAAAATGTAGTTCTCTCTCAGTCACACCAGCACTAACAGGAATACAATCAATTTTAATAAACGATCCCCGATCTGGGGGGTGTGTGTTTGTGGTGTGTGAAGGTGTCTGCAAAGGAAAAAGCAGAGTAGTCAGAGAAACCTTTACAACTGTAAAGTTCAGGCTTGTACAAGCCAGTTCTGAGTGAGCACATAGAGCAAGTGAAAGGTTGCACTTCACTGAGACTTCAGCAAACTAAGAGACAGGTGATGTTGCATGCAGTCCAGCTCCCATACAGAATAAGAGGTAAACTACACCTAAGAATACATATATATGTGTATATATATATATATATAGTTTGCCAACAGAAGGCTGCAGCTTTGCTCTATAAGCTGACTTAGATTTAGGAGATTTTTTAATAGCTAATAATTTCCTTGAAGGAAAAAACCCAAAACCCACAAGAGGTTACTCTATCTAGTCGCATTCACAAGTGCTGTCATTATCAGAGTTTTGCATACTTCTCCCAACATTTTCTGCTAGGCAGGGACATTACACTATTACATTCCAAAGCATAAAATTGTCCAAGTTGCACCTAGGCATTATGATGAATCACTGTATGGTCTAAGGAAAAAAAAGTTAATGTGTTTAATCACTCCATACTACTACTTTAACACTTTGCAGCCTTATGAAAATGCAAAGCAATGTATTTAAATAAGGAAGTCTGTTATACCTCATGTTTACACAATGTAGGGATTCTAGAGAGACTGCTGTAACAATCAAGCACCAGGCCTTAACGAGTAACACTGACAACAGTTATTTATGTAGGAAGAAGCAATTAGTATACCTGAGTGTTTGGGCTCACCTCTGTCTCCATGCACTTTCCCATCATAGTTCTTGATCAGTTCTTCAATAAAGGTACCATCCTGGTCAAGCACTTCATCTCCCATGTATGGAATGTTATGTAAAACAGTTTCATCCTCCACCTAGTATCAACAGTTACAATCAATTTTAAATTGTGTTTTCAGTTGACCATTTCTGCATTGTGAAAACAGCAATCCGCAAATGCCTAGCTACCAGTTCACTGACCGACTTCACTGCTTCAGCACACTTACCATTACATAAATAAAACTAATCCCTCATCTTCGTTTGACAATTTTTTGCACTGGTGGTGACTGGCTCAAGATACTGACACTAGGTCCTAATATTAAGGTTAGCAGGGTGCTTCCACAAAGCTTCTACTATTGAAACACAGTAAGCTACCTTGCTTTGGGAAGCTTGCATTTGGTAAGTTCATTCTCCCCTCCTTGGTTCTCTTCCACGGTAACTCGCAATGGAAACCACCCCTTTGTTGCTTTGCCAGAGATAAGAAAATATGATACAAAAAGACTCAAAATTCAAGTTGTCTAAGCAGTAAGCACAGAAACATGCTTCACAATGTAATCTGAAGTGTTGGGGTTTTTTTGTTTGCATATAGACTAAATGCATTATTAATAGTAGAATTTATGGAGCTTGATACTCAACTTGTAGCTTCCAATACTACAGAAGAATCTTCTATTGTTAAGAAAACAAATGTAAACTTTCCTGCTGATCATGATTTTGCAGCAGTGCAAATATGCAAACATTTATGAACTAAAAGCAAGTAGAAAAATGTGTGGAAGAGCTCTGTACATACACTGATAAAACTGGTTATTTAAATCACTTTGCTACAATTACTATCATAATAACAAATCAGCAAAGGTGCTCATATACAAAATAATGTGCCAAAGATTTGTAATAAGCTAAGCTTTTCAAATAAGTTGAATACCTGCATCAGAAATCTCACATTATGGCTTCCGCATGAAGTGACGCTAATCAGAAAAAAAGGCTATACTCAGTTGTTAGGTAAGAATGACCATTATGTGAGAAGACTATTTAAGGATTAAGTTTTCTTTATTCCATAAGAATTACTATTCTGCTACAGGTACATTGGTCAATTGTCTTACATAAAAACATTCATATACCTCACTTTCTCATTACTATAATTACATGCTTTCAAATGAATCTATAGTTGCTACATGCCACACAAGACAATCGGTCACCTGAATTAAATAAACTTAGGGTCTCTTTACAGCAAGGTTTTAGAGATACTTCAGTTCACTGAGGACAGAAGTTTAGCACGCAATCAAAGTTACATTTTTTAATTCATTTAATTTGGGGGAGTGTATTTCTAATTATTAATGCCTTATTACCAATACCATAAAGATAGGGAGGGTAACTGACAACAGATTTTTGCTGGTTTATTTCTAAAATTAATCCCTCCTTTTTCTCCATACATTTCTCCTCCCAGTACTTTTTTAAACTTACCATAAAATTCTGTTGAAGGGGAGACCAAGAATACATTATAGGCACAGAAGCAACAGCATTGAGAGTCTTCAGTGGGATGACTTGTTTTGGAAAATCTATGTCACTGGTAACAGAGCACTGAAATGAGAGGTTGAAGTTATACTTACATAGCAACACCAGTAACAAAAAGAAAAAAAAGTAATCACAGAAGAACACTCTGCAATGTACAAAATTCGAAGCGTTTGTCAAAATTAGCCACATCAGCCTTTGAAAAATGCATCAGATTTTTAGGGCATAATAGTATGAATATGTTTAGCAGGAAAAAAAAAAGACGCAAGAATTATTTCTATGTCAATACCTTTGTGAATAGATCATGATGGTTTCTTCCACTTAATACTAAGTGGCTGTGATAGTATTTTACTCCGACTATTCAGCCTAAACACAAATTATGTTTGGTATCTCAAAACAGATTTAGTAGCTGTTGCTGCTATGCTGATATTAGAACTTTTACTCAAGCGATCAGAGAGGCCATTGAATTTCCCTGACTTCAGATCAATACACGGCAGAAATCACATATTATTTATGTTTAAATAAAATAAAATTTTACTTTAATGCCAGTAACTCATCTTATGGAAATAAATCCTCCATATGTCTTGTTAATTCCTGCTCTGTTTTCCCATCATTGTGTGTTTATCTTTATCCTATCCCCAAGCCTTTGATTATGTTCACTGCTCACAAGAGAAAAATGAAAATGAATTCTTAATATTCAACTCTGGACATGTGAGTTTTTCAGCTACAGACTTTCTTTTTTGAGATTCAGAGGTTTATGTAGCCTCTGAAAAATAAACATGCCATAGAAATACAACTTCTAGGTTATTCTTGCATCTATTCAACAGTTAACAGACAGATCAACTTTTCTCAAATTCTTGGACAGCAGTATGAATAACTCTGGAAAAAAGTTACAAACAAAAGCAGACAAGAACATACAAAGCTAGGGAAAGTACAACAAAGAGGATTTGGAGGGAGGTAAAACAAAGTTTAGAACAGCTATCATAGCTACCTGAAAGGAAAAAAGGAAGTGGAGACAAAAGATCTTTCTCCTTTCCAGAAGGGAAAGATGAACAGAGCTTCACATTTCTAAAGAAATACACAAAGTAATGTAACAAACAGTATACAGAGACAGTACCCCGGTAGAATGACACAAGCCAGATATATTTATTTTCTTTTTAATCTGTAGCAAATGAAATTAGATTTCTGCTGTGTATATCAATACTCTGTCCTATGCTAGTGCTTTATTCCCATTTCAGGTTAATATTTAATTTTCTAGCTAGCAGTCATCTAGAGTATTTTTCATGATTTTTTAAAGAAAAATACAAAAGTAAAAAAATAATTACTTTTATCTTTGGAACTAGAAGTCTCAGGCTGACAAATGAGCTATTTCAAAAAGAGTGAAAGTGTTTGGTACTAAATCTCAGTTCTATTGTCCCATTGTTTTGGCATGGAACTCATGAGGCTAGCACAGGACATCGTATGGTCTCTGGTTGATGCTGACTGGAGTAACTGTTAGAGAAAACCTGTATCAGCAGCAATGCCCTGCAGTCTTCACAAAACACATGAAGGCTCTCACAAAACCTTTCCATCTCATCACTAAACTTCTAGCCACTGTCCCCTGCAACTTTAAAATATTTTTTCTGAATATGCTGAATTTCTTCACAGTAATCTTTTAAAACCCCCATTATTTCTTTGTCTGACTTCTCTCACTATAAATTATGGCAATCTTAAATCAAGCATTAAAGTTCCGATTCATGAGACAGAGACTGGATTTGAATGCAGTAATTAGTGTGCTCTATCAATTCAGGCAGGAAATCAATTCAGGCAGGAAATTAACATAAAAGCATAGTGAATCAAGCTGGAAAAAAATAAGAAAAAAGAAAGAGGAATGGTGAGGAATGATCTTTTACTAAAAAAACCCCACTTGGATGTGTACCTGTGTCAATTATTATCAGAAGTTCTGATCCTACAGTGCCTTATAATAGGTATAGAGTGTACATGAGTAATTGCATATTCAATCATGTTAAAAAGAAAACACTCAGGCAGAGATCTGTGCCTGTTTGAACACGCATGCATACAACTGCACCTCTGCGACACACACGCCCCCAATTCCCCATTAAAATTTTAGGGAAAGGAAAATGACAAATTTTCTTGAAGTGGGGGAGGTTGGGGTTTTTTTTTGACCTATTCACAGTAAAGTCTTTACATTTTCGTCCTACTGAGAAGAGTTAGCTTTTCAGATTATTACACATGAAACATCTTCAAACTGGCTTAGTTTGGAGAAGTGCCTAAAAAGCAACTGAGAAAGAAGAGAAATTAATGTGGGCTGAATACAGAAAGTTGGAGTAGGCTTAAACTAACATGAAAACCAGTCTAGGTGCTGAAATTGCATCATAATCATGGAAGTGTTTCTCACAAATTAGTCTGTTTGTGCAACACAAGGATGCATCAACTTAACTAACTCCTTTTTTTAGAACCTCTGTGGTTAAACGACTTTAATCAATACAAAGCAAACTATGTCAAGCAGGTATGTTCACAGCTTTCATGTACTCTAATTCACTAAGAGCCAAAGTAACTGCTCATTTATAACACTGGTGTCAACTCCAATAGGAGCAAGATTAAATTCCCAGTATCGGTGAGACAAAACAGTTTGATTAAAGGATGCCGAGGTATGATCCAAGTATTATCAGAAATAAAGAAGTTTCCTTTTTCTGTGTCATTCAAGACTAGGTAGCCTGCTACATATTTATTGCTTTCCAGAAGTCATATGATTGAAATAAATAATAAATAAATTCTTTAAGAGACTCATATGAAGAGTATTTAGCTGACAAGTCATGTCATGCTGCAAAAAAAAAGAAAAGAACAGCCAACTTTCCAATAATAAAGCAAAAACGTGCTGACAACCTCGTAAGTGGAATTACCACAACACATGTTAACCAACCTCCCTGGTCCCGCGCAATGAGCTCACAGAAGTCATGATGTGAACAGGCTGTATCCTACGTTGTTTCCATTCTTGATTTAAGATTTCAGTTCTTTCCAGTATCTTCTGACGATTAGAATTAAACATACTCTAAAAATTAATCACAATTGTAAACATTACAAATAAACTAAAGACTCTAAATTCACCTACCAGCATCTTAACATTACAATATTTACTAAAAAAATTAACAAAACCAGGCAGGTTATGAACAAAAAAAAAAAGAGCCAAAACCTCAACCTTCCAAATTTTGCTTAAACATCAGCACAATTTGTTATCCCTTTCTTTGACTCAAACCATGTTCTCGTGACTATAGACTCAGAGGTTTAGCATGGAATTAAATTCTAAATGGAATCAGAAGAGTATGTGACTAAAAATTTGCCATACTTGCTCTCCACAATCTCTTCTGATACTTAGCATTCCTGATTCAGTCACACAGAAATGTATCATACCTATTTATAAGATCACAGAGTTAAGACAAGGTTTCAGTATGTTAAAAAGGTATTTAATGAAACTTATTACAGGTGTTAACTGCAGGATAATTCATACTTCAGAATAAAATCAATTTTTGTATAATTTTTTAAGCAAGAGAACCAAAAGATGACATACCTTTACTTCATCTGCACGTCGGAACCTCTTGAGCTGCCTCAGTCTCATATATTCTGATTTCACACGTTTTCGCCAACAAATTGGTCCCTTCTCAGATTTTTTTCCGGTTTGACCCATGATTATCCTACAAGAGACAATGTTATGTTAATATTATCAAATCTGATGGATGCTGCTGCTTACAGAGGAACTTAGAATGAAGTTAGGTAGGATAGAGACATTCCTTTAATACCTTTCATATCTAATTCCTTTAATTCCTTTCAATCAGACATTTGCAACACCATCCCAATCCAACCAGAAAAAAACAAAGCAAACCCAACATACTTAAGTGACAGACACAGGAAAACAGTAATTTTAATTACAAATCAATGGGACCATTCTAAGCACTTCTAATGCCTCTATACAGAAAGGTACCTAATGGATTTAAAGGGGTGAAGCGGAATAAATCAAGACTCCTACTGCAAAGATACAAACTGGAATCCTTGCAAGCAGTCTTGCAAATTAACTTCTGGACAGCTATGTTCATGGCAGACAAACCTTTCCCTCCTCACATAAGATGTCCTCTTGTAAGATATCAACTCCTAGAATAGCTTCTGGAGTTGATTTCAAGTGCAGAGAGGTGCCCCAAATACAGTCCTCCTACCCAGCCACTCAAGTGTCAAAAAGTTCTAGAAATTCAGCCATAAAGAGTTTTGAAACAGCCAGAATAAGGGACCTTGCTCTTTTTTCAAGCATTCTACAAAAAACCACTGTCCAGCTGACTGCAACCAGGAAGCTGATTCCACTTTTACTGATCACCCTCCTAGTCCCAAGTGCTTCATTTTCATGTTACAGGACTGTTGGCAATGAAGTTGTATTTTTACATTATAAACCAAATGCATTGGTAGAGTATGCCAATCTGTTTAACATTTTTCAAAATCAATGACTGTATGCTGTGACTATGCTGGCAACAGCTATTCAGCATCCTGAAACAAAACCTCTGCATCAAAGACTGGGTTCCTCTCAACAGCTGCACTGCAACAACCTACAGTATTTCACCAAACAGCTCAAAACAGCATTCACAAGAGTCATTGTGTGCTGGAAGGCTGAAATGTCCAATTACCTAAGGTTAATACATCCTCAAACAAGCATAATCAATTTGAGCAGAAATAACTCCAGCCCTTCTAATTATCGAGGTAGGTAAACATGAACAGAGGTGTCTTCTTCAGGCTGGAGCTGAATGCCCAGTGCTACCTCCCCTGTCCCACACCAGAGCTTCCCTGACACTCACCAGTACAGCTTTATCCAAGTTTTTGAAAGCTGTGTGCAGCTGTAGGTAGAGCTCTATTTTGAGCAGCTTTGTACAGATTGGAGTTAAGTTCTACCAGACTTTATGATGATTGTGGGGGAATCAATACAGAACCTGTTTATTCTCGATACTATGCCTTTATTTACACTGAACACGTTTACATTGAGCAAAAGGGAAAAGTCTATGATAGCCTGACACCCACTTTTATGCAAGACATTAAATCATATTCTGTAAGAAAAATTGATGGGTTTTTAGATTTAGAATAAAAATGAATCAACAAACCAATGGCAGAGTTGCCGACCCAAATGACGGAAGTATCCTTTGAAGAAAAAAGGCAAAGCATATACAGAAATGTCACATAATTCCCCAAGCACCTGACTAGACCAAGGTGAGGATGGAGAACCAGCACACGAAGGGACATCTAGAGCAAAGTGTCAAACACAGTTGCTCTGGTTCCATGCCTCAAGACAGCGAGCAGAGTCCACCTGTATCTCATATGCCACAACATCAGTGGTCACAAGAGAAAGAATAAACTAATAATTTTAAAACTGTCTGGACCATTCATGTTAGAGCACAGAAAAGACAGAGTGATTCAAAGTGCACTATGCTATTGATTTCAGAACAGCATAAAAGCATTATGAAGTACAGAAAATGCATTGTATTATATGCTAAACTAAACAAAGGAAAAATAAGGAAAAACATCCCACTAACTGGAAATAAATTAGACATAGAATAAGTATCATTAAAGAACAGAAAGAATCTTAATTTGTAAGCAATATAGAACATTAAAATCGCTTTGGTTATGGTTCAGCCAAAAGAAATGGAAAAAGTAGTGATGAATTCAGAAGATAAATGAAAGCTCAGCTGACAATACTGAAGCAGCATATCCCATAAAAACACAACACAGAATATGTTTACTTACTCTAATACTGCATTAACCACAGCCTTCCTTATGCCATTTTCCTGAAGAATAACAAATGACTCGGGCTTAAGAAAAGCTTTCTTAACTAACATTAAATTGCCAGATAAGCCCTGCTCATCAAAAGCAGGTCTATATGGAAATCATATATAATTAGATTGAAAGCAACAACAAAAAAACCAACAGAATTCCCATCTTTCTTTCACATGACTGAAATATAGCCCCCCCAGAAGACCCCACAAACAAGGATTTAAGACGTGAGAGAAATATATCCCCATCAAATAAACAAATCCAATCCATTCAATTTTTCCAGTAATGAATGTCATTGCTACCTATTATATCAAAATGGTAAGAAAAATTAGATAAGCTAGTAAAATAAATACTTCCTTTTAAAACAGCATAACTTATGCACACTCAGGTGATTCATCTCAAAACAAATGGGACTTACAAGAACACTCTGGCACTAGTTTCAAGCTGCTACCTGGGGCACAACGTAGACAACAATTTAATGTTCAAGGCACTAAATAACAAATCGTAGAAAATGAAAAAATACAGTTGCTTATGTCAAGCAATAGCAAGAAAAAGTTCTTCTAGATAAATTAATAATGTTAACATGCAACCGTCAGGGTTATATGTTAACAATAATGTTAACATGCAACTTAATACACACAGTGTATTAAGTAAAATATAGTGTATTAAGTAAACATAGTGTATTAAGTAAAACATGTATAAACAAATTAGAAACAGCCTCTTAAATGGCAAGTCTGTATTAAGAGAAAAAGCACTGAGTGGAAAGGCAGCATATGCGAGCACAAGTTACAGAAAAATTATAGCTAAGAAAAAAGCAAAGTGCCCCGGATGCATGTTTGTAAAATATTAACTTTGAAAATCCCTGAGAATTAATAAATTAATTCTGATTTTGATCAGCAGTTTTTGAAACTAAGCAAGCCATATTTGTATGTTTCTGGGCAGTTAAACATCACCAAAGTAGAATTACAGCATTGTTAACACATGCACTATGGCAAGAGGCAATTGCTTCTCTGTCCCTAATCTCAGAAGAAAGTATGGGGAGGAAAAATACCAAACCAAGGCGGGGGCAGGGGGGGGAGGCAGGGAGAGAAGAACATATTCATAGCAGACAGAGGTAATTCTCACAGTGCAATTGACTCCATCATCTTCACATTAGGACTATATATGGCCAAGTGCCACTGACAACTTCTAATGTCAATTCAAAGGTTGCCCCAAAAACTATACATTTGAGAAACTAAACGCGAGAAAGTAGATAACAAGTTTCACAGACAAGGACGGCCCATGTTGGATCAGGGCTGGGAGAGTAAAAACTGAGACAGAAAGAGGAACTCTCGCAGAAGACTGCTGGGCACTACCTCCATCCCTGAAAGGAAAAGTAATTTAGAGAATTAAAAGACTTCAGGGAAACATCAACATAAAGTCAATCTCTGGGGCAAATTCAGGATTGTAGATGCTGTTTCAAGCCTACTGTTGGTCCACTTCCAGTAGTACCTATGTGCAAGAAAAACCCTTCTCCAATCACTTTCTTCTACCATTTCTGCTTTCCACATTGGTAAGCACTCTGAGCTGTGACACACTACAGTTTTCACTCTGCTAAAAAAGAAAAAAGCCTATATGTCTTCATTACATTTTGTTGTATGGGATTTGCAGATAGGACAGCAGAGCAGAAAAGCTAGTGAATTTTAAGATCTATTTGTCAGAACAAGTCAGCGTTTCATATAAAGTTTCAGAATATTCCCCACAGTAGCACAAGTGGCACAAGCTAAGCCCCATCTGTCTAAGAATACTTAAGCCTCTCTTCAGAAGATAGCATAATGGTAAAGTTTCCCTTTAATAAATAAAAACATGATACTGTCTTAGTGCAGTGGTCTGATTCCCAAAGCCTACAGGCCTTGTCCCTCTTTTCTGTCCCCATTTCCCCTTCTGAGTCCTGCTAGCCGTTTCTATTGTTTTAAAATCTTTTTCTTTCCCATTTTTTCATGGTTTTCATACAAAGGGCCATCTTCATACAAAGAAACCATCTAACTGCGAAAGATCCCAGTCCCTCGAACTTGTATCCAAAAGAAAGAGACTATGTAGCAGTTAACTCAGTGATTTATGGGCAGATTTTCTCATCTCCAAAATAGATACAAGAAAGCAAGCATAACTCTACAGCAGTTATACTGTCTCCAGAGAAAGCTCATCTCCCAAAGCACAAAACTACTTCAATGTAGAACCTGAGGTAATCTTGCCAAACCTTATCTGGCATCACACTGAGGAGGGAAACCTTGCCCTAACTCCCTGCACCCTTTTTGCAGAAGAGGGAACACTGGGAAGCATGGTGAGACATCCCAAGCAATTCTAGTGTCAACCTGGTACAGCCACGGGCAGACGGACTGGCTCATTCCAGACTGGAAAATTAGCCCGATGCCACCAAGCAAGGAGATGCATGTGCCACACTTGGATGCAAAGGCATTTTTGGGAACCCCACGGGCCCTCCCGGAGCACAGCAGAGCTGCAGGGACCCCAGAGCTGAGCGCTGACACGGCTCACCAGCTCCCACCCCAGCCACATTCTTCCATTACTTGTAATATTACAGCTACCTAATTCCCTGAGCTATAGAATATACCCATGCATAGTATAGCAAGTGCACGGGTAGAACTGGACATTAGGTAATTATACTAATGAGAGGACCAACGTAATTCTAAACAGACCACCATAAAATATAAGAAAAATAACAGAACTAACGCCTCTTTGACCAATAAGGAGTTTGAACTGTGGTACTCAAAATGAGACATACTGAACCCACCTAAATACTGATTTTTAAAAAAAACCTACAAAAAATAAAAAGAAACACATGGCTATTATTTTCAGTTTCTACTCATGCTTCCATAGCTGGAAATGAAAAACAACAAAAAATGGCAATGTCCTAGAGCATATATGTTTGTGTTTTAAATAACTTATGAAATGCTCAGCGAAGTTTATGTGCAAGATCCACATTCTTTACAAGTTCTAAAGAAACTTTATGCCTATAAACTTAAATCACCCAATACTTAATTTCAGCAGCCAAAGCATGTACAATACATCTAACATTCACAATGAGAGACAAAGAAGTGTGGAAAAATTTCAGCTCAAATTGCTCCTGCTTTGCCTACGGAACGTAGAAATAGCCTTAAAGACAACATCCTATTTTCCTTCGATCATTTTGGCAATATCCATCAGTGACAGACAAGCACACATATAATTCTCTAAATCAGGCAGTCTATTCAAGCAGTCACACTGCTGTCAAAGACTATATTTAAGCTCCTCTGGCTATCGTGCCAAATTTCAGGAAAAAAAATAATAATGAAAATTTTCAAACTGGAAAGCATGGGAGAAAAATTGAGGGGGTTAAAAGAATAGCTTTCTTTTGAAAGAATGCTATTAGTTTGTAATTATGCTTAATATTACACAATATTTTAAACTGTAACAATATTATATTACCTTCCCTCTACTCAGGATTTCCGTTTGGAGGTAGTCATGAATTAAAACATACTGTGTACAGAACAACTTCTCAGGTCTTTTTTGTGAATTAATCTACACTCCAAAGGTTAATCATATACTTTAAATATAGGCATATGCTGATACAATATTGCACTTGAGAGCACTCTTAACCAACAGTTTCAATGCAGGACAGGGGAAGAGTGTGGGAAGGGTGAAGATGGAATATAAAACCCAACAGAGAAAATGCATATGCAACCTGACGCAAACTGAACAATAAAATGGTTTTTGTTGCCTAGAGTAATGAAAGAGTAATGAAGCAATGAAAGAATTCAGGCAGGGGAGGGGAAGGTGGTGGGGAAGTGCTACTACTACCTCCCATAAAGCCAAACGCAAATGCTTTCACATTTGCCTCTCAGAACTTGGAGCTCCACAGGAGTGTATGGAACTGCATGGCTCTGCTCAGTGAGCTACACCACGCCACTTCTCAGCCTCTTCAACCGTCCCCTCAGCATCCCCACAGCACCCTGAGCACTGATGCTCTTCCTCCAAGTCCTCTGGACTGGATGTGCTGGTAAGCTCAAAGCACGCATCTGGGCTGGCTTTGCGATCTGCCACTTCAGATACCATAAACATATTTATTTAGATTCAACACTATATAGTGAAGATAGTCATCTAAGAAATTACTTCAGCAGTGATGGCATCTTCCAGTCAACCCATCCATCCCGACTCGTTATTCTCACCCCAATACTGCTCACTGAGCCACAGCCACTCTTCTCCCAGGGATGCATGGTGCACTGGATCAAACTGACCAACGGTAAATAAAAGCTCGATTTTGTGATTGTTTCCTTTCTGAAACACAGATCAGTTTGATGATCCCATCCACAACCATGGCTTCCTGGGCACAACTACAAAGCAGGAAGAGTTTGTTAGAAATTCAGACCAAGGCTAAGGAAAAACTACTGCAGGCAATTACACCTCAAACAGGCACCGGTGTCATCCATCGGTCCGCCCTGCAGCAGCAGGCATGCTCTTTAACTATGAACTGTTACAGATCCAGACAGCACACAGCTCTCCCAGCCTGCAACCTTACTAGTGCAGAAATTATTATATCTTAAACCCTATCTGAAGTCATCCTTGAACTTCTTCAAGCATCTACAAAGTTTGGGCTTTAGTAAAAACAAAACCAAGAACTGAACCCCACCCCACCCTTCTGTGCTTTTCCTCAGACTAAAAAAATATTTTTGCTGGGACACTAGAATTTAAAAAGGAGAATTTTAACAACAGAATGGATTAACAAGATTTTTCCATAAACCTGCAAAAAACTAAACACTTGCTAGAAAACACAAAAAAACCCACCCAAAAGGTAATACGTTTCAAGTATAAAAAAAAAAATAAATCAATGCATTAAGCTTAGACCTAATGTTAACTTTCCAAAACCACCTCAAAAAACCCTCAAATGATCTCTTATGTTACAGGATTTTACACAGCAAAATACAATTAAATGATTGTTCAACTGCAGCTAAGTATTTTTAGTTATGTTAAACTAAATCTTATTACTTAGAAATTTACTTTTAGTATTTTACTTCATGCACCCTAAATCCGTAAGACAATACTCCCTATGAACCTACCATATAGTTTCCAAAGTAAGCAGTTTCCAGTAGATTCAATTTACAATTATCTAGCACCTCAAAATAAACTATCAATAATACACATACATAGTGCCAGACTTTAAAACAAACACCAAACCCGATCTGAGAGTTAATTATAAATTAATGCTCTAATCTGCCACATCTGTCTCCTTAATTTATACCAAACTTTTGTTAACAGCACAAAGAGATTCATGAAAAAAATATTGTCAAGAAACAATATTACTCTCTTGGGCTAAGTAAGAAAAACTGTTCACTGCTGTGATTTCAGAGCTGCTAACTAATTTCCACATTAAGTTATGCAAGCTGTAGGGATGGGGGAAAAAGAATTACATTCCTAGCACCTCAAACGGCTGTTTACCTGTGCTATCAACACACACAAAAAACCACGTGTCTAGAAGTTTTGTAGTTGCTTGTTACTCTACTTTCTGGATTTTCTAAAGCAAAATAAAACATGGCTTTCTTTCAAACTTATCTGTGTAAAATAACATATTCTCATTTCCATGGGAAGAAAAATATTCCCAAGGCCACTGTCAGCTTGGGTATTTCAAATACCAAACCAGACTAACAAAAATCCCTAGCTCTGAAATACAACAACATAAGAAAGATTAACATAGTTTATTAATTCACTACAAAGTTTATTAATTTCACTAGAAAAACAATTACAGCACATTTACACTTTTATAGCATTAGTCACAGAGAAATAGATAGGAGTAAACTGTACTGTGTTTTTTACTATTCTATATTATAGAAATATGGTATTTTAAGTTTACAGTGCTGTTCAACCTATTTTTTAATCAATAAATAACTAAAAATACTTGTCTATGCTTTAAAATTTACATCAGGTCGTTATTCCATAGGCTGAAGTTCTGTATCATTAAAAGGTGTTTTAATTTAGAAAGCGAACTTATATCAAATGCTACCATCAGTTCAACTACCTTCCTCAAATGCTATTTGGTACAGTTTTACCTGGAAAAGACATCATCTGTCCGCTGTATCAGTGGTCCCTGGTCACCCATTTCCACCTCTACTCAGCCTTTTCTACTGTGAGAACTTAAGTGCTTATGATTCTGTTAATCAAACTAGGTCAGGGGAAAAAAAAACAAAACAAAACAAAAAACAACCTGTCTGAACAGCCCAGAAAATAAACACACTTAGTTTTTAAATACAATTTTTCAACAAAAATTAGCTCTGCAAGCTGGTTTGTTCAGCAGCCACATGAATTCTTGAATCAACACAAGTGAAGGGGGGGGCAACACTGGGGCAGGAACAAGAGGCAAAGAACTGAAATTGGAGAGGGCAGCAGTTCAGGCTTCAACAGAAGCGTTTGTCAAGCCATGTCATGTCTCTGCCACTCAGTTTTACCAGTACAGAAAAATTATCCTTAACAGCTAGAAACAGGAAACATTGACTAAGCCATCCGTGCCAGCTGTGCAACTCTTTAAGCAGACAAATGCCAAGAGGCCCCTATTGCCCTACAAAGGCTTTGCCTCTGTTGGGTTCTTTTTGGTGGTATCTAAAAGCAATTGCTCAGTTCATGAGCTGATCTGAGCAGGTAACTCCAAACAGCTCACCTGTCCTTCCTCACTCCGACAGGCTTCAGTGGCTGTGGATGATGTAGGTTAATAAAACAGTCATGATCAACTCTAGTGAGATTTCATGTTCTGCACGAACGTTGTTGATTACTCAAGAGACAGAAACTGTTATACAAGCCATTGTCAAAGACAACACTACTAATTTTAACAAACTTGATGTAAGGAGGAGAACCGTCAACTTAGATGTACCAATGGCTTAGATGTACCAATGCCATAATGGAGGCAGTAATGTCTGTGTGTGAAAGCAAATATCCAAGTCTCAGATACTTCCTGTTCCTCCCCCTCAAGTTAGCAGAAAATTGCTGGCTTGCAAGTAGAAATTTAAACCCCGTTTCAATTGGAATGTGGGTAACAACCACATCCAATACATTTTGCCATCTGCCCTAGCACCAATACAGACTGACAGCTGCAGGCTTTCCAGGTGAGATGGCAGCACCAAAAGCAGAAAGTCTGCTGCTATAAATAGGCATGGTTTTGTTATGAGCAGTCTCAACACAATTAAGCTCCTATTATTGTGATACAGTGACTTACTTGCAATTACCATTTAGAACACTAAAATAATTTCAGTTAGTGGAATCCCTTCAAAAGTAGTAGTCTGTCACTACGGTACTGTGGGGGCATTTTATGTTTCAACAATTTGGAACTTTTGCCTCCACTGGAACAGAGTTGCCAAATTTAAGGCCAATACATTCCCTCCACCCTGACATAAGCAATGGGCATACTAACATACAATGGTCATACTAACAGTTACCTAACAGAATTTAACTTTGAGGAACACTTCAACTTAACCAAAACCAAGCAGCACGTTCACCCACCTATTTGCTTTTGGAAGCTGATGACAAATATATCCTAACGTACTTCTCAACTAGGACTAGGAAAGGAAGTGGGGTCTTAAAATGGCATAGGTTTCCTCACTTCATTGTCTATCCACGCTACTCAGCATCTCGGATAGAATTCACGTGGCAAATACGATAAATTTGATTGAGGTGATCAGTTAGATCAAATCCAATCTTTTCTGCTCTCAAAAGAAGCAGTGTTTACCAACTGGGCTAAAACTGCTCATGCTGGCCTGAGAAGCAGCCAAGCTGGCAGGGAAGAGAAGGAACCATGCAACCAGGACCAGGAGAAAGGAGCAGAGCCTCTTCCTGTCCGCGTCAGCAAACCATCAGAGCAGATCATACACTTGACTTACACCACAACGCTTACCTTCCCTACCATGTCAAACATACTATTCACGGTGTGTAGTTTTTCCTTTTTACAAGACTTCGCACAATCAAAGCAGTTAAAGGTGGCAAACTACTTCTGCAAAAGCAGCTTTCAAGAACCGCGTTTCCTGCTATCTCTAGATCAACTAGAGATTGCTCTGAAAAGCAGTGGCAAAACAGCAGCAGCAACCATTAGTAACTTGTCTACGATAGCTACCAGTGCAAGACAAATAAGATGTCTTTAACAAATGAAAAGCTAGTGTAGGTTTGTTCAATTCAGCTCTGCTTTATACACTGCAGCCATTCACAACCGCATATATTCAAATCGATGGTTAACAATGGTTATTTTCCACCTCATATTATTAGTATGAGTTTCAAGGCTTGTTGTATTTATTCTTAACAAAATTATTTAAGAACGCTGCATGTAGGCTCACAAACTCTTAAACAGACTCTTCAAAACACGTGTGATGTTTTTGCCTGTTTCTGGGCCTTATCAAAATTGGACTAGTCACTGCAAGAATTTCAACCAATACATAAAAGAATTAATTCCCTGAACAGCATGCTGTCTTACACAAATCAGAGCTAAAGCCACACAATCACAGAAGTTGAGCACTATTCTAGCCTTTCTATTGAGACATGCTAATCTATGCTAAACAAAAGTACAAGAGGCAACAGACAAGACTCAGCAAGGGATTTAATTTCAATATAGGGAGAAAATTCTTCACTGTGAGTACAGTCCAGCATAGGAATGCATTAAGTAGGGAGGTGTTAGAATCTCCATTTTTGAAAACCTTTTAAAAGTCATCTGGAAAAGACAATTTCAGTGTTGGCGTTGCATGAGTGCAAGACTGGATCAGATGACCTCTAGATGTACCTGCCAAACTAAACTATTCTACAAGTCAATACAACTCTGAAATGGGCCCGTCATCTCAAAACCAAGGACCATGCTATTTTTAATGCTGATGCTATGGAGTTTGCTTGCCTTGTAAATTCCAGTTTAATATTTCAGAAGATGAAAACAATCACTACTGCGTTCTAAAATTCTTGGTATTTCCATCAGCTACAGGTACAATTTGGAAAACAACACTACTATTAAGGGAACAATAATTTGTTAATTAAAATGCTTATGAGTTTAATCAGACCGAACTTTTCAGTTTGGTGTGCAATCACTGATTGTTCTAATCAGTAGAAGCATTTGTTATTTTACAGTCTCCTTTAACAACTCCATCAACTACTTATTTCACACGCTCCTTCCCACTACTATTCCATGTGTTTGTTCATTTGAAGGAGGCCTTCTCTGCTTAACAGTACAGTTGGAGCCTTCAGTTCTACCTCTTAGAAATCATAATTTAAAAAGGCAGATCAGAAAGCCCTTCACTAATTAAGAATGTAGTCTAAGTAGAGTGCTACATACTCTCCATAAACTTACCATTATGTTTAAAATAAAAAGCCATAAAAGGGCTTGTTTTTCAAATTAATTGTCTTCTTACCCTAATAGGGTTCTGCTTCTCTTTTAGCCCAACCTTTGTGCCTTTGAAGTGTCACTCTTTTCAGACTTTTTACTTTCTGTTGTTTAAGTGACTACAGCCTTACCTTGCACTTGATGTACTTAAGATCAGGAGCCTGATCTCTGCCATAGATATTAAATGGCTGGTTGTTTTTGATTTGGGGGTTTGAAGGTTTCAGGCCTTCAATTTCACTTTTTTTTTCCATTTTTAAATGAATTTGAACACATTCTAGAAGATATCAATAAGCAAGTCAAGTGGGACACATGTTGACAATAAGCAACTACTCCATGACCCGCTTCCTCGCAACTCTAAAGATGTACCTCCTCAATTATTTCTTCCCAAGCACAATGGTTTTTGGGCTTTGTTACTATCCCAGAATCTCTTTAAGTTAATAGCTCCCAATTGATACTTCAGGATATTCAAGATTACTGAGACACTTCTCTGTATCTTTTGAATGAGAATTTCAGCTTCTTTCAAAAAAGGCTTAAGAAAACGCCAAACAACCAAACCCCAACATTTTACAGCAAATTCACAATTGGTCATCACACGCTACCTTGATCATGATGTCTATCATAAAATAACTGTACACACCCTTTTCTTTTACAGCTGCATGAACAACTATCAGTCAACTAAGAGTACAGTTTCATGACATACTTAATCCAACCAAACTATTTATTTGTAGCAATACCACTACCAAACTAACTTATTAACTGTAATGACTATATTTTTATTTGTAGTATTATTCCCCAAACTAAAACTAGTTGGAGTGATCACCAAATTATTATAACGTAGGCAATACCTTCTTGAGCTAATCAATGTAATTAGAATTTCCTCTAAATGGCTGATCTTGAGCTCTTCTATGATAATAAGGCTGACGCATCCTTCTGCACACATACTCTACAGTACCTTCTGACACAAATGGCAAACATATCAAATGTAACATGGCTTACAGATCACTACGTTATGTATGTTTTCTGCAACAGATTCACGAAGGACTGCAAATGCTCTGGCACTATAAAAAGCGGCAGTGTGAACTCACATTTTATTAAAAAAAATAAAATATCAGGGAAGTCATGAAAAACAAAACCAATTATTAGAGAGAAACACCACTTAGGGCTGCAGACACTGATGTATCATCAGATAGCAGCAGATCCCTACGCAAGCAACGTCACAATTCAGAAGACTCACTGCCATACCCGCTCTCTGCTTCAATATGTAACATAATTACATACATAGCTACAATCCTGCATTGTACCCCTAGATGTTGCTAGGGAGTGCTCCTATCTTAGATATTAGGAATTGTAACCTTCAGTCCAATTTCCAGATTTGGTAGGAGTCCCAGTTTTCCCTGCCCATACTTACTCCTGGCTTCCGCTTGCCTTGATCACAAAATCTACCTTCCTTCATCAATTATTGTTTCTGGTCTGTTTTTAACAGTTAAGTGAATCTTTTCAAACAGTTTGTCATTGCTGCCCAAACACACCAGACAAAAACTGTATGGAGGGCCAGAGGGTTTTGACTTTCAAGTGTCACCCATACTTTATGCTTGCATTGCTACAAAAAGAACCATTTTTACTTGCCATTTGTTCCTGCACCTTTCCTATCTTTTTCCCTCCTGACAGCAGGAGTATTTTTGCAGCCAGACACTGACAGAAACAAGGAAGTCCTCTGCCTGAAAATACCTTGCTACTTTTGACTAGAGAAAAGTGAGGATCCAGCCACACTGTCCCCACCTAAAGACAGCGTGAACTATGGCTTTAGACACACAATTTTCAGCTCCTTGTGAGAGTAGTAAATGCCTAAGCCAGCAGATCAATTTCTGGATGTGCTCAATTCATGCTGAAACTCATACCACTTGTTATTTGAAATGCCCAACTCACATAGTAAATCAGTTCAGTTACTGACACACAAGACAGGAGGGAAACAGGTCAACTCTAGGGCTCACAGAACTCACATTTCCTTCAATCATGCCCCCCATCTGATTTTAAAAAAGTAATAATTAATTTGCCTCCCATGATATTTTATTTCTTGCTTTCTCCTCTAACAGTTCACACACATTGATAGTTTAACACTTCATTGCTTGAATAGTCTTTTCAGGAGTTTCCTCCATCATTATAAACTGACCAGGCAGATACTAGAAACTCCAACTGTTTACAAGGAGAAAAAGGGAATAATGAGGAGTCAAGCAGCTCTTGGATATTAAAGAGGACTGAAGGAACATTTCCTTCTCTTCCTTTTCCTTCCTGGAAAAACAGGAGGAATCTTAATTTATCTTCTGGCTGTTTTTACATTAGAATTTTTTATTTTTCTGGGTTAGAAAAGCAAAGCAACTACCAGGTATTCAACACCCCTTACCATATCTGCCAGCACGTTAAAAACTTTGCCACTCAGAGTTTATAAATAAGTCAGGCCTTCCAGAAGTATTCCGAAATTATAGCCAAAGTTGTCTGATTAAAAGCATTTTAGATATTGAGAACCACAATCTGCTTCAAAAATGTAAATAATAAGAAAGAAAAAAAAAAAAAAAAAAGCAAGAACTCACCTGGTTTTGGCAAAATCCCCTGATAATTTTAAAAGTATTGGGCACTAACCATAGGTTGATTAAACATGAAGTATCTAAGTAAGATCCAACAACAGAACTGTTCTAGAAAACAAGCTTATTTTGGATTTTCTTCCAGCCATAAAGAAGGATCGGTTAAGTGTAAGTTAAGTTTTAACTTATGTTAACTTATCAGGTAAGTTAAGTAATCAGTTTGATCGCTTCTTTTTTCCTAATAGCACATTGCCTTTGGATTTATTTGGACATTCTCATTTTGTGGGAGTCCATTTAGAACATTTACTCATCAAGAAACAATGGTCTGAGTACTTCTCAGAGTTTCATTTTCTTCAGTAGAGAAAAATAAAACTGTTATGTCTGTAGTAACAAAATAAGATTTCAATATAAATAATAAGGTTTCCAATACATTTACATTTCCTTAAACAAATACAAGAGTAGAACAAAAAACGTAGTGTAGTATAATTTGCTTTCAGATCCCCTTAAAAGAGAAAGACAAATCCTTACTAGAATGTTCAGTCTGTATATTCAAGCCTGCAACTTTCAAAGGTATTCTTCCCTTCAAAGTTCCTTCTCTGTATCCCTACAGCTTCAGGATTTAGAGAAACAAAATCAAACATGAAATAATTACTCAATACCACGTAAGGAGTAAGAGTAACCATTTCAAAGAAAAAAAATTCTACAAACCCCTATATTATTTCTTTCTTTCAGAACATTTCAACATTTGATACTTTTAGAAAAATACTGGTATGGAAATAAAAATAAGGAGTTCAAGTACTCATCCACTTGGGTGGGGGAAGGGAGAAAGAGAGAACGGAAAGATTATAACCAAGTATTTTATATACAGATCAAACAGAAAATGGGCAGTAACTGAAATCAACTGACATCTCACTTCAGTTTGGGCAACATCAGCAGAATACTATGCAGCAGGTAACGCAACTATTTACCTTTTACTTGGTTAACTGCATGTATAAATACTTTTAACTATATTTGCATGCATGAGTAAGACTATTTGGATCAAAAACAAAGTAAAACATTTTAAAACTCCAAACAGCAACAAAAAGTTTCAAGCCCAATTTTGATCATGCTTTTTACAAGTCACCATTAAAACCATGACGTATTTCTTACATAAGACCAAGCCCAGCTATTTGTTAAGTAGTTTCATGTGTAAAAATTGAACTTCACCTCTGAATTTCTCCTTTCACACTCATTCACGGATGCCCAGAGGGATTGAATGACTCACACACACATTCTAAATAGCCTCTGTTGCCCAACACCTCAATATCTTAAAATTTAGCTTTTTGATATCCTGGATAAATCTGGCAAAAAAGTAACACTTGCTGGGAACACTTAAGGCATGCCTCTACAGGCAAAATAATTTAGGGTGTGAATTTGAAGCGCACTGACTATTCCACCTCAATTTGTTTTATGGACACACCTTTTTTGCTCTAAAAACTCAAAAGTAGCCACAAGTTCTTCCGCTCAGTCCACATGCACAAAAGCAACCCACACTCCATACTGGTTCAATAGCTATTCCATACTCTTTCCCTGCATAGGCAAATAGCCTAAACCTCAGAAGACATTATGCTTCCATGAACACAGAATTTATTGGAGAAGAGTCTGACAAATTTTGGAACTGAACCGATATTTGCCAATTGTCTGAGAAATTACAAAATGAGTTTCACATGATGAAAGCAACCATAAGAGTTATTTACACAACTCTCATTTTAAAGTCCTCAAAATAACTGGGTCTGAGGTATGGCATCCCTATTCTATATGGTATGTAGGGACCAAGCCATTAGCATATTAAATTAAATGTTGCTTATAAAGGGAAAAAACAGGGAGAGTATTTCTCCAGAAGCTTGATTTAATGGAGAAAATTAATGAGAAACAGTTTGTCTAAAACCAAAATAAAACACCAAGCCAAAACAAAACAAAAAAAAAAAACCAAAAAAAAACTCCACCACCATCCTGTGGGGGAAAAAAAAAAAAAAATCAGTTCCTTTAGGCTGTGGAAGAAAATTACAAATAGTAAGGCTTTGGGACCAATTATGTCTCCTGATTTCAAAGCAATGATGGAGTGAACACCAGTAAAGGTTAAACTATTTTAAGAATAAAACAACGTATGTCAATCTCTTCTTCCAATAGTAAAACAGTGGATTTAATTTTTTACTAATTCATTAGTAATAAATACTCACTAGGAACCTGGCACAAACTAGTGGACATATAGCTGGAAGAACTTATCACAAAGGACAGATTTTATGCTGTCCCTGGTATAAATTCTATCATTTAAAAAGAGACAATAATAACTTAATGACTTTAACTCATTTGTCATGGTATAGTTTCACAGGTAAATCAAGTATCTGTAACACTCATCTGCCTGATTTCTGACAGAAGCAGCAAACTGAATTTCGTCTCTAGAATTTTTTTATCTTACTAGTAGAAAATGAAATCAGACAACTACACACCAAAAATACAAAGCTTGCCAGATCCACTCATGCTGAGAAAGATGGAAAGGAAATCAGCTCACATTAAAAAAAAAAAAAAAATAATAAAAATTATATTGTAAGGCTTGAGTTTCCTTCCTTTCAAATACTTTGTTTCTTTAAATTACATCTGATGGCTTTGGGATTTAAACTAAATATGCAGGCTGTGAAAAAGAGAATGCATGGGAGAAAAAACTGAACCAACCATGTAAAAGGCAGAATGGGAAGGAGCCAGATACAACAAAAACTGACAAGGGAAACAGGCCTAGTTCTAGATTAAAAAATAATCTGAAAGTGTAAAGAAATCATACTGTCCAGTAAAGATTTATTTTCAGTTCACATCTTAGAAAGCCCAGAATGTGGCTGAAATTTGTATTACTTTGCTTACATTATTACACATACAACATCATTTAAGCAGGCACCATGTGCATATATAAAAAAAAGAAAACCAACAGCAAATTCTGAAGTTCTTCTGCAATTGTGTATCAAGGAAGTCTTTATTTGCACAGGGTAAGGCGTCAGTTTTACCTCATTTGTTAATGAAGACATATATATCCAAATTAGAAGCTTTAGAAGTACTACATCATATTTTCAAGCAAGTGACAATACTGCACTGATCTACTCACACCATGACATTGTTATTTTTATCCACAGCATTCAGAACATGCACAATATCTATCTAGATTTCCGAACAGCCTTCTCACGTTAAAAGTACTACTGGTTTTACCATTAGAAAGGAAGGATAGCATGCATAATAAATTGTTCCAAGACAACAGCTTTTTTCACAAATTGTGCAGAGGCACAGTTACTGAAAAAACCTATATGCAGACTTCAGCCAGGTTGTCAAAAGAGTCCTAAAATAAGGGCATGACCCACATTAATTGGGGAGGCGGGGGGGAAGAGCATGGAGGGGTGCATTTGTTTACAATTTTTTCTGGACACAGCAGGGACATTATCAGACATCCTCTTCTTTCCCAGTTTCTTTTTAAATGACAACCAATTTACAAGTCTGTGGTAAAAAAATTAGTTATATATTTAAGAATATTTTGTTTTTTACTACTTTTAAAAGAAGCACAATTTGTCAATATTATACACAAACTATACTTTTCACTCTTCTTCAGAGTTGCCTCCACCCAATTTTACTGGTGTTACTTTATTTTTTTAATTCATAATATATATTCTGACTGTGACACTGGAAGTAGTTTTCTCACTTTTGCTGAGGATCCAGACCTCAAGTCCACAGTCTGACACATGTGAGTGCAAATCTAGGCACACAACTAGAAAAAGCCTGTATCAATCAAACTACCTGCTATTATCAGCTACAGAAAGCAGCATTATCACTGCCATGTTTTGGAAAACTTCACTGTTTCTTCCTTGGAGCTCAATAGGACCTATTCCCTCCTCCAACAAATTTCACTTTTCAGTTTCACCTCATCCATAAATAGACATACACAGCATCATCCCAAACCTTTTAACTGATCTCAGTGAGAACAGACAGAATACCTATTTCATAATTCTGAACGTTGTTTTCCTTTTAATCCTATCCAACAAAGGCTTGGGCGTATACTCAGATCTAAAGAACAAACCCAAGCACCCCGGTAATTTGTAACAAGTATTTTCATCATTCCCCTGTGAAACACCCTCTCCCTGTTTTGCATCCATTTTATATGAGGTTTTTCTTTGTCTCACCATTCTTCCAGACACAGCTGCTTAACTGAAGTTACAGCTTAAACTACTGGAGTAACTCATCCATTTAAAGATTGACTTAGCCATTCTAGAGCAGCTGTAAAAGTCATATATATAGATGCTAAATGTATAGACACAGACAGATCAGTAGAGATGCTGTCTTTGATCAGACACCTTTTCAATGAGCCCAGCGCTGCTCTCCATGGACCTTGCTGACAGTAGGGAGAGAAGGTTGGCAGCAGCTTTAACATTAAAATAAACCTCCCGTTACTGTCCTGCAGCTTCTGTTAACAGGCATCTTGTTTCCTAATGTAAGTATTATTGAAACACCTCATAAAATCATTAAGAATTGTATTTACAGTCCATAATCCATTTCCCTCACTTTTAAAAATGTCTGGTAAACTGAATTTTGCTTGGATATGTAATTCTGTAAAGACGACCAACTTGACACAGTAAACTTCCTTGCACAGCAAAGACCAAGCGCTGTTCCTGAGATTTTTGGCATCCCTGCTGGGGAAAATTTTATTCCTCCTTAAGTTTCACAGATACTTCTCCTCAAGTCAGCTAAGATGCATTTCAAGTACTAACTGTAGACCTCTAGAACTTTCAGATTACAGACAACACTGAAGCTTCCCACAGCATTTTTGCTCAGACACAACGTAAAGCAAACATTTATTAAATATGCCTTCTATCAGTATTGCAGCCATTTAAAAAAATAATCCTCACTGTTCAATCACACCAACGTAGTACTGTCATCTAAAAATGTTGTTTGATTTTAACATTGTAGCTGTGAACTTATTAAAATGTATAAATTATATATACAGCAAAAGAAGCTGGATCTTCTCTTGAATGGTGACAAGAACAGATATTTTTGACTAATTTCAAGAGGGATTTTAGAGTGCACCAACTTTTCCGGGAACGTTGTTGGAATGCACTAGATGCTAGATGTAGCTTATTCTGACATAATCTACTTTACAGAAATCGGCATCTAGCTTGTACTTGCTCCATATAAAATACAGTCAGTGCATTTGATAACCAAATACAAAAATTCCCTTCTCTGTAAGCCAAAGTTGCTTTGCAGATAAGCAGAAGTGCAGGAGGTATTTACATTTCACCTATGAATGTTGCAATGTTACAGAACAAACCAACAAAAACCCATTTGAATGAATATCTTCAACGAAATCACCCTAATTTAGCTTGTTGGCAATTCTAGCAAGACAGGAAAAAATGCAGCAAGGAAAAAAAAACAACTGAGCCTGAATTTCAAGTCACTGGCCTAAGTTCACACACTACCGCTTTAGCTCATTTTAAACTGAGCAAAGACATTCTATGACTTTTTGATGATGCGGGTTTTAAGTGTCTGTCACTTTTCAGGGTGAAATTAATATTTAAAAAATCTCTGAAATTATTTTTTTCCCCAATTTTTGTCCTAAATTTAATTATTGAATTCTTCCACAGTTTCAGATGAAAACTGCTGTTGGCATCTCATAGAACATTTTACTGTCACTGGTATCTCCACAGGTTGTTTAACTTCAATTGTTACTCTCATTCCTCATGTGAACAGAGAAAGGGAAGGGGGGGAGAGAAAAAAAAAAAAAAGTATTTTTCATCTGGGTTTTCTTTTTTGATAAAGGAAACTCCGCAAGAAGAAATGTAACATTTCTGATATAACAATCTTAAAGCCAGTACTTGGTAAAGTACTAGCTCTTGAAGTTAAAAACACTCAAAGTGTCACATAAAACTTTTGAGTTGTATCGCCTAAAATACTGGAAGCATGCTTTCTGAAATACTCTGTAGATCTTCAGTATTCACATTTTAATAATCTAAAGTGAGCATAGTTATAGTACACTATGTACAAGTACTACTCGCCCTTCTGAAGATGCTTTACTGTTACCACAAATAAACATTCCCCGGACTCTAAATTTTATATAGACACTGGGGACAAAGAATGACCTTTTAATTTTTGTAAATCACGTAAATAATCAGAATGTGCCAACTCCTAAAAAAAAGACGAACCTATCTATGAGGAAATCCCAGTTTAGAAGGGAGGATTACACTAAAAATGCTTATAACACTCTTCACTAAAATCTGTATTACTAAGAACCAAACTCATAATAGTGAAACTACAGTTGCTATAATTCAACAAAGAGGAAGCTATCCTGCAACAATTTAACAACCTTGTTCAAACTGTTACATGTCTCTTACTAGAGAGACCAAAAATCTGAGCTTCCAGCTCTGTAATTAAAAATCCAAAACTTTTCTCTAGCTTCAATAAAATAAGGATAATGCTTTTTAAGTTAGAAATAAGTATCTTGAGTAACGTACAACTTTATTATCCCATTCTTGCTGCATCTATGCACAGGGGGCTTTCCTTTTGTCTGCTACAAACAATTCCTGACTCACCACGAATACCTGTTAACGTCAAATACATCCATACACAGGATGCCACAACAAACGTGTGTTACCCCGGGACAGCTCTGCCCGGTACCCACCCTCACACCTCCCCAGAGCAGCTTTTTAGCGAGCCCTGGCGCCCAGAATTTCCAGCTCCCTCGGAACTTTCTGGCGGCGCTCGGGCCGGTCGGGCCGGCAGGGTGCCCTCACCGAGCGGCAAGTTCGCCGGAGCCGCCGCCAGGCCGACCGACCCCCTCCCCGGAGCAGGATCCCTCCGAGGGCAGGCGCGGGAGCCCGAGGGGCGAGGAGCCCCCAGCCCAGAAGCGGTTTCCAGGGCGGAGGGCTGCGGGCGGGGGCCCCGGGGCGCGCTCAGCCTCCCCGCCCGGCTCGCCCAGCTTCCGGGAGCCTGCGAGCACCCGCGCCCGGTGCGAGCCCCGCGGG
>JAHREE010000373.1:942820-953994 GCA_033628505.1 Tringa tobata
TCTTGCTCTTCGGTTGCTCCAGCCTCTCTTCATCTTCAGCAGTGAAAAATAAAATTGCAACGATAAGCTTCCTAAGGCAGTGCTTTGGCCTTTCTGTGTGACCACATCCCTTTCCTGTTCCATCCTGCATCCAGGTGTGGTGGAATGTGAGCCGCATCCCCACTCCCACAGTCTATTCCCACCATCCTTCCTTACCAAATACCAGCTCCCCTCTTCCTTGTGAATGCCTTGGTACATCTCGAGAGTTGAAGCTCTGAAAACGAGCAGTGAACACCATAATGAGGTCCTGAGTAATAAAAGTATCTTGGGAGGGAATAAATCACAAGTACAACCTCATTCCCAAATCACACAGTTGGCTTCCATGTCAAATGAGGCTCAGTGTTCCACTTGAAAGTGGTGTGCTCACATGCTTTTATAGGCTCTGTCTTTCGAAATTTCCAAACTTCATCACATGTTAAACCTGCAAGAGCGGGAATTCCTACACTGTGTTCTCAATTTAGCTCATGGCCTTGAAAAGCAGTTTCTGCCAATAGCTTATTTTTAAATCTCTGGCGTTTTGTGAGTTAAGAGCGAAAAATGTGCAGCAGAAATTATTTCCTTTTACTGTTACGTGTCATACTGTGGTAGATTGCCACACCCTTTCTAGTGGAGTAGCTGACAATTGGTAAGATTATCTTAAAATTATCACATTCGCAAAATATTAGTCATCTCTGGAAATTCAACTATTTGAATCTGTTCTGCACCAAGATGGCTGCCACTACCAAAATGGCCACCGGTCCCTTCACTGCTTAGAATTTATTTTGATTGTTAGAGTTGTACTTCATGGGATCTGGTTTTAGTCAGCAAGTATAAATAGTCATCACTAAATAAGCAGAAGGGAACTGAAGTGGTACAGTCAGCCACCACAGGGTGGAAAGGTCTGTGTTGTGGAACCTAGGCTGGGAACTAGACCTCAGCACGGATCACTTTGTTTTCCTGTCTTGCACAGCAGGTTATTCATCCGTTATACCTGAAACTAGAAAATTAAACACATTTTGAACGGAGTTACTCTTTCTCCTTCACACTGTAGCAAAACGACCTTTCCACCAAGGCTCTGTTGTAGCCTCTAAGAGCAATGGACCCCTCGGCGAGGAACTCCATCAGGCGCGGGTTTTCTGCCCAGTGGGTCAGGCTGCCTCAAACAACCAGAGAACAACGCCAGCAGCGGGTGTTTCCTGCAGGCGCTGGTTCATCCTGTGCCCAGCTCCGGACAGACCTTCTGTTTTCACGCCGCCCAAGAGTAAACCGCCCAAATGGTTTTGTTCCTGCTGTATTTTCGTGATTAAAGAACACCTGTTTGAACAGAGATCTGCTTTATGTAGAGACATTCAGACGAGATCTTCAGGCAAAAATAGTACAAAAATTTTTGAAATAATTATGAAATCTGTTTTTTTGAGTGAGTCATTCTGAAAGGAGTGAATTCTGATGGCAGCATGTAACAGGGCTTTTGAGAAAAGTAGTCGATGCTGAAGAAACACCTGTATTACGTGACAGTGAAAATAAAATCAGACTCTGGAAAAAAGTACCAGATTTAGTTTGGACCCTTCTGGAACTGTTGAAAGCTTTTGCCTTTTTTTTTTTTATAGCTAACACATTGTAGAAGAGCTTTTCCCATGTTCCCAACACGTGAATAAAACATATGTGTTCATAATGTGTGTATGACTAAAGTAGTAGAATAAGGATCACTAACATCCGTTAGACATAAAAGTAATTGTTAAAGAGCATCACAGGATATTCCTAATTATGATTGCTTACATCAGGGTGCAGTCATGGGATGCTTTTCTCCCTTTAAAAAAGTGGCACTTGGATAAAAAAAAATAGCGGTGCAGAGCTACAAAGCAAAATTAATAATGGAGTGGTTTCTTTTAAAGATCTTGACGTCTCAAATAAGGTGTTATTTCCCAAGTGTAGATTACTCTTTATGCATTATTATCCTAGTGCATTTCCTTGCAGTCAGAATCAAGTGGCGTTCCTTCCACCTGACGGGGGGAACCAAGCAAAGACCAGAGTCAGCCTGGTCTGAGTCTTGCTGCCTCAGCCTGAAATAGCCACAAATGCCAGCCAGTTTGCCCCTTGTCTGCCCAACTTCGTTAAGGAGAAGCTCAGCAGGGCTGCCTGGCCGTTAGCAGCCCCGAGCAGGCACGCCGGTGGCTGCAGCTGCAATTCTCATAGATAAGCTCGCGATTTGCTGATCACGGAGTTGCTTTCCTTTGTGCTTCAAGGTCTCGCTGCTGTAACAAAGCTGTGTACAGCTTTTGGGGGGGTCCGGCGGGGTCTGGTGGACTTGGCGGATCAGTCACACCGCTCCGAGAGGCTCAGCCTGGTGGCTTTTGGGCTGGGTTGCTTGGTGGTGGGGAGAGAAGGAGGATGCACACCCTCTCCTTGTTATACCTGTCCCTACAAGTGAAGCCTGTAGTGCTGCAGATAATGGTGAATTCAGCAGGCTGTTTAGGAGCACGGTCTTTCTTTCTTTGTTTGGGTTTGGGGTTTTTTTTAATTTTTTTTTTTTTTCAAAAATGCATTCCATGTCTGTTTTGGCAGATGTGACTTCCGCACACTACTCATTCAACTGCTAACACTAATCTGTACTGTTCCTGATACCGTGGCTTGTTGTGCAGCTTAAATTCTGCATTTTAGTCCATGTGAATTTGGTAAAATTTTACAAAATGTTTACATACATGGAAATGTATTTACAGCCTAAACCAGTAAATCTGTAGTAGGATGACAGTGTTACGCACTGTAATGATTACACAGAAGTCAGCACACAGCCTTTTTAAAGTGTTGGCCTCTTGTTACATTATTATAAAAAAACAGTTCTTTTGTGTTAACTTTTTTAAAACAGTTAATGACCATGTTTTGTAACCAGCCATTTTGAGATCAACTTAAGGTAGAAACGAGAGTGACACAAACGATGGCTCCGTATCAAATACAAGACAGTATTGTTTTGGCTAAGGAAAAATGTTGCCTGAAGGAAAAACTCCAGTGTTGTTTCTATACAACAACGATAGCAATCTAAGTGATTTTCTATTAACTTTTTTTTTTTAACACAGAGATAAAGCTTATTGCACGTGGTCATCCATTTCAATTTGTGAAAGAGATTAATTGACTTCCCCTGGCTTCAATAATAAAATAATTTTCCTTTAAAAACTACCTGTAGGTAATGATTTGACTTTAAAGAGTCTACTTTTGTTTATTTTGTGGTCACAGAAGCTGCTTAAATTGTGTAAGAAAAATACTTTCCCATCCTTGTCTGCTTGTTTTTCCCTTTTCTTTTTCTTCTTTACCTGACCTACATTTGCTGTTATATTCAAACCACTTAGAGGTCTAAATGGGCTCATGTAACAAAACTGCCATGAAAGCATGTGCTTGAGAACTTGAATTCCAGAGCCCTGTCCCCGTTTCCCGGCGCGTGTGGCAGCGCAGCTGTATGATGCTGCTGGGTGCCACTCGCGGGGGAGGATTTTGCTCAGACAGGAAAAGCTGCAAATGTAAAGGTTCAAGTGGGCATTCAATGAGTGTTGATGGATGATCTTCCATCGGTCCAAATCCAAGTTTAAAAGCCTACACTCTCTTTGAATATTCTGTTTCTGAGGTGTCAAAATTCTTCCATGGCAGTGGCTAAATTACCTTCACAGATGGACAGAGTTCACTGACTAGAGTCACTTCTTCTTGTCTGGCTGCAGAAGCTGCTTCTTCTGACAGTGGGGCACAATATACGCTTAGTGGCAAGTCAGACTGTTTGCAGAAGTTTGGAGATGTGAAATCTCTTTCTTTCTGTTCATCATTTCACTGCTTTGAAGTATTACCTCCAAATGTAGTCACCCTTCCATCTGTGTGTCAGTTTGCCTCCATAGGCCTCCATTTTTAGCATCACTTGCCCCTCCTCATTTTCTCTTTCATATTTATGGCTTGCCTACTTTCAGCTCTTCTTTTGTAAAGGTGCAGTCCTGTCCGCTCCTAGATGTCCGCACCTGACATCTAAAATAGTAGGAGGTATTTGCAGTCGCACTGAGCCTACTTACCTTTTTTAAAAAGTTAATAGTGTGTATTATTTATGTGTATATACACTTGATCTGACATGCTCAAGGTTAGTAAATTCTTTAAGGTAAAAATAAAACAATTGTTTAGCAACATAAATTTGATTAAACTGAAAAAAAAAATCCTAGTCTTCTTGCCTTTATGGGAGAAGATGGGGAATACCTACACTTTGAAAGTGAATTTGATAGTCTGTTAAATCTTGCCAGGACTAGCAAATTATATTGTCAAAAAAGTCAGTCTAAGGAGATGTGTGGTAAAGACTTTACAATGAAAGTTAATTCTACGCATTATACTCATTCACACATTAAATAAACTCCATGTAATGCAAGCCATAAAAATAAGATGTTCTTCAAAAAAGTTTACGGAGATGTACAAAGTATGTATCCTATTTGAATATGCTTCTGGGTTGTGTTAGCATTTCTCATGGTTCAGGAGCCTTTTTACATGATGGTTTAGTCCAAATTTCATCCCTTGGGCATGGGTTTCAGAAAGCTTCTGTCAAGTTCAGGACCATATCAAGCTGCTACCTGGTTCCTCTTCCTGGTTTGCGCGTTTGTGAAGAGCACATAATGATTTGAGATGCTGGTCCCTTCCAACAGAAGGCAAAGCCTTCCAGTACCCCTGGCTTTTTGTTTTCCATTCTTAGCCCTCGATGAAAACATGCACAAATAAATGCAAGTTTAAAAAAAGGATTATGCTCATCCATTCACTGCTATGACATCGTTTCAATGAGTTATGTACATATCTCTGAATGTCGAACTGGTAAAACACAAAATCACTCCACTGCCGATCTGAGAAAGTTATTGCTGGAAAAATAATGTTCTGCTTCTAAAATCAGAGGATGGTAAGAGTTTTTTGTGCTTTATGACAGAAAGGATCCCCGTTGCAGTGATTTATGTGCATGTACAAATACAGACTGACCTGTACATTAAAGTCTGTCAGGACTTGGTAACGAGGTGGGCAGACAGCATTACATTTTAGGTGTCAGCTGAATGTGCTGGTCAGATACACAATGGAAAGAATCACCAATTTGAATTTGTATCAAATTCGTATCATAGTAGAAAAAAGGTTGTTGTTTTAACAATTTAAAAATGTTGGATGTTACTTTCCTCTCTGAAGCTTTCATGCTGAGTATGAAACACAGAATTAAGAGAAATTAAGGGTACTGAACTTTAGCCAAGAAAATTTTTAAATAAATGAGCGTCTACACAGACTGATGCTGAGAAATGCTTTATGAAGGATAGATTACTGACAACTACCTGTGTTAAAACCTCGTCTATAATTTATGTGCAAAAGGCCTTGTTTTGCTCTCAATAATACTTACTTAAATAAATAGTACTTAGGGCAGAATCACATCTTTTGCTTTCAAAACCAGGAGAGAAAAAGGAGAGAAAGAGAAGGCTAGGCAAGGCCCCTGCAGCACTGTATTTCTAATTAAGACCTTAAAATACTTCCATTTCACATTAAGAGATTGCTTCATGAAGTTTAGTATCTGTCTGACTGAGGGTGTAATTCTGATTTTCTCAATCCGTGTCGGTCCTAAGTGAATTTTAATTGGCACTACTCGCTGGGAAAGTGAGATTCTAAGGCTCTAAGTGAGAAGGACTGAGTCAACCAAGTGAGTGAAACAGTGACTAACTAATTAAGTGAATGAGTGAGCACGGCATTGTTTGCTTTTGTGATCATTTCTATGCATGAGTGAATGGCAGGGCTATTACATGCGTGTGAATGAGTGGGGTCAGGGTTGCTGAACAGTCCATACATTTGTGTGGTCTTTCCATTGTTTGATTAGACTAATGAACCAAGTGTTTGGAATATTAATGCATGCAGACGAGAGCTAAACTTGTTATGTAGTTTGGAGACAAATTAAAAAAAAACCAAACTTATCATGTGGCTGATAAGTTGCTGCAGTCTGTTTTCAGCTGCTGTGTGAGGCTGTGGGCTGGGAGACCCCCGGGGCTGGGGCAGGATGCTCTCAGCCCACTGGTGTCTGGGAGCGGAAAGGTACACTGGTCCTTCTTCTAGGTTCAGTGCTATAAGGGACACTACCAAATCTGTGCGTAGCTGATTGCAAATCTAATTGGGTAATATAAACTGAAGCATTCTCTGACAATGAAATTATTTTCTGTCCTATTACACTTTCATAAAGGAACAGACTTGGCTACCCTTATGTCAACTATTTCACTTCCAAAGTAGTTAACAAGGCTAGCAATAATTTTGGCACCCTAAAAGCTTATTCCTTCAAATAGCAAAACCAGAAGCAGAATAAAACCTTGTTCTATTTTGTCATATATAAATCATGTTCTATTGTCACATTTCATCCCTGGAAGTGTTTTAAGGCCAGGCTAGATGGGGCTTTGAGCAACCTCCTCTAGTGATGTCCCTGCCCAGGGCAGAGGGGTTGGAACTCAATGATCTCTAAGATCCCTTCCAACTCTAACCATTCTATGATTCTATGATTCATTTCATAGCTGCATGCAATTAAGAGAATAGCAGTCAGCGCTATGCTGCTAAAACCCAGTCAAATCATAAGTGTGATGTGTGCATATAAAGAAATGATCTGGAATCTTGTAAAAGTTAGGTTTTTCCTCCCATATGTATTTTTTTTCTGAAGGCTCACTGGCCTTGCCCTCTCTCTCAAATAAATAAATTTGTAACTTCCAGTAGCAGGAAAGGTTGAAGAAAATATATCAAGCATTAGTTATATACCAGCATTTCAACAACTCTGATGTCTTGATCTGAGCTTGGGAAAGCTTTTAATTATTGTAAATTATTCTGAATATGAAAATTGAGGTTATGGGAAATGTGTATATTACATAATTAATCCTACACTTTTTCAGGCTATTTCTTGCATGTCGGCTGATTGTTCCAGTAGAAGATATTTTCTGACTCTAAGCCAAAACCTGCCCTCTCATCTGCACTGCACTCTCTCAGAATGTTTCAGTAAATTGAGCAGCTGGCAGTATTTTTTTCATACATCTTATGATTTGACAACATTTTGCCATTCTTTAAAAAACAGGAATCCTTTCCTTTTTATATCCTCCAGGTTTGGGATGGCAGTCATCCAGAGAAGGACATGATTTGGCAAGAAAACTGTGATTTAGCAAAATGCTGATGTTACGCATATGCTGCCATCTTTCCAAGTGAATTTGATCTTGATTTGGATGCCTTAAACTATGTGACTCGCTTTAAAGAGAGTAACAATTTGGGGATTTTTGTGGGCTTACCTAGCCAAAAGAGCTATCTGGCTTTATGAGCAAAATTAGTCACTGATGTATGGGCAAGCCCAATGCCAAAGGTAAAAAGTTGTGACTTCTGCTCTGCTGGAAGTCACATAGGTATGTTCTAGTTACGTAATTTGGCTGTTCAGCGATAAAACCAGGGTGGAATTCCATTCAGGTCTCATAACAAAAATGATCAAACCTGGAGATAAACAAAGGCAAAAGTTATTGAAAAAGTTTTAAATGGCAAAAATTTGTTTTATAGAAAACTGAGAATTCTCAGTCTATGTTTTAAGCTGGTAAACAGTGGAAATCTTCTAATCAATCTCTTAAATCAAAACACATGTGTTCCTATCTAAGGCTACCGTTAGCAGACATTTTATAAAGAGCTGAAAATTGGCTGATGTTCTTTTGAGACACTGAGAGTCTCCAACTACCAGTTCCAAACAGTGCTACTGAACAGAGAAGGCTGAACAATATTTTTATGAGATGGACTGTGTTTCGAAGATGATTTCAGGGTTATTTCAGTCTAGTTCTTTAGGATTAATTGCTGGTAACTTCAGGTGTGAGGAGTAGATGGTACAGAATAAGGGAACAGAAGTGATCTACTCTTCCTTTGATTTGCTTTGTGATTTTTGGCAACTGCACTTCCATGTGCCTAATTCTCCCATTTTCAAAATAAGGATAGGATTAAGGAATGTTTATAAAATGGTTTTGATGCCTAAAGAAAAAGAGACTTTAGCATCTCAGGATGTCATGAATAGAGTAGAAACTTCTCATAGCAACTTGTCACCGATACTCCTGTTTGTGTCATTTTAAAATCATTTTCAAAGTACATTCTGTACTGGAAGATGTGAATGCAGTAACAGAAGATAAGTAGGAGTTAAATCATGTCATATTTGTTTTGGGTGGCCAAATATGTGGAGAGAGAAACCTTGCCCACAGCTGGATCAGCATTTCAGATAAGAACGGGCAATATGCCATGTTGGTTACACCACACAGCAAGCAAATCCTTCTCTGCATGTAGTTCTGGCAGATCTTCAAAAGGTCACGGTCTGGCTGTGGCTGGACACCTACCACGGACCGTGGAGCTTGGCTGCAGAGCATGGGCCGCATGCAGCCATCAGACTGCACTCTGTCTGTTCAACTAGACTAATAGACACAACTACATCAAAATCCGAATGATTCGTTTCATATTTGATCTTTGGCCTTACAGCAATGCCTGCACAAAAGCAGAACCTCATGAATACTTTTGTGCACAGGGTCGTTCAGGATAATGGTGCTGCACTTTCCCACCCCCTTAGTCCCCACGTGGTGTATCCCACGCGGAGTTCTCCGGGTGCTCCCCAGAGCGGGAAGGCAAAGGCATCGGCTTCGCACGTCGCACGCTCTTCACAGCCCCTCTCCCGCAAGGCGCTCCTGCAGGTTGGGAAGTGGGCATCAGTGTGGAGAGAGAGAGGATCAATGATAAAGCACTGCTGCCATCCGACAGCTGCTCATTGACACCTTATAAGTACCCAAATTTATCTCACCGGCTTTTGCTGCCATCCTCTGTGTCTAGGCTCCGGGGACCAGAACACTGCGACAAAAGCTGCATCTTTAAAAGCGGTTTGTACAATGCTGCAGGAACGTCCAGCAGGAGCAGTTTCAGATTCAGTCTTGCAGCACATTTTACACATTCTCAGAGCTGTAGCTCAATTATTTATAGTATGTACAGTGTTTTCCTTTCGAAATTGTGTGAAGGCAGGTAAAAAGAAACTTTATGAATCCTGAGATTCAAGCTGAATCCAAAGGACACTGGCAGATGAAAGGGCTCTTCTAAACTGCACAGCTGAGAACCATTTATCCCCGTGTGCCTTATCCAGCGTACGGGGAATGCCGCATCCAAAGCTCCCTATCAGCCTCATCAGGCTGCGTAAAGAGAAGGCCTTGTGTTTTTATTCACTTCCCCTCTTTTTAAAATTACACCAAACTTAGGAAATTAAATGCAAAAAATAAATACATGAAACCCTACATTCACGCACACATACAGTTACCCTGTTAAAATGTAAGAAGTCAGGAAATGCAAAAGTTAATGTTCCTGTGCCAGCTCTGCCACAAGGGATGGGGACAGTCTTTCTTGGCCTCTTTTCCTTGTTGCATTTATTCAGGTTTAGGGCCCCTTTCTCAAACTTCAGAAGCTTCATAGGTTTTTGAGAATGAGATATTAACAGCTGGAACAAACCAACTAAGCTGCCCACACTTGTTTAAAAAAAAATATAAGTAGACCCTTGCTTAATAATAAAATAAAACTCAGTAATAAAATTAACTGTATACATTGATTGCTATGTTTTTGCTGTTAGTGTGTACTAAATACATAAACCAGATGTACATTGTGACCAAATTAGTATTGCTGTAGAAGCTTAATATTTGCATTTTGTGGTTGCTAACATCCTGTGTTAGTGAATTAGAGAACAATTCTATGCTGTTTTATTATTTTTTTTTTAATTATCTTCTATGTGTAGCCCAAAGTGAACAACACCCAAAAGAGGTTTCCCAGCACCTCTCTGCTGAAGGAGCTTTGACATTAATACTCTTCTAATGACTGCTGAGAGATCTGTAGTAATTAGCATGTTCTTCATTAAATAACTGTGTGATATTTGGCAAGCCATTACCTGAATAAATTTCACACACAATAATACATAAATTTAAATTTAAATTAAATTAAATACATAAGTTTGGCACCTGAGTTAAGTGGTTAGCAATCTTTCTAAAGCATCTGTATGGTATCATTGATCACATATTTTATACTCTGCTGAATATACAAAGAATTTGACTTGAACTGGTTTTATCCATTGTATATTGATAAAAAGATAATTTGTGGGATTTCCTTGTTTTGTTAATTTTTATCTTTTTTACGGAAGGAAACATCTGAACTTTTGCTATGTTCTGTTATTCTGAATTTAATACTAGATATTAAATTTGGCTGAAAGGACCAATAGAAAATCTCCAATTATATTAGAAGGATAAACACTGTGCTGCTTCCCCCAAAGGCTACTCATGTCTTCTAGTTGGAGTCGCGTGCGCCAAGAAACACATAATTTGGGTCTGTTTAGTAGAAACAGTCTTGTATGTTAGAGCTGGATTTGCACCCTAACTTGCAAATAAGCATGCCTTGAAAATGGGAGTGTTTCAAATAAACAGCTACTCCTAAACTTCTCCTGTAAGTCTGCAGCGGGTGCTGAGTAAAGGAGAAGGCAGGAGCAGGGGGAGGCTGGAGGGGCTGTTGTTTGGCCGCTCCGTGTTGATTGTCCACAACCAACGGCAGTAAAAACGTTTATGAACCCTGACCATTTCCCATGGGATTAGCAATATAACAATTGGTACAACAGCACTTTTATTCCATCTGTGCAACATACCATAGTTTCTGAAGTTGTAATCGTCTATATGTTTCAAAACATGATGCGTGTAAAGGAGTCAATTCTTTTTTATAATGCATGTAGATTATGGAATATACCAATTTACCATAAAATTTATTCAGTTTCATTTCAGAAATCTGACCCTTTATTAATCTTGTCTTCTCTGAGGGAAAACATCTAGAATTTACAACAACATTTACTTAAACAGAAAACCACCAAGGCCTATGCACATGCCATCCATTGAATAAGAAATGAGAGGATCAGAGGAGGATTTAGTCCCATTTGTTGAATAGCTGAGATTTTGACACTGATCTCATCATCATCAGAGGCTGCTTTGGCACTAGGTTTGAAAAACGCTCAGACTTAGTCCCAGGACCATACAAATTGAATAATATATATACAATAATAAATATGAGTGTAAAAGTGGATAGTTAGGTATAATTGAAAAATTATAGAGGGCCCTGTTGTGGCTTCTTTA
>JAHREE010000373.1:983903-1006096 GCA_033628505.1 Tringa tobata
GTCGGACTCTTCTCCCAAGGAACAGGCCATGGGACAAGAGGAAACGGCCTCGAGTTGCCCCAGGGGAGGTTCAGATTGGAGATCAGGAAAAATTTCTTCACCGAAAGGGTTACCAGGCATTGGAATGGGCTGCCCAGGGCAGTGGTTGAGGCACCATCCCTGGAGATACTCAAAAGACAAATTGACATGGTGCTTGGGAATATGGTTTAGTGTTGGTGTGTGTGGGTTTTTGTTTGGTTTGTTGTTTGGTTTTTCTTATGGTTGGACTAGATGATCTTAGAGGTCCCTTCCAACCCAGGCGATTCTGTGAAGCATAACTGCACTGTGGGGCTCCTCACGTGCAGGGGTGGCTGAGACCCAGGCCTGGAGACCGGTGTTGCTCCTGCCTGCCGGGGGACCAGGGTGGCCGAGCTCAGAGCCAAGGCAGTATAGGAGCCTCACTTTTGAAAGTATACCTAGTCAGATAAAGGCAGTTCGAGTGCACTGGAGCACTTCTAAAGGTACATCTCAGTTGTTGGTGTACCCCCAAATTACCAGGGGAAATTAAGGTATCAATAGTTCTGGCATGTAAGGAGAAAAGAAGGATGTGCCAAGAGAGTTCAAAATTACTACAGAAAGAGTGAACTCATGTTTTAATGCAGATAAAGAAATATTGCAGGGAAAAAGCCCAAACCGAAACAGAAAATGACATTTCTTTTTGGGGGGGAAAAAACCCAAGAATCTTGTCTTTGGAAGCTGAGGTAAGAAGCAGGAGCTGATTAAGTACTGCATTACAACATTCTCACCATCTTTGTTTTTCCTACCACTTGGTTTCTTCATCTCTCCTTATGCTCCACCTGCGTGGCTGTCCGTGCAGGGACGAGAAGGAGATGCACCCTCCAGGATCCCCCAGCCCCTTCAGGCTGGCTGTGCTGGAGCAGCAGCCCCACGCACCACATCTCATAACCCAGGCATTGCCTCTGCCCACACTCTCTCGAGCAGCCTTGTTCCAGCATAAAGTGGGTCAGATCTACGTACTGGGTGAGAAGGACCTGTTTGCCCTCTGAACAAGATCAGTAAACTGGTCCTCTCCACCAGCTATCCAGTGAAGTTTTGTTTTCTTTCTCTAATCCAACAAATTTTCATTTCTCTAAACAGATGCAGTGGGAGGGACAGCCCAGCTGTCTCTGACAGGCAGAGAGCTAGAGCATCATCTCAAGAAATGCACATCTGAGCATTTTTAGGAAGAAAAGGGGAAAATGTCTCCTTGACCTTGGGCAGGTGCTATAACCACAGTTATAAAATCACAGAGGGTTAAACCTTCTGCTTAAAGAGAAATTCTTTGATTGAGCATGTCAGTCACCTGCTTCCCAGAGGGAGTTTTATGCTGAGGAACACAACAGACAGCAAGACTGTTCCCATGAGCTCAAGAAATTTGCCTAAGCCTGAAAGAGAGGTGGCATTCAGGCCCTTTCCTCAGCATCTCTGCTGTCTGGAGCTCCATTGCTCCTTACTCAACACTCTGTCAGCTTTGGATCTTGTCTGAAGAGCTTAATTCTCCACATTCAGGAGGATTTTTCCCCTGTGGGTGCATCGCAGCCACCAAACTTCAGACTTTACATTCCACTGCAGGGATGAATCACCTAATTTTTAGGTACTGAATCTTTTACTGAATTTAATAAATTGTGACTTGGGATGAGGAAAACATTGTTGTCACCATAATGCTGCACGTATCTTTCTTATTCTGAAAGGTTAACGCTGGAATCAATATAATAGAAGAAAAAAAACAACCTAGGAGAATGGAAATGTTGTAGACAGCAGAGAATCGCTCAATAACCGCTTCTTTCTGATGGCAAACAAATGACTCCAGCAGTGTATTTCAGGATGCATTTGACAGACTCTCTGAAGTCAAAGTCTATGAAGCAACTAAATTTAGCTGCCTATTAGAGGAGGACATCTCTGGAGTCAGGCAACACTCATTCGTTCTTTTATCACCATTAAAAACATGTGGTCTAAATTGGTTGCCAACATCAGCTAGCAATGAGATGAAAAGGAGGAATGTGTCAAACCAAACTATTTTTCCCCCCTCCCCAAACAGTAACACAAGATCTACAATTCCCACTAGAAAAATCTTCATACTGTTCTACTCATTCTACGTCTGAGCATTTCTCAGACTAAATGTTTTCCCAAATTTTCTTGCACTCACATAGTTATCAATCTGTATTTGCTGTTAGGATGTGTGGGTGACCAGCTGTATTGCTCGCACAGCCCATTATTCATTGTGTAAGAGATGGTCTGTAAATTCCCTGAGGAGCAGGAGAAGGCCCTCCAAGCCTTCAGTGCAGTGCCTCAAACAAACAAGCAAGGAAATAAATAATGCAGGCCTGACATCCAAAGCATTGATGAGACTCACAGGCACCTAAAAAAGCAGTAGGAGGACTGCTTTTGTGAAGACAAGATAATTCTGCTACTCGTGTGATGGGTCTGTCAGTTCTCTATTCAAGGCCATTGTGTATGATGTGACCCTTCCTTCATTATCCGCAAAATGCATATGAAAACACACATCCCTGCATATGATAATGAAGATTATAGAGATCATGCTAAAAATACATGACTATGGCACTCATCTCTCCACCCAAATAATGCTACACGCCACCTAAGAGAGAAAGGAGAAACCTGAGATGAGGTTGTCCTTGGCAAGGTGGGTGGACTGTGCTAATTGAGCAAACATAAAAGAGGGAAATAAGTGCCCCTAGAGAGATGAGAACAAAGAAGAAGATCATGTCTAGGAAGATCTTTCTCGAGAAAGAAGATTATGCCCAGGAAGATTCCCTGAAAAAGATGCTGGAACCAGGACCGGTGATCTCTTTTTCTCTCTTTTTTCCTTTCTCTATCCCTCAGTCCCTCTTTTCTCTTAGAGTTGTTAAGTAATGATGTTACATAGCACTGGCCATAAATTGTTGTATAAGTGACATGCTTAGTAACACAACACATACCTCACAGCTTGCCACAATTTATTATATACCTAACCAATTATCATGGACTTATTAGTATTGGTCTTAACAATTTTTGGGAAACTAATAAATATTTGCATACAGATCTTGAGATTTATCTCACCTTAGTCTGTGCTGTTGGGGATTTACAAATCCCTTTCCTGAGAGTGGGACCTGACACATGGCTACTTATATGTAGTGATTTTTTTAAAATCCTGATTTCCTTTTTCCTTTCTGAGCAGTATGTTTTCCATTGATAAACTAGGTTTCACAGCCAAGAGGATGACTAGTTCCTTATCTATCTATAGTTCAACAGGATCCCCTCAGGCTGAAGTATTTAAGTACTGTCTGTCTGATGAAGGTTGACCATTCCTACAATTCTCAGCAAAACAGGCTGCATTATTAGGGGAAAAAACCCAACAAAATAGGCTCCTACCACCAAAGATGTTGTCACATCACTGTTATCAAAGATAGACATTTTGATCCTTACCCATTCTTTTGGGCAGCCTCCAGTACAAGGAAGTGCCACCCTCACATCCACTGCTGTGCGGCTATAGAAAACAGCACGCCTCAAGGATCTCATTAATACTTGCGGTGCATGGTGGAAGTGAAAGAAAACAAAGTCCACTGTAACCTTTTTAATTATTATTTATTTTAAAATGTGACTTTTCTATTTAAAGATTGAATGGTTTGCTCCAAATTGAACATTAGGGGTGATCACTTAGAAAGAGAGAGCCAGGAAGATTAGTAAGGACACTTTTCAATGCACTGGTTAGTACATCAATAAACATCTCAATTTGCATCTGCTGTAGTTACGTGCTCTATTACTGCTCCTTCAGGCTCATTGAAGCACCTCGAACTAAGCTCCAACCCACTGTCAGCAGGCCCTCTGTGAAGATCTACTGGTTGTGAAGAGCTACAGCTTAAGCTAGTGGAGTCATACTGCCTGTCCTTTAGTTGTTACATCATCTCAAGGCTGTAGAAGACCCAAATCAACTCAAAGGACAAAAGAAGAGCTAGACCCCACATTAAAATACAACTAAAATCTACCATCCAAAGGCATTCACAAAAGTAACAAATGCAGTATTTTGCATGGCAAGTGACTGCCAAACTGCCTTTCTTACTCAAAGTACTACCACTTTCAAGAGGCATGTTCCATTTCCTGAATGCATTCTGTAGTTCAGAAATCAGTATCAGTGTAGCATCAGCACTTGGCAGTTGTGGAGCTTTGGTTGTGCTGCACACTTTTTTTTTTTCCTCTTTTTTTTTTGGAATACATGCATAGGTTAAATGCAATTTATCAGGCTGGATACAGAAAGCAAACAGCTGAAAACTTCTGGCCTAATATGTAAAGCAATCAGAATAAGTGAGCAAATGTCCTGTCTAGCCTTGATTTCTCTGACTATAGAGATTTGAGTTATCATTTGCTTTTTTGAGCCTACCTTCTGCTGTATTTTCTTTTACTCTGCTTCTGTCATGCTCTGCAGCAATTTACCAGGCTGTCTGTGCAGGGACAAGGAGACGCACCCTCCAGCATCCCCCAGTCCCTTCAGGCTGGCTGTGCTGGAGCAGCACACAGAACAACTTTCCCCTACTGTGAGGCAAAACATCCTGAATTTCAGAAAGGCTACTGTAACTTAGACAAAGGAAGCAGGAGGGCATTAATCAAGAGCAGGCTGACGAGCATCAGGTTCCACTATGAAGAAACAACTGGCTGTTCAAAACCCCAGCATATGGAAATCCACCAGAGGATTGGGTTACTGATTGTGATAACGGTTTTCTTTGCATCATTGGATTAAATATCTCCTCTATCTTTTTGTTAATCAAGCCACACACAACTTGTGATTTGAACAAACAACATTTCTGAAACTAAAACTTCTACCTTTCTAATGTAAGGATTCATGGTAATTCACAGAGCAGATCTCTTCCTCTCTATACACAGAAATGAAACTGGAGAATTGCTTGGGTCTGGAAGGACACGGACATCTCTCCCAGCCTCTGCAAAGACACGATAATTTAGATTTCATAGTGTGAACAGAGCTTGTCCAGACATTCAGGAATGGTGTAGAAAGCAACACTGCAAAGGGTCCGATAACAGCAGAGAGGCTTCATATAAAACTAGCTGTTCACAGCACAGAAACTCCAGCACTAACTTTAACATGGTCTGTGGCCCCTGAGAGCACACACAGCCTTCCTAAAGGAACGGGCTTCAGTGCAGAGCAGCCTCCAAAAAACTTGAAAGCAAACAAACTGACTTGTGAGTGCTGTGGGATTCTGGGCAGATATCAAGACAGGTGGCACATGCCAGGAAAACCTTTCTCCTGCCCATGGCTGCACATGGCCTACCCTGCATCCCACGGGTCCAGGCAGGAAGAGAAGAGGAGCCCTTTGTAGCTGGTAACTGGGAGCCCTCCCCTGACAAAGGCACTGCCCTGATGTGCAGCAATTCCTGTGACACCTCCATACCTCAAGCTGTGCAGCACTGCCATATGAAGTCCCAGAAATGCCTGGCAGCTGAGGTAAGACATTTCAGTGCCTTTGGCCAGATTCGCTCACACATCCCTGCGCTGCACTGAGAACGGGAATTTTACATCTTAAGCACAGCAAACCAAAGCACTTAACAAGTGCGGGTCTCTGTACCAGTTTGACTAAGTGGATTACACATTGGTTTGCACAGGGCTTGATGTCCTCATTACCCCACACCAATGTCTGAGTGTAGGAACTGCAATCCTCAGTCCTCTGATCCTTGTCCGCTTCCAACACAGGCTGTAAGTAAAAAGCCTTTTGAAGCAGCGACAGTTTTCAGTAGCTTCTCTGGCCCACCACAAAAAAAAGGACACAAGTCTGACCACTACAGTTAATGCTCGTTTCTGAAAAGCCTCCTACCTGTATCGTATACTCTTACTCATACTCTACTTTTCAGAAACGTGTTCCCTCAACACATAACCTTATGTACAACAGGACAGAAACTTCATGGAGTAGTCTCCAACTCTGCACTGCCTTGCTTGCCACAGCCAAACCTTGGGCCACACTCAGGCATCACCATAATTAACAGTTTTGAAGTACAAAATTGTTTAAAGTAGAAACCAAGTAATAACCTCAATTGCAAAGAGACATATCCCTCTGCTCTTAGCAGTCTCTTCCAGTACTAAAAAAAGCTAGTACTTGATGTAGCATCAAGATCCCAGACCAGTATTTCCTGTCACCTTCCATGTCCCTCAGACGCAGTACAAACATACTCACCCCAAGGAGCACTGGCTGTGCTAGAATTGCTGCTTATCTTAGCCCTTGACCCTTCCGGGAAAGGAAGGAGCCCTGAAGAAGTCTTAAGTCTGACAAAGATATATTACAGTTTACAGAAAAACCCTGTTTTCTAGAGGATACATGTGTGGGAGATATTTACACTGGGACAGGCTCCTTAGAGCCTACCCAGGAACCATTACTACTACACAAATCGGTCCTGTGCTGAGACATAAGCTGCAGCCTTTCTTCCACCTGGAACTATAATCAGAAATGATGCCGTATTGTTCATGCAGCTGTGGGTAAGAGTAAGTCAAGGAAGCTCTCTTCCTTTTCTGTACTTCATGCATATTTTCTTTTTCTTTCCTCTGTAAGAAGGGAACACTGAGGCTAATCAGCAGCATTTAGGTAATACTTTAATGGAATTTAGGATACTTAAGAAAACATCCTAATATACCAGGAAGGGAAAAGCAGACATGCATAATGCATTTAACAAATTCCAAAAGATGATTTTTAAGGGGAACAGGTCATACCAATCACATTAATATAAGTTTGCAGGTAAAAAAAAAAAGGGTAAAAAAGGTATAAATCTTAATATAAGCTTTATCCCTGGCAAACCTAATGATGCCATCCCAGTGAGACTCACAGAAAGCTGGTATGACATTGATACTGCACACAGCAGGGGGCAGGATACTGGAACTAAGAAAAGCAGTTTGCTTTTCAGTATGACTTTGTCCTAAGCTGAAAGCAATCAGTATCCTCATCTTTGCTGGGAAGCGATCAAGATAAATACATCAATTATGGGTTGCAGATGCCAAGGTCTGCAGCACAGCCAAAGACTTGCAGGAAATGTGGGCAGATGATAGTGTAAGGATGGATCAGATCCTTATTCCCTCTACTACTCATAACCCAAATCCATAACACCTCCTTGGGGTAACACTGCCTGCTCTTGCAGCCCACGGTTGAAACCAAGTTCGCAATACAACCAGCGTACTCCTTTTCCTAATTCAGCTCTGACTTCAGCACTGCTGCTCCAGGACAAAATTCAGGCCTTTGAGCACAGCCATGAAGTAATTGCATACCAGGCCGCCTCCACCTGCAGAGGCAAGGAAAAAAAAAAAGACAGCAGGAACACCATGCAAACATACCCTGGATGCTCCCCTAGGCCTTGTGCTTTTTATGCCACAAGTGCTGCCAGCAGGCTGGAGAGGTTTTCAACTCAGAGCGATGTCAGCTCCTGCTCGGAGGAAGTAGTCTACAGAAATAATACAGCTTTGGCAATGATAATCTTAGTAACTTAGCACCTCTAAGAAGAGAGGTGAGAAACTCTTCTGCTCAATTGTCCCGAGAAGAATCGAGCTTCAGCCCTGACTGTAGTCCCCACCACCAATAAGGGACTTCTCACCCTCCCTTCTACATGTTCCATATTTATCCCGCGTCTTCCTGTTGGTTAGATGACATCTGTTTTGGAATAAATCCCCACAAGCCTGTGATTAACAAGTAAGCTGGAGCAATTTAGTTCCCTGCAGTATTAAGTGAGGTATTTGGTTAGAAATAGAGGCTGAACTATGTTGAAGAACTGAGTCTGTTCCTAATGCTTAGGAGAACTGAGTTGATCTCAACTTGCAGACAGGACAGAGCTTGCTACTTGGCTTATTTATACTTTCTAAAGCTGAGAAAAGTCACCTCTAATACAAGCTGCTGCTCAGCTAAGTCTCATCTTGGTCGTGTTGCCTATGCACAGACATTTATCACAGATCACAGTCTTTGAAGGCTCTACAGAAAAGCTGCAAAAAGAAGTGGCAAGTGATGGGGATGATAATGCACTTGGGTGAGAGTCTTGTAGGTGAAATATTGCTTAAGCTTAACGCATATCTGTACATTTAAGGACATATAAGAAAAAGCCCTCTACCATGAAAAGAGAAGGTTCACGATGCCAGGTCCTGAAGTGTATGATTACATGCCTTCAACACAAAGCAGCAATTGAGATCTGATCCTGAGTAGTTGCTTAGCACTTCTCTGCTTTTGCTGGTAAACAGGAGCTAAATAACATTCAAGCACACCTCAGCATCCCGTAGAGACTTGATACCATCTCCTTCATTCATAATCTGGTGAGCTTTGTTCACTAGCTTCAGATAAATGGCCAATTAAGAGATAGACTTCATGCATTCTCACACAACTCTTCAAGAATAATCCTACAGTCACGCTTCACTGGGTAGGTTGTTAACAGCCAGTCCCCTGTTAAGGCAGCAGGGAGGCACGTCCTTCAACAGGGATGCAAAGTGCAGTAGGAAATTACATAGGGATTATGTATCCCCTTGCAGGCCTTTTTGGGTCCTTAAGACTATACCTTAACAGCAGCCTCCTGGACATGGGTTTACCCTTGCTACACAGAAGACTGCATGTCCTCAGAATAAAAAAGATTGGGTGGTAGTTTCAGATTTGCACACCCTCCGAAAAGCTGAAAACAAATACCACAAGTAAACATTGAATAGGACTGATGATTTTGGTCTTCTGCAAGACAGAACACAGTGCTGCTAGGAGAGATGCACTACCCGTAAAATGAAATATGTATCAAAACTGCCTCAGTGACACTCAAGTTGCATACACTGCAGCATCACAGCTATAAGAGGCAGACAGTGCTTCTGAAGTATATAAATCTGCCACCCCAACATGGTGCATAAATTTATGAACATACCTGAACCAGGACATTCAAGATCAAGATCCACTTTTAAACACACATACTGCCAAGTGGAGCACAGAGCAGATGTGATCATCCTTTGTAACTGCTAGAGAAATAAAGTCCATGAGAAGGTCTCAGTCTGCTTTCCCAAAGAAGAAACACTACCACACTTTACTCTCTGCAAAAGCAAAGGAGATGGTAACACACAGATCCAATACCAGAATCCAAGCATTGCCACCTACTAGATGCTGTTTCTGACACACTCCAATTACTCTAAAACATACCTGGGAAGACTAGGATATAAATGGGCCAATATGGACTAGTAAAGAGAGGCAAATTAGAAAAGCTTGCTATTTTAGCTTCACCCTCTCTACAGAGGGGCACAAAGCAAGAGCAGACAAGTCTAGAGCACATTTAGTGAGCAAATCACTGTGTCTTATCTCAGTAGAGCCGAATAATCCATCCACCCTCTAGAAAACTCCCATTCTTACTCTCAACAACAAATACAGTGATATAGTCACATAAATAGGTGTACAGAAATATAAAAGAAGAGAGACTAGCTCAAAGCTCTCCTTCCTCCAGTAACCAGACCAACAAATAAGAAAAAGAAATCTGTTTGGCAGAGGAATGTGGTTCTCTCTTTTTGGTAATATCTTTTAACTTAAAAACCAGCTGCATTGGAGTCAAATAATCAAGCTCAAGATAGTCACAAAAAATAAAGGATGTATTTTTCTCCAAAGATCAAAACCATAACTAACATAAGACATTCATATCAGAGAAGTTCAGTGTCCAGGAAAACTTTTCTGTCATATAAAAAAAGATACTGCAACTGCTTTACTGCTCAAGAATTTCCTTGTTCAAACTGCTTAATTCTTCTCACTTTGAAGTTTTGTCTGTAACTTGGTTTTAACTACAATGTACAAAAAAATTATTCTTCATCACCCTTATCTTATCTAAAGCTCTTCTTTTGTTCTTGAGAGTTTTGTCGCATGCTCCTCTATAAATTTGCTCAAATGCTCTAAATCTCTGTCCCCGCCTTCAAATTTAATAGGGTTGTTCTTCTTGTCTCTTGGAGCAAAGTAGATAGTGGGGAATCCCTCCACTTTGTATCGGTCACTCATCACATCATTGGCTGTAGCATCCATCTTGGCTATGACTAGATTCTTCTCATTCTTGTATTTTTTGCCTAGCTCGGTATACACCGGTTCTAGTTTCTTGCAGTGTCCACACCATGGGGCATAAAACTCTATGAGCACATCATTCTTTGGATCCATTACTATGGTATCAAAAGTTTTACCCACTACCACTTTCACAGGCCCTTTGTTATTTTTTGGCACTGGCTGGGACTTCACAATAGGCTTCAATTTTCCTAGAAGGAAGCAAAACACACACCATTGTTAGAATACAGTAAGAGTAATCCTTACAATCTCCCCCAAAAAGAAAGGGCAGAAGTACATCTTCCTGCTAAGGAAAAAGCACTGCACCACTAAATGAATTTACATCTGCATGAAACATAGGCTAGCTTGCTGGTGACGTTTTAGCACAATAACCTTGTGAAATATGGGCAACAATTTGTTGCCCTAGAACCTTTCTCTCTCTTTTTCTGGCTGTACATTCACAATGCATTAGAGTAAATTATCATACTAGTCCCCAATACGAACAGCCAACTCCCTCTTCAAAGCTGCAAGAACATTTTAAGCTTGCCAAACACACTCAGAATATAGCTAGATGCCACAGCATAGTCCAAGCAAAGTTAATGAAGTGTGATTAAAGAAAACAACCAAAAAGCAAGAAACGTCCAAGAACTTTAAGGCACAGAACAATGTAAGGTCACACATATGACTTCATTGTAGCCACAGCCTCAGGAAAAACTCTTGGAAGGGAAAACAAAACAAATGGCTTACAGAACCCTGGTTTAGAAACTGTACCTTTTTTGAATGCCACTACAAATTGCCTGAGTACATCAGAGTCAAACTCTTCTGGCTCCATGGCATATTTCTTGCCGCCTTCATCCAGAATGGCAACATTAACATCCTCTCCACTCTCAAGCAGGCCCAAATCTTTTATTTCAGAAGAATAATCTTCCTCATCAGAAACAGCAAACACATATTCAGGGAAGTCTTTGGCCACTTCCAGGACTTTGCCTCTCCAGTACTGGGTAGCTGAAAACCAGAGCACAATAGGATTAGTAATTTCTAGTTACTGCTTGCTTCCTCTCCAAGTGGAAGAACAGTAATCTTAACTAACTTACCAACACGATAGTCAAAACTGAAGTCTACAGAATAATAGACAACCACTAGAGGACGCTTAGCATATCTTTTAGCATCATTGGCAGGTTTGCGATGACCAACTAGAGGCAAGGCATGTTTTAACACATGCTCTTTAATCTCTGATCCATCTGTAGAGTCCTGCTTAAAAAAAAAAAATCGGGGAAAAAACATCAAAAAATGGCTTTAAGTGACATTTCTGTTACACACTACTGGAAACTAATATTGATGCATGCGTGAATGAGAAAGAGGGGCATGTTATAAACAATGCTGTCATCTTAGTCTTCAAATCCTTGAGCACTAAAAATAATGTAGTATTCTACCCTTAAACTGAGTATTGTAACAGTAAATTATTTTAATGCATAACCTCTGGGTTTGTAAAATAAAGTTCTCAAACAAAGCAATACAATTTCAGGGGGCAAACAGGTGTCCTCAAATATCTAGTGGAGTACTTCCAACAACAAGATGCCAAATGCTCATATATACAAACAGAACCTTCAATCCATGCACAAACTTCCTAGCCTTGGACCAGCTACTCACTTTAAGATCCAAAACATGCATCTTGGGCTCGTGCTTTGACTGAAATTTTTCTGGCTGCATGACAACCAGTTTTCCTGGAGATGCTTTCAATAGTTTTGCAATCTCATTGCTGAAGGTGTGGTGGAACTTGTAATCTTCTCTTAAACTGTTAGCTGAAAAATTAAAGTTAGGGAGAAGGAAAAGTCATCAAGAAGTGAACTGAGAGCCTTCAACTGAAACCTTGAGACTGCACTGCAAAGAAACTTCCCATTTTTACTGGGATATGGAACTACCCAGAATCTTGGAGAACAGCTCTTACTCAGGTGTGAGAAGCATGTGAAAATGCATACAGTTCAAGTATGCTGTTCAACAACCTGTCTACTTAATGAGTTATTCTACATATTCAAAAACCTTGAACAGCTTCCAAAACATACACAGTGAAGCAGTTGTTTATCGGTCTCCTACCTCTTGACTTCCCCCCAAATAACAGAAAAGCAGAGCTGGAAAGGAACTCACAAGGTGACCCAGTCAATCCATTTGCTTTGGGGCAGCCTGGGAAACATTTCTGTATTTTGCAGCAACCAAATCAGCTCCTAATCCAACTATAAATGAGAGTAGCCCCAGATGCAGGAATAGCTGGGAGAGAAGAATTGCCCATATTGCTCTCAAGGCTCTGGCAGAAACCAAGAATGGCTATGAGTAGGTTTGGTCATGCGAGACACAGGAATTGATTAAAGCAACTGAGCACTTCATACGCTTAACCTCTTCTGTGTGGTAACAAATATTGTTAACAGGACCATCAATGTGGCATGTCAAAGGGGTTTTTAAGAATAAGCATTGCCAGGAATGGTCTAGCTGTTGATCCAGAGGTGGATGATAAGTCCTTCTCCAGGCATAGCCCAGCTTCTGGAACTGTCAGATATGAAACAAGCAATAACAGATGGCAAAGCTAGCAAGGCTTTAAGCCAAGAAGTTGTGATTTATTCCTCAGCTAGGAACTTTCCCTCCTTTCTAGTTCGCATGTTTTTAGGGACACAGTACCAAGAGGAGGCATCTCCCATGACTGGATGATACTTTTTTTATAGCCTCAAAATCTGGTGTGAGCTTTCTTTGAGTACAAGTAGAAAATCACCCTTCAATCTCCTTCCTCTTATTCCTTTCCAACCTCTGCCTGTGAACTAAGAGCAGAAATAAAGGATCTCTCTATACCTAAAGTCCTGGACAGAATCTCAATAAAACATACAGAACTATTTTAAAACATTCTTTACCTGCTTCCTGATAGAGTTGATAGGCTTTGTCATTCTCTCCACTAAAGACACCAATGATGATGACATCATCTCCATCCCTCAAAAATTCCTGAACCTGCTTGGTTGCCTGAATCTGTTTTGATGGAGGACCAGCCTGTTCAATCATGTAGTCGACAATACCTGTGAGAGAAACCCACCCCCAAAAAGTTGCTTAGAACATTTATTGAGCTGAAAGGTTCAGGAATTCCCTTTACAACACTGTTTAATACCACATTTCCTGTGGATGTCTCTTTCTGTGCAGCCCTCCCACAATAACTAAAGGACCCAATCAGCAAAGCCTCAGTCCAAATTTTTAAAGCTGCAGTTCTGCATATTCTCTCAGGTTGGTTTCAGAAGAGGTGACCAATCACATGATTTCCATCAGCTGATGTTTCAAGTAACCCTCCTTTCTTGAATTCTGAACCCTTTACTGACTCCTGACCCAGCTCTGAGCCAAAGTTCTACTTGCGTAGTCGCAAGTCTTCCTGCTTATTAAAAACTAATATTGAGCACTTCACCAGCTGTTATGGTGCATTCCAGTGCAATTAAAAGCTGTCCATTTACTCATACTGCAACTGTTTCTCCATGCGTATTTAACTTACTTTATATTAAGGGGAGCTTATAGTACCACCATAAGACATTATAAAGATTAGAAACAAATTTACACCACTGGCCTATGTAGGTATGAGGGCACAGTTTTTCAGGTTTTCCCAACTACCATTGCTATGATGTTAACAAGTCTGCAAGTCCTACAGATACATCAGAACATTTGTGGTCAAGCCCTTAGGAAATAAGAAAAAGCAGAAGTTGCAATACCATATTTTTCCCGTGGACCACTGTAGTCATAAGATTTGCCCTTGCGGAAGATTTTTAGAGTTGGGTAGCCAGTGACATCGAACTTCTTTGCAAGCTCAGTTTCAGCAGTGGCATCAACTTTAGCCAGGGGAATAGGGGGCGTGCGCTTGCTGAGCTCCTGGGCAGCCTTCTCGTATTCTGGAGCAAGCCTTTTGCAGTGTCCACACCTAGGAAAGGAGACAGGAGGGAAGTTTTTACAAACCGTGAGTCCTGCTAGGTACCTTCTATCTCTGAATTGGAAGAGTTAAGTCTTCCAGAATGGAGAAAGTAGGAATGAGGTTATTCAATACACAGGACACTTCAGGCTAGGAAGACTTGTCTCTCCAACCTGAAGAGGACAACCCCCCTATGCCTGGCCCCATACTACTATAGGTAGTTGCATATTTAGAGGCCATTTTTAAACTACGGACCAAATCTCTTTGGTTTTCAGTATCTCTCAACGTGTTCCCAAAATAGCAAATGAGAATCTTCAGTGAGGTTTTGGAGACCACTCCTTGCTGACCAACAGATCCAGGTCCGGATTAGAGCTAAGGTACATCAGAGATACACACACCTGCACAAGGCAAGCCTCTTTAAAAGAGGCATAACAACAGAAAAATGGTTCACCAAGTGTGTTCAGGCCAACTGTGCTAGGGAAGTACAGGTGACTGCCTTCTTCCTTACCATGGAGCATAGAATTCCACCAGGATTATGTCAGCACTGTTCACAACATCGTCAAAATTATCCTGAGTCAATACCAGGGTAGCTTCTGGTGGAGGGGTCCAATTGGGGTCAGAAACCTCCTTGACTTTGGCCACAATTGCTGAAATGCAGTTCAACAGCCCAATTAGCAAGGTTATATTATCATACCAGTAGCAAATTGAATGCAGGAATTAGTATCAAGAATTTAAAATCAGAGTGGCAAGCCTGGTCTTGGACCAAAGCTTACATGTTAAGCTCACAAGAACACTTTCTTTATCAAGCACCCTTTATGCTGTACTTCATTGTTGGTATTGCCAAGAAGGTCTTCTCTTCACTTCAAAGAGCACCCTTCTTATGCAGAGCACAGATCTGTAACTTTGCAGTGCTGTAGCATATGAATTCCATCTCAAAACAGACAGAGAAGGTAGGTTTTCCCCCTCTGACTAAAGTCAGACTCATTCTTTAAGTGAGAAACAAGTGGTTTTCTATACAGTCAATATACAGTCCAGATGTTTCTTATTAGCTGATTCTTCAGAAAGCATGACACTACCTCCTCTTCTAGCCAAGGCATAGCTAGAAACCTTCTATTAGCAACAGCACTACCCACTCCCTACAAATTCGTTCTCTAGCATACAACCAATTGAGAAGACAGGCAAAATTTCAGCCTTCATAACACTATTCTGCTTAAGATAAAGTAACTTGAGATCAAAGTCCTTCAAAATAGTCACATTAAGAAGCAAGCCTATATAAGTCTTTGCTTTCTTACAGAGAATTGCTACAGACTGGTGCTTACCATCTTCTGTCCGAGAACCATCATAGTCAACAGGTTGGCCTTTCTTTAGGATTTTGATGGTTGGGTAGCCACTGACATCAAAACGACTTGCTAGTGAAGTGGCTGCAGTAGCATCTATTTTGGCAACTGGAATAGGAGGGTCATTTTCCTTCAGAGTTTTGGCTATCTTCTCATATTCAGGAGCAAACTGCTTGCAATGCCCACACCTGTCAGAAGATGATACAAGTAGATACAATAACGTAAGACAGAACCACAGGGGTAATTTGCTATTCTGCATTTCCAGGATGCCTTCTGACAGATGTTCACAACATCAACACCAAAATGTTGGTCTTGCTATGTTTTCAGATCATGGAGAGGTAGAGAGTAACTGTAGCTAATGTGCTGTTTTCAAAAGCCAGCTTTTTTTTTTTCTCTCCATTCAAAAGGCAACATACTTCCATGACTCTCAAAGCCATTATAAAAAAATGTAACAATCCCTTTTAAAGCAAAATTGCAAACCTTGTACTGTGCTTCTCGTCCTCCCTGGCACCCCAAATATGGTCTCATTCAGACTTCAGCTTCTGCCTAACCTAGGTTCATCTTCTCCAGTCAGCACCCTGAATCGAACTAAAGGGAAATTGAACCAGTAGTTAAGTTGGCCTAACGAAACCTCACACCTGCTGCAGTACTGCAGCACCCACCCCCTGGCCACACCAAACTCTTTGGGAAGAACAGAAGCTCCTGCTGCAAAAGCTGACCCAACAGAGGATACCAGCATAAGAAGCACTGAATGTAGCTAGACAAGCTGAAGACGAAACCAAGAAAATCAAAAAAAAGTGGGAGGGTCATGTGTAGCAGATGACCTGTACTCCTTAGGCTCTCAACTGCCAAGAAGTGGAGTACAAAAAAAAATAAGAGGTGTTTGGTCTGTGATGACCACACATCTTTCTGCTTGGATAAATTAAGCTTCATGTTCATTTTTCACACAGGCAAACTACAGCTGCAGACGTAGTACCTACAGCCAAGCAGGAATGGGATTCTCTAATGACAGTAGCATTAGTTAAAATGCAACTCCATGTCAAGCAAGATCATATTCTCCAATCTATTCAAAGACTAGAAAAGGACATATGAGTAATCATCTTTATATCACTAAGCCACAAAGGAAGAGAGGTCCTGGCTGCAACACTAACTCACCAACTTTACTGCAAATATACTCTACTCTTGTTTTTCCTCACTAACCACTAGTGTTATTCTGTGTACCCTGGTATGCCAGTGGAATTATCACCATTAGGCAGATGTATGAGGCACTGTTTAAACTGACAATACAAATGAGCTATGTCCTTACTTATACCACACCCTTCTGGCAAGGAGAGAAATTTGAACTTGAGAAGGAAAACCTTCTGGCAATTTCCCTGCTAGGGAAATCTTCACTCCTCCCTCTAGCTAAGGAAATGCACAAGTTCTCGGTGGGCCAGCATGAGGACACAATAGCAGGCTGCAAGACCACACTGCGTAGCTTCCCTGGAGCTCACTAGGACCCATCTCAGTTCCCTGACAGGCACAGAGCAGGGGCAGGACCAGGGCTGTGCTTCCCTTGGCATGGAATCTCTCAGCATGACCCACATCTGTGGAGAAAGACCAGGCATGTTGTCTGTTGCATGGTACAGGGGAAGGGAAAAGGGTACCTCCACACCAGGAGAACCCTGGACTACAGCAGGGTCCACTGCTTCTCCTGCAGGCAAGATACTCCTAGGTCATCTTTAAAATTGCAAACTGAGCTCCCTTTTTAAGAGTGTGTCCTGTCACAGAAGCCCCCAGCATCCACCCCATCCTGCACCTAAGGAGGTACCAGAAGCTGTGAACTTACCATGGTGCATAGAACTCCAGCAGCACTGTGTCCTTGTCTGCAGTAAAGGTGTCAAAGTTTGCATCATTCAAGACTAATACATCATTTTCTTCTTTAACTTCAGAATCATCATCATCATCATCTTCGTCATCTTCATCATCATCACTGTCATCATCAGCTTCTTTTGTAAGAGATTCTGGAAAAGTGAAAGTGCAATATGGATTAGGTTGTGTCAAGTTTAACACTAAAATAACACTAGAGGTTAAAGATGGATTAAGTAAATTCCATGGTTAAAAAAAAAGTATCAGCACAGCTACCTCTGTTTGCAAAGAGCTTGGACTCTGATATTTAACCAGTACCATTTCATTTCTGTGCATGCTATGCCAGCTAACAATATCAATATTTCAGTAAAGTGTCAAAATGCATTTTACCCTTCAGCACAAGCAACAAAATGGACACTCAAAGAATTAATGCATACAGACCCATGTGACAAATGCCACCAATGTCCGTTGGGTATCTTGTTGAAATGTGGGAAGCAAGGCACCAGATATGCTTTGTTGGGTAAGAAGGGCACACAGATGATACCTGAATTCAAACAGAAGCCTTTCATCATGCAGCAAAACAGCTGTCCTTCAAGTGCAACAACTTTTGATTGGAAAATTAGGTGTCTTACACCAAAAAAGCAGATGTTGTCTGTCCCCAGTGCTTCCCTTGTACCCTCACTTACTACATCTGTGACACCACAACTGCTATGCTCTGCCTGTCTGAAGGTCTAATAAACAGAGAGGCTTGCTATAAACACAAATGCTATCATTTCAGTACTACCAAGATAGTTTAAATGCAGCACTTCAAAATTATGCTTGTGTTCCTGACTGCCCAGTCCCACCCCTGCTACCTCAGTATTTTCAGTTACAGTGATGTTTTAGGTCTGCAATTCATTAAAGGGACTTTCAGGAGCACCAGTCCGCTCTGGGTCAGCATCAGGCTGCAGAGTGAGTGTAAAATCAGGTAATTAAGTGACTGTCATAGGAATCCCATGAAAACCCACTCCTACGCCTTGGCAGATGCAAGGTACTCTTCTAAAATAAATGGAGTGAAAACCTCTTTCAAAGAACTTGTGGGGAGGCCTTTGATTAAGGAGAACCAAAACCACTGGTCCAGAACTGGCCTTTCAATGAGAAAGCAGAGTTGCTAAATTACCAAACCAAAGTTAGCACATTTCAACTCGTTCAATCTTTGTTGGCTTGGAATTTGAGATGGTTTCTTTAATATTTAATCTTTCACCTATTCCTTTAAACCTTTTTTTGCTTCAACTGCTATCATTTGGAGCAAGCAGACCTTCCTGAATGACTTTAAAGGAATTTCAGTCACAGAACAAGTAACGAAAACACCTCATCCCAAATGAAAACTGCAACAATGAAGCTAAGGCCCTTTGAACCACTGGGAACCCCATGATTACAAAACAAAGAGATTAAGGTTTCTTGTTGAACACTATTCTCTACTTAACTTTAATTGGCTTTTGAGTAAGCTGACAGCAGTTACTGCAGTAGGACAGCAAATCACATACATGTAAAGTACTTATTCAGGACAAGAATCCTGAAAATATTCTGGTTTCACCTGGAATTTAAAAGGTGAGAATGATAAATATGTAGTATCCAGGTATGAAAAAGTGATAAAAACCAAACCCTACTATTTTCAGACCAATGGCAGGCCATAGCAACAAGCTCACCCATGGACAAAATTATGCCATTAAATTGCAATAGCCATTTTTCTGTTAGAAGATATTAAAAGCCTGTATGCTTTCAGAAACCAATATGTACCCCTGGAGAAAATGCTTTAATTTTAATTAGAACCCAACTTTATACACCACCAAAATAAAAAAGCTTCTGATGAGGGGAGAGATCACAGGAGATCATTTATCACACAACAGCAGTCACCTGGATTAAGTTTAACAACTACTACTGTTTCAAATCATCTACAAAGCAGCTAAAAGCACTATGGTTAAGTGGACAATGCCTCCTGTGTTGCTGTCTCTGAACACTTGCAGTGAAAGGGCTGAACTCTCCAACACCCTTGAAGTGAATCTACAACAGTCATGTACCGTCAAGACACCACTGGTGAAAAAGCTAGTTTTCAGGGGGTTTCAGCAGTCAATACTTCTGCTTACATGCGTGCCCAGCAGTTTTGAGGGTTATGTTTCACCGCAGGGTGTTCGTGGCTGCTCTGTGACTGAATTCCCAGGGAGTTGTGCAACGCCCATTGCTTTTCCAAGCAAATCGCTTTGGACTTGATTTTTCCTGACACAAAGGAATTTGAGCAAAACTAGCTGGCCTATTGTGCTGATGCATTTCTGAAAATAACCAGCAGGCTGCGACTCTCATTCCTGCTTGCTGTACTAACTACCCACCTCCAAACTACAGAAAAAGACCACTGCAACTGCTGTGGCATGATCTCATGTTTTAGAAAGCCGAGAACAAAGTATCACCCACAACATCATCCTGCATAAACAGAAAAAATGTTAAACCATTAGATCTGAAATTGTTCTGTATCTTTCAATGTCCGTATAGCTTGCCAACATAAAACTTCCTTGACAGTGACACACTCTCACAGGCATTATACACAACCACGTCCTCCTCCTCAGAGGTGGAGACAGGACAGCAGCACCTCACAGCAGGACTCCAGCTTTTCCCAACGGCCTCACAGAGGGCATGCATTTCAAAAAAAAAAAAGTTAGCCATACCTAAAAATTTGTTCTTAAGAGTGCAAACTCACCCTCTGTAGTATCCAGCTTCACCAATACCTAGAATTATTATAGCTACCTCTAATGTCCCCTTTAGCATTGGGACTGAAAGACCTGCTTCAAGGACCTGATCAATTATAAGAAAAGCAAGCAGGACTTTTTTTTCATTACAAGCAAGAAACTTCCCTCTGCATTAATGATTTACAACTTGAAGAGAACAGATACAGAATGCTGTCTAACTGGGACACCTGACACAGCAGAAGTAGCTAACAAATATTTGCATAAAACTGTTCATGAAAATAAAATAGCTGCACCTACGCTGAACTGTCTTTGTTTCCTAAAGCTATTTGCAAAGCAGGTGGACAAACCAACAAGTGACAGCTGTGGCTAAAACCTGCCCTCCAGTAAAACATGGACCACTCTTCTTTTACGCCAACAAAGTATTTCCACAAATTTCAACACATTACTACACAAGTTAAAAAAACATTATGAAGATGACACTCATTTTAAGACTTCAGGTACACGATGCCAGCTGGCAGGCCTTCCTCAGGATGATAGCTACTCTAACTGAAACTAATAGTAACTTCACTGAACTTTCAGCATTTATTGGAAGTTTAGCCTAGTAACTTTTTCTTAAATAAGGTGAATCCCGAATGAAAAAGTCACATTCAGACAGCAATGACTTCTGGATTCTGTGTGAAAGTTTCCTTTTGAGGAGGGCACTACAGTGACTGTTTCTCAACTGGATGAGCTCAGTTTTCAGAAACACAGAAGTCAAGACTTATAATCTGTTGCCAGGGCATTCAAAAGCTTTTTTACGAAAACAGTCTTCCTCAATCTTTTCTGCAGTGGATCTTCTACACAAATCCCTCTTTTTCCTTCATCAGGAAGCAAAGGATGTTAACACTCATGACCTAGGCTAACCTTGCTGCAAGCACATTTGCTTCACTGCCTCAGTCAAACTTCACTTCCAAAACCATACAGCACAACATGCCTGGTTTTATCTGAAGTTTTCTTCTCCTGAACAATCAATTTATATAAGGTCACTTGCTTATTGCAAATCAAATTTGTTCAACTTCATACAGGTCTGCATTTCAAGAGCAAAAAAGCAAGTCCCTAACTACACACATGTTTAAAGCAAAGGCTTAGTAAAGCCTCATTCATGATTTATATACAATTTTGAGATACACGGCAAAAATGGGAAATTATTCAAGTTGTGCATTGGATTAGTGTTCAACTTGCACACAGGAGAAAATACTTTCATCACTGTGCATCTTTGATCCTGAGAAGTCATATAATGAGAAGAGCAGTACACACAGGAAGCACTGATGCGAGCCTGGTTGGCAAGAAGCTGAGCTCCTGCTGTTGGCCAGACTTCACTATGACATTACAGGAGTTACTCCAACACCTGAAGGCAGTAGGGGAAATCAGTACCGGGCTTTGCACATGCTACAAAGCAATGACAACAACGTGTTTTAGCTAAAAGCAAAGACATAGACGTAATACAGAATCTTCCCGTGAAGCTTTTTTTTAAAAAATTCTAAGCTGAAATACACTTATCTCCTTACTGCAGGTACTATATGCTATAAAAAAAAAAAGAATAATCTCTTGATCCTTATCCTACAGATCATACAGCTGGTTGCACAGATAAGGTACCTCACATAAACGCATGTCTTCAAGTTTCAGTGCCAATTCACTGAACAAGAATTTGCACGACCGGAGGTCATCCATAACCCCACCTTCCTGAACAGCCTCTCCTACTTAACATGCAGCAGTTTTAATGGAGGAAATATGAAAGATACAGAATTTCTCAAAAATCCACATGAAAGATGCTAGAAACCAAAGAAGCACCTTCAAATGCTTGCCTCCTGTGTACAGGTGCTAAACTTAAGTCAGAGCAGCTTTGTTTCAGCTAATTTTGGAAAGGAGCAGACACGCATCAGTAAAATTCAGAGACAATGGGAAGAAACACCAACAAACCAGCCTGACACGGCTTCCCTTCTGGGCAAAAAAAAACCCAATCAGTTTGAAACACACAGATCCGCTGAATTAAGGGGTAAGGAAAACAGTGCTCCGTCGGGTAATTAAATTGCAAATTCACTGGTAATTTAAAAGCCAGACGACACGGCTAATCACTAGCTTTTCAGGCCGTACTTAGAAGAGGGAGAGCAGCCGCACACAGCGCTGTGACAAGCCGGCTCTCCACGACACCGGCGCCATCCCGGAGGGGGATCAGCGTCGCCTCAGCCCACAGGCCTGCGGGGAGCCGCCGCACGCCAGCCCGACCCCTGCGGCGCCCCGCCAGGCCAGAGCTCCCCGCAGCGCCCGGGAA
>JAHREE010000373.1:1010774-1049739 GCA_033628505.1 Tringa tobata
GCACTGAAAAGAGCGTGCTGTCGGCGCAGCTTTTCCAAGAGATTCCTTCCTACTCTCTGAAGACTTGCTTACTTGTGAGAATGAGCACATGAAGCTGAGTATCCTCTGAACTAACCACCACTGGTAGGAGCACCCCTGCCTTTTGCCCAATACTCATTCTTTACGTGAGCTGGTAGCATGAAACCCTCCTCACACCCAGGAGGGTATCTAGGTAGAAGGTAAGTGGAACAGAGCCTAGAACAGATAACTAAATATAGGGTTATCAGCAGATAAAAAACTGACTGGCACAGGTCCTTGCAGTACGTCTGATGTGAGAAACTGGCCATACTTACAAGTCAGTTGGGCCTCATACATACTAGAGAGCAATCAAGCAGTGAAAATATGAGACCTCACAGAGCATCTATGGAGCATTTTCTAGGTAAAAGGCATTTCTGTCTGATAGCACCTGCTATGCTGCAGAAAAATCCAGGTGTTGGTACACTTTGGTTATTTGAAAATGGATTGCATTTTGCACACACTGTGTTTTCAAATCCTTATAACCTGTTAGCGTCACCGTTGACAGACTTTTATCCTCAGGAACAAACAGGCGATCACACTCTTTAAATACACTTTTCCTCAGGAACATTCAATGTGTTTCTTCCCTGTTGGTTTAAGTTGTCAGTGGCTACCTTAAAGTCTTCACTGGTTGCACCTGTGTTTTCCAGCACCTGTAAGCGGCAGACTCTGGAAATATCTATTCATACCATAGCGTAATTTTCTCCTTCAAAAGGTGGCCTAGTTGCTAGTCATCTTTTGTACATCAGTCTGCCAATTCTATGGGGTACAGTTGTTGATCTTAGATGAGGCATATTCAGCAGTAAATGTCAAAGAAGAAAGAGCCAATGTTCTTTCACAAAACCCATGAAAATTGCAGGGAATGCCAGACTAAGCTACATTAGTCTAGCTTCTACTATTAAATTATATTATAGTCTCAAAAGCAGATTTGAACCTACTTGGTCTTTCGCAGCCTGATGATACTGAGTGGTTACCTGTCCTGTAAGGATACTGAACAATTATAATGGTCTCACATATGTGGTAGCTGCTTTAATTTACTGTAACCCTTAATATCACAGAGTGATACTGACTAGATGCTGACTGATAATGTCTGAACAGAGGTGCAACAAGTTAATTTACTATTTTAAATACGAATTTTGAGTCTGGGAGCTATAGTAAATTGCTGATGATGCTTAAAGGATTGGAAATCCATTTTAATGGGATGTGTGCAGCCACAGCATTATGTCAGTTAACTAAGGTGTTGGACTGTGGTACTCAGCATATTCAGTGGGACTGTGTGACAGTCATCTTTGTCTTCCTGCGATTTTTTTGGAATAGAGTATTTTTTCCATACGGCACAAGCTGGTGGTGCTCTTGATGCCACCCACTGGCAATCTAAAATATGGCTGAAATACTGCTAATACACACTTGACTTCGCAGCATGTGCACAGTTCTGAATAGTTTGGGGGGAATACTCTCAAAACCTGTTTTCTAAAAAAAACTGTTCAGTTGTAAAACTTCTCTTTTATGTGATCTGCCAGTTTTAAGCTGGCATAGTGTCACACAGGTGTTTTGAATGATTTTTCTGGTAGTTTTCTTGTGAACCTCATTTATCTTTTTTGCATAATAGCTAAACTTTCACAGGAAATGATGCTGAGTTACCTTGCACATAATCTTCATGTAAATCACTTCAGTGACTCTCAGAACAATGCTTAAAATATCCATTGTGTTTTGCATTTCATCTAAATCTAGAAACAATTTAGAGAGCAACAGAGAACACTTAAAGAACTCGGATTTTGATCAGTGGTTGATTCATGTATTATGATGCTTATTTTAATTTGCAGTGATTGTTGTAGAAACGTGATAAAAATTCTGATGTGAAAATGTTCTACTTCAATACTACTAAATTCTTGCAAGTTAATGAAATATGGTAAATCACAGTAATATAAATACTATTGATTCCTATGTTGCACTCTTGTTTTGCTGCAGTGATTTTGATTGTCTGTCTGGGTGACTTCTTTTTTCCAGGTTTTGTTATGAATATTTTTTATTTTTTTTTTTTAGGGATCTGCTTCTTAGTTCTTGGATCTCTGTGCCATATTAAATGAGTTCATACTTGCTATAATTTGATGTGTTCAGCTCAAAGAAACTTTTACAAACACATCATCCTAAAAATGATAAAATTCTGGGTTGTTTCATGGGAAGTAGAAACTTTTTAAGAATGGTTTACCATCTCTAAATTAGATGTTGAATACATTAGTAGATAATATTAAGACCTCATTTCAGAAGCATATGATACAAATACTGCTAAAATTAGCATATGTGAACTGTCTACCTTCAGTTACTATATTGATGTCATTATAAAATTGGATCTAGGGCTTCAAAAATATTTGGAAATTTAAAATGACAACTGTTAATAAAATTACTGTGGCTGACTTCACCCAGTACAGATAACAGTGTCTAACATGTAGCATCATAGTACAATAGCATGGTTTGGGCTGGAAGGGACCTTTAAAGATCATCTAGTTCAACCCCCCTGCCCTGGGCAGGGACACCTCCCACCAGACCAGGTTGCTCAAAGCCCCATCCAGCCTGGCCTTGAACCCCTCCAGGGATGGGGCAGCCACAGCTTCTCTGGGCAATATGGTCCAGTGTCTCAACATATTTACCATAAAAAGTTTCTTCTTTACATCCAGTCTAAATCTTCCCTCTTTCAGTGTAAAACCATTAACCCTTCTCTTGTCACCATAGGCCTTGGTAAAAAATCTCTTCTCCATCTTTCTTATTAGCCCCCTTGATATATTGGAAGGCTACAATAAGGCCTCCCTGGAGCCTTTGCCAGGCTGAACACCACCAGCTCTCTCAGCCTGTCTTTGAAGGAGCAGTGTTCCATCCCTCTGACCATTTTCCTGACCTTCCTCTGGACTCACTGTAACAGTTCCATGTCTTTCTTGTACTAGGGACTCCAAAGTTGGATGCAGTTGGATCCAGGTGGGGTCTCGAGAGCAGAGTAGAGAGGGAGAAGCACCTCCCTTGACCTGCTGGCCACGTTCCTTTTTGTGCACAACTGGAGGTGATTGTCTTTCTGAACTACAAGCACACATTGCTTTATCATCCAGCAGTACTCCCGAGTCCTTCTCTGCAGGGCTGCTCTCGATCCATTCACCCGTTGGTCTGTAGGGATGTTGGGGGTTGCCCAGGTCCAGGTGCAGTGCTAACACTGACTGGTGTTAGTAAGTGAAACGCCGCCCAGGCAAGGGATTGTGATTACCTACTCTAGTAAACTGTTAGATGCTTACTGGCACAATGCTGACCTGTGCCAAGTAGAGCACATCCAGGGACTTGTGGGCATTTTCTGGAGCTGGCATCTTCTTGGGAGCTGTTTGTGTGCAGCCAGCCTGCTTAGAGAATGAGAGAATTTATTAGCATAGATGTAAGAACTTCATGTTTGTTGGCCTGAGTGTCTAGGAATATCCCAGATGTATCTAATTTACTGGTATAGATGTGGCATTTCAGTGATTTGTTACTTGGTGCCAAGAACATCAGAGAACATGTGTGAAAATACATGCCATGCTCATGGAGATAGGTGGCCTAAATGCTGTCCCTTAACGTTATTTTTCCTCAGAGCTCTGTATCGCGAGAAGAAATTGGTAATGGGTCAGAAGAGATTACTTCAGGTGTCTGTGAAGTTGCAAGGCTCCTAAATTTGGATGACTACGATTCCAATACAACTCTGTAAGTATAGTTTATACCTAAACTGTAGTTTATAAAATTGTTTGGTTTTGGTTTGGTTTTGTTTTTTCAGCTGAAATATATGCATATAGATCACTTTTATGGAGTTTAATGGTAAATTAATATGGAATAAACATTGGAACCTTTCAGCAAGGTCACATTCTAGCACTTTCAATGTGCAAAAGCAGTCTTATTGCTATCAACACTACAGTGCGTTGACAGCTTGGATGTAACAGAGTAGATGTAACAGAACCTTAATGGCAACTATTGCTAGAATTACTTACTTTTTCACAAATTGTTTTTCACCTTTTTTACAACTGACTAAATGTTTGTCCTGCCTCCTGTAAGGGACAGTTGAATTTGGTGAAGTTTGGTGCATTTCTGGCTCTAATGGCTTTTAGCATATGGGAATCTCAGAAAAAATAGCAGCAGACTTCTGTGTGCATATAGCACAATGGAGAGAACAGTACTGTGAAAGTGCAGAAGTGCATCTTGATAATGGTTGACCTAACAAGATGAGAATAGTTGTTTTATGTTGGAAAACTGGAAAAAAATAGTAATTACCTTGCAGAGGATGTTATAACTTTTCCAAAGGTCTGAGGTGCCACACTGTTTGGGCACATCTTTCCATCTGAAGAAGCAAAGAATGTTGAAAAATTTTCATGTAGGAAGCAAAAAGATTCCTAGTTGGTTTCACTTGGCCTGAGTCTAGCCTGGAAAGTTGAAACACTTCTTTGCAGCCAGAAAAACCTCTGTTTTTTCCACTGTGACATGCCACAAAGGACCCTAAGTTAGGGCAGGACCTGCCTGCTAGGTGCTGTCCAAGCAGGGAGCAGAAAAGGCTGTGAGAGGCAATATTGAAAGATACTTCTTAAATAAGCAGCAGAGAGGAACTGTGTTATTCTCGGCAAAGATGCTGGTGAGGGACGTGGAGTCACCATCCCTGGAGGTATTTAAGGAACGTGTACATGTGGCACTTCAGGGCATGCTCTAGTGCCTGATATTGTTGGTTTGTGTCTGTTTGTGGGTGGGTGTGGTGTGGTCCCTTTTTCCTTTTCCTTTTCCTTTTCCTTTTCCTTTTCCTTTTCCTTTCCCTTTCCCTTTCCCTTTCCCTTTCCCTTTCCCTTTCCCTTTTCCTTTTCCTTTTATTTTCTGGGGGTTGGACTCGATGATCTCAAAGGTCCCTTCCAACCATGAATATTCTGTGATTCTGTGATGATCTGGACACTTTTTTTCTGCATTACATTGGCATGCGGAGAGAGCTTTGCCCCACTGCAGTTACTGCGGGCGTTAGCTCCCTGTGTGTCCTGGGCGCGCAGGGGTGGCCTCTGTGAGGCTGCCCCAGGGGGAAAGCATCGCTGAGAAGGGGCAGAGGCTGTGGGCAGTGAGGGGTGAGGGGAAATGCGTGAGGAACGGCCCTGCCAGCCCTGAGGGGAGAGCGGGAGGAGGAGGAGGAGGAGGAGGAAGGGCTCTGGCTGCGTCCCCCCGCAGAGATTCCCTGGAGAGGCCCACCGTAGAGCAGGTATTTCCCTTTTTTCTGTGGAGCAGATCGTGGTGGAACAGGTATCCACACTGTAGCCCCTGGAGATCCCACGCTGGAACAGATCTAGTCCTGAAGGACTGCAGCCTGCGGAGAGGAGCCACGATGGAGCAGGCAGGGGAAGAGTGTTAGGAGGAAGGAGAGCGGAGCTGTTACAGTGACTGCAACCAGTCAGTGAGTTTATTTCTTACTGTCCAACTCTGTTTTAATTGCCAATAAATTAAATTAATTTCCCCAAGTATAGTATGTTTTGCCTGTGATGGTAACTGGTGTGTGATCTCCCTGTGTTTTATCTTGACCCACCAGCTTTTTAATCTTATTTTCTCCTGCCCTGTTGAGGAGGGGGAGTGAGAGAGTGGCTGGGTGGATGTCAGGCAGCTGGTCAGGTTCCACATAATTTTTGTTTCCAGAAGGCTATATAAAACCAGATTTTTCATCTAAAATTGGATTACCCCATGCTGAAAATGGCCAGTAATCAGTTTTTCAGCAGGTCAGCACCAGGTGGTATGAAAAACCACAAATTATTGTGGCTCATGCATGGAAAGTAATGACTGATGTCTCTGACAATAGTAGACTTTGAGAACATTGACTTTCCAAGACATGTTGGGGCTATGTGTTGGTCCTTATCTGATCCTTATCATGTCTTAAAACACGTGACTTTTAAGTATGAATGATCATGTGATATGAAGTAGCAGCATTATGTGGTAGTAGAAAAATTCTGAAAATCAAGGCATTTTCATGTAACACAATTAGAAACTTTATTTCTTCCTGCTAAAGTATGTGCTGTGGCTGCCCACTGCGCTTCTTTTTGGGAAGACAACCAAATAGAATATGGACATTAGTCCATGTAGACACATAGTAATGCCTCTTAAAATCTTACCAGCCTCAGAGCTTTTCTACACTGAATTTGGGTGAGAGGATAAACCAGAGAACCTCATGTCTCCATTTCCATATTCTTCCACGTTCCTGTATCCATTTTGATTAAAACAACAACAACAACAAAGGCTTTGATTTTAACCAGAATTATTTCAATTTTTTTTTCAAATGCCTTAACAAACCTGTTAAACTGGCTTATCTGAGGGGGAAATAAACTGTGGTATTGCAGTGGGATTAAACTTCACTCAACAGAAGAGGGTTGGTACCTCGGGCTACTGGGAAAACATCAGTGCATCTACATCCTTGTCTTCAAGGGAGAAGGAGAGCAGAATGATCTGGGTGAAAGCCGTGAATCACAAATGCATACTATTAACAAGCCCAGTTTGACCTGTGAAACAGAGGAAAGTGGTAGTTTCTGCTGCAGTTGCCCATTTAGAGTCTGAGATTAACAAAGGTTTGATGAGTACACTGATTAGCTGGAAGTGAACACCCATCTTGTCAAGGCAATTCCTCTGTCAAACTCTAAATCAGGGTTCATGTACACAGATTTGTAAAGTATCAGCGGGTTATTAATTAGACGTAGATACACACAGTGGTGCTGGGTGCTGACTTTGAGAAGGCCTAGGCAACGTGCTGCTCATAAATCACATAGGGCCATTTTCTCTCAAATCCCATCCTCTCCCAGGAATTCAGTAACTTGAAAATGATTTTAGAGGACCTAAATGTCTCTAGTAGAAGAGAACTCTGCATCTTCAGCAGTATTACACTCATTTGGGGTTTCTCGGGTGTACGGAAGTTGTGCTGAGCACCTAACAAACTTGAGCCTTTCTGAACAGATGATCTTGAAATCCAGAGAAGGCACTTGGTACATACTTGTACAGCTGTGCTGTAATCCACTTATAGGAGACATTGAACCAAAGGCATAAACACTTCTATCAAATTATTTCATGGATCATGCTGGTTTTTTCATTAATAAGTTTTAGAAGCAGTGCAGATGCCACACAAAGGTCTGTTTGTTAGTGAACTCTGCTTTCCATTACCCAAATAACAGAGTGCTGTAGCCAGTGTCTCCCATACCTCAGATGTGGAGATGAGCAACACTGAGGGTTTGCTTCATGATCCTTCTGCTGGCAAAATGGAGTGAGGGAAGAAATCTAAAACTCTTTTCAGGACAAAAACCTGCAGCCTGTACCTCAACTAGCCAAAGACTCCCTTTGCTTACAGGTGGGTCATTGTAATATGTCCTGCTAAGCTTTGTAATACTAGTGGATATTTATGTTAAAACTTGATTTGCAAGAGTTTTCATGTGGTTGTGGTTAGTAACACGGCATGATGACCATGAAGGCTGCTGGGTGCGAGTAACTTGGGAGAAGTCTGCAGTTGCAGCTGCTCTCAGGGGAAGCAGGAGTACCAGCAGGGGGAAGTGGTGTACCATTATAAAAATAACAGTGGGCTACTCTGCACTAGTGATAAAGCAGGGATGATCCTTTGGAAATTTCTGGACAAACTGTAGCTAGAAAAGAATATCCCATGGCTCCCTTTGATTTCTGCTTTGCTCTCATGAATACTTGTCTTCTTGCTCGTTGTCTCCCTGGGACATTTCTTTAATCAAAAATGTTTGATGATTGTTCGTCAGACAAAACATTCTCCAGGTCATACTGGTATTTCCTCATGTCACCTGGAAGCATTTCAGGGACTAAGGAAACACTGGACAGTACTTGGAAAAAAGTTGTGTTTCCTTAGCAGTAAAAATCTCTTTATTAGACAGGGTGGAATTTTATGTCAGGGTATAGGAGTTGCGTAGTCTTTTTAGGTTGATCAATTGCTCTGTCTTTAGATTCAACTTCATGATATGATTTTATGCTGAAATTCAACTAGATTTTATGTTGTGTGGACTATGTGTAAGATTCTCTGCATTTTCTTATTTACTATTTGGCAGTGTCAGAATAAGTGGTTACTGTCTTCATAGCCTTCTATTGCTGCCTTCATAAACAAACAGTTTCTTATTTGAATAAAGTTGAATCGTTTGTCTAGTTTTTCAACAATAGCTAGCTGCTTTGTAGGGATTTTTCTAATGTATGTATTACAATATATGCTTCAAGATTACTTTCTTTGTATCCAAGCCTTTTATTTCAGCATGTGATGCCTGATGAAAATTCAGGCCTTGCTTACTTTTCTCAGGCCGCTAGATGCTCTTTGCTGTAACATCATAATGAGAGAAGCCACGTCTGAGAAGGGAAAATAATGTTCCTTTCACACTGTGTTTTTGTTCTGGGAGGCTGATGTGGATGGACAGCTCTCTATATTAGTATTATGGTTCTGCCAACTTACCACACCTTAGAAAACAAATTAACAAGCTTTTGCTTTTATTAATTGTTTAGTTGGATATTTTTTGGATATTAATTTTGTTTAGTTGGATACTTAGTAATAATGTCTCTGATGATACTATAGACAAGATTTGAATGGTTACACTTGTGAAAAGGTGAAACACTTTTGCATACATCTGTACTTTCTAATTTTGAAAGTATTTAAAGAAAAAATGCCCCTTTCCATTGTGAGTTATGCAAATTGAGAGAGGAGAAGCTTCTTTAAACAAATAAAATGGTTACTGTCAGCAACCTGGATATCTGTTTACTGGCAAAGGAGTCAGTGGCTGCAGAAAGATCAGTCTCTGCACACACAGTTTTCCATGTTGTCTCTGTTAAATGTAAGCGTGAGACCATGGAGGAGCAGAGAAGGGAAGAATGAGTCATGTGAAATCCAGTTTTTGGGGGTCATTATAAAACACGCTGTGTCTGTGGAAGGTTGTTCTTTCTCTGAGTGGTCTAACTTTATAAGTGTTTCTGTGCTGCATACCACCGTCATTTTGCACTTCCAAAGCCTTCACTCAGCTGCAGGGTACCTTGTCTATGCCTAAAGATAGCCTGGTGGCCAGGTGCCTAATGTGAATAGCTAAACAAGGAATGCAAATATTATGTTGTATCAATGCTATAGGAGTTTTAGAGGAGAGGAAAAAAGTTATTTTGTTAAGTAAAGTATTTCACAAATAATAATATATTTTAATACAACTTTCACTCAGGGGTTGCATGTGACTGATCACAGAGAAGTCAAAATTGTGTGACAACATCCATAATACAAGATTATGACAACGTTGAGATTTTTCTTCTCAAGTCTTTGTTCTTTGTGAGCTCTAAGAAATGGCTCATGCTCTAAGCCACCAAGTTCTAATTCGCAACTGATCTTTTGAAGTTCATTTCATGTTAAAGAGATTTGTTGAAAAATGTCAGCTAAGGGTGTGTTTTGGAAGTCTTGGAAAACGATCTTGAAAGTCTGTTCTCCAGTGCTAGACAAAAAGCTCAGGTCAACTTCATCATACTCTGCAGAGCAGATTTTGCAAGTGGGAAGAAGTTGAAGTAATTCTTCAAAATCATGACTTGATTTTGAAGCTTCAGCTTTCTACAAAACAGGTGACATAACTAACATATGTTGAGATATGTTGGGTTTGATCCCGTTTTTGCAGTTTCAGCTCGCTAAGATGGTTGGTAAGTTTGTAAGAAAAAGGCATAGGCATTTGGAGTCCTATGACTCCTGTTCTAGATGAGCAGCAGGGAATTTAAATCCCTCAGAAATCTAAAACCCTCTTTCCTAAGAAGTCCTCCTAAGACATTTTTTACAGCTCAACTGTCAGTCTTCTGCATGCAGTAACAATTTTTTTGGATGCAGGATTCAATCCTGGAAAAAAATTTAACAAAACTGTGATGAGAACATCCCGGATTACCATTTTTGATGAGAGTAACAGATTTCATGACCATTTCATAACATTTTTTAACTTTTAAAGGTTCACTGGGAGAGGCTTTCTGCTTAAAAATGTGACATACTGCTTGGGCTTTATTCCATTTATGCCTTAATAGCCCGAAAAAGCCATACCACAGAACTTGATTTCTCTTCTAGAAAGTGAGATATAGTGCCAAAGCCACCATATTCACCTATGGTATGGTGAACTACTAAAAAATATTGTCATTGTTACTGAGGCACTAAGTAGCAGTGCAGACCAGCTGTCTTTTGTATGACAAAATCTTTGCTATAACTTTAATAAATACTAGCTATTTAATGTTTGTGGTATTTGTGCTGTGGTCAAGGGAAAGAGAGAAAATATTTTGTTATTGTAGCTTCTGAAATTAACTTGAAGTGTGTTTCCTCTTATTTGCAGTTTTTATGTGCCTGTGTGTTTTGAAAGAGAGATAGGAAAATGCTTTGCAACTTTGTTTTCATTTACATGCCATGTTGTTCTATGTCAGCCTGTAAAAAATTAATCATAGTAGTTTTATTTCTCTTAGAAGAGCTAAAAGCTTCTGCAGTCTTACAGAGGCTACGAACATGAGACTATTCCTGTAGCTGTTTTTATGAGGATGTTTTCTAGCTGCTGAATATGTGTATTTTTAAAATGCGGTTGTGTCAGCATTTTGAGATTCACCAGAATACTGTGCAAATTTGAAGCAACGGTAAATGATAACATGTCTGTTGAAACTATTCCCTGTATTTGGCAAGTTCTTGTAAACACACAAGGATGTAAGTCTGTTGAACAAAAGGGATATTTAATTTCCTTAAAATAATTGAGAATTTGAAGTCTTGCTTCAGTATCCATTTATGGATTTTTGTTTACAAAATTCCTTGTTTCACTTACTGTCACTGTCTTCTGTAACTAGTATGCAGCAAAAAAGATGTTTTGGATCTAGTTCAGCTGTGTGCCACTGTTTCTGGTTTTGTGGGTTATTACAGGAAGTACACAAAATACAGCCTGCAAGAACCCCATCTTGCAGCAGGAAAAATACATCTAATGCAATTATTTATTTTATGATTATAAATCCAGAATGAGGACAATGCTAGGGATCTCGGAGGACTTCTTGTTAAATGTCCGTGAAGAACTTCAAAACATGGAATGCAATTAGGAAGCCTTAATCTTTCTTCTTGGGGATCCTAAGGAAAAAATGAACAAAAGCTAGAGAAGTTCAAGGAAATTGCAGCACTATGCATGGTGCCCTGTTGTGTAGGAGGAAGACTGCTAAAGATTTCCCAGAAGCTTTCTGTGCTCTTGCTGTTTAGTTTTGATCTGAGCTGTGGCCAAGAATCCCAGAGAAATACACTTAAAACATCAGTACAGCAGCTGACTCAGGGTGGATTAAAGTGAAAAACAGGCTTGCTTTTAGTGGGAATTAGAACCAGAAGCGGGAAGCTGCTGTCGTGCTCTATGTAAAAGCTTGCCCCGTACTCTCTGGGTAGAAGCCTCACTAGCCCAACTGGGATTGTGCTAGCAGAGCTGCTGGTTTGAGCTCAGGATATTTATACAGTGGTTGTTGATGATGATATTATTAAAACCTCGCTACCTGGTTTGTTGTCTGAACCCTTATAGCCAGGGGCAAATAGTTCTGCAATGGAAATTTCTCGGTAAGGCTTATTAAAGTGTCAGAGAGAGCATCACCACTTCTGCCAGGCAACACGTGCCGAACCGAGGTCTGCAGCACTGGTGTCGGTGTAGCCCCAAGCAGCACTGCAAAGGACCACAAACAGGAACCAGACCCCAGGGAATCCCTCAGTTTCAAAATACATGCCTTCCAAATGTCATGGCTGTCCCAGCATTCATAACCATAGCATGTCAGTCATGACTGTAAGCTTGCCCAGCTAGTTTTCATGATTCAGTTAAGCATAACTTTGTCTTTTTTTCAGGCAAAGCCTCTGCGATTGCATCAAGGCAATTTGTGTATGAGACCAAAATTTTTGCTGTGACTTAGCGGTCAAATAGGGGAAGAAGTACTTTACCTACAGCCATCTAATTTATTCCTCACAGGTTTAAATTGCCTGAGTCTTTCTTGACTTTCAAAATGAGAGATTTCTCTATTCTCTTTATTGTAGTAGCATTTCATTAGGTAGAGAATTGAGTATTTAAAGCACATTATCTTTTGGTGGGTCAGGTTGGGAAAATTTGTGAGTGCAGTAAGCATTGAACTCTTTGTTTTTGTTTGTCTGTTGTAACAGCAATACCATCAACAGTTACATTAGCAAATATTCAGTACTTCTGAGGAAAGAGTGTTTTGTTATGCAGTTACTTATTTCTTTAATGCCTTCTTTTTTTTTTTAATTTTAGTTTGCTTCTAAGTGCGTCAGAACACTGTCTTTTCATGTGCTACCTTCTTCTGTCTGTTCTGGTTATTACTGAAATATTTTTCGTGTTTGATTTGAAAATGGTATTGAATGCTGGCCAGGTTATACCAAATACTTTGGTAACATAAAGTGCACCGTTAGTCTTAGAAAAAAGAGATCATCGTCATACTTTTTTTTCTTGAGAAATCGACAAAATGCCTGGCTTTGCTTCTTTACGGCTAGACATTTTTATATTTGCTCACAACCCTTGTCATGTTGCCTGGTTCTTCAGCAACACCTGCCTGATCAACAACTGCAGAGGCCTCCCTAATGCCTGTCCTCCTTGTGCTGTGCCTCCTTGCACACCCGAAGCCCTGCCTGCTCCCGTGCTGCCTGGCTCTGATGGCTTCCTCCAGACCTTCCTTTTCTGTGCTCACTGAAGGTGGTTGTGACTCTGCTTCAAGCTGCTCAGTCCTCAGTGTCTGCTGCTGTGATGGCAGGCTCGGGGTGGGAGGCAGTGATTATGCCAGATGTTGCAGGAGCGGATGCCGGTTCATCTTTCTTTTCCTCCAGAAGGCAACATAGATGAAGTTCAGCTAAACATACACAACTCACAACAGTGCAGCCATTTCTTTACCACATGCTATCACTTGAATCCTTTTCACGTAATTTATTACAGTAATTTCTTTTTAAAAGGGAAAATAATACAATTTTCAAAAAACACATTTCCTGGAAGCAATTTATTTGCTTTAATTTCAAATTCTCCAGAAAAATTAATTTGTACAGACTCTTAAAATTACCTATGTAACATAGAGTAATAGTTATAAAAATAGAAAACAAACAATGGAAAGAATTAGATTTTTGTTGTAATAAATCACAAACCAAGTGTGAGTATTAATTCAGATCACAACACATTAAAATTGCTGCAACATGATAGCAAACTGAATTTTCTGCTAAAATGCCAAACTGTCCTCGGAAAAAGCTGTAAATGCAAGGTCAACTTCAGAGAAGAGTCTGTTTATGAATTTCTTATCAAAACCATGTCAACTACAAGCTTTGCAGCATTTTCTTATGAAAGCTTAGGAGGATTCCTCTGCTTGATGTTCTGCCTGCATTACAGAATATTAATCTACCCAACAGGTAGATTAGCAGGTCTCGGGAGGTGATTCTACCCCTCTACTCTGCACTCGTGAGACTCCACCTGGAGCACTGTGTCCAGCTCTGGAGTCCTCAGCACAGGAAGGACATGGACCCGTTGGAACGGGTCCAGAGGAGGGCCACGAGGATGCTCAGAGGGATGGAGCACCTCTGCTATGAGGACAGGCTGAGAGAGCTGGGGTTGTTCAGCCTGGAGAAGAGAAGGCTGCGAGGAGACCTTAGAGTGGCCTTTCAATATCTGAAGGGAGCCTGCAGGAGAGCCGGTGAGGGACTCTGCCAGGAAGAGCAGTGACAGGACAAGGGGGAACAGTTTTAGATTGGAAGAGGGGAGATTTAGATTAGATACCAGAAAGAAATTCTTTACTGTGAGCGTGGTGAGACCCTGGCCCAGGTTGCCCAGAGAAGCTGTGGCTGCCCCATCCCTGGAGGGGTTCAAGGCCAGGCTGGGTGGGGCTTTGAGCAACCTGCTCTAGTGGAAGGTGTCCCTGCCCAGGGCAGGGGGTTGGAACTGGATAATATTTNCAGGAAGGACATGGACCCGTTGGAACGGGTCCAGAGGAGGGCCACGAACATGCTCAGAGGGCTGGAGCACCTCTGCTATGAAGACAGGCTGAGAGAGCTGGGGTTGTTCAGCCTGGAGAAGAGAAGGCTGCGAGGAGACCTTAGAGTGGCCTTTCAATACCTGAAGGGAGCTACAGGAGAGCCGGTGAGGGACTCTGCCAGGAAGAGCAGTGACAGGACAAGGGGGAACGGTTTTAGATTGGAAGAGGGGAGATTTAGATTAGATACCAGAAAGAAATTCTTTACTGTGAGCGTGGTGAGAGCCTGGCCCAGGTTGCCCAGAGAAGTTGTGGATGCCCCATCCCTGGAAGTGTTCAAGGCCAGGCTGGATGGGGCTTTGAGCAACCTGCTCTAGTGGGAGGTGTCCCTGCCCAGGGCAGGGGGTTGGAACTCAATGATCTTTAAGGTCCCTTCCAACTCTAACCATTCTATGATTCTATGAACAGATATTTTTACTGTGAATCTGTTTGTCACAGGATTTGTTTAGTTTTTCTTTGGTATTTGTGTTATGAAATATTGATTCAGAGCTTAAACTTGGTGAATATATGAAATTAAATCAAAATAAAAGCATTTCTCCATAACTTTCTGTCAATTTAAGAAAGCAAGCCTAGTAATTGTTACCAGTAAGACTGATCATTTTTTGGTCAGTGTCTGACCAAAATCTTAGCTTGGGCTGCAGCACCTAAGTTAAAGTTCACACTAACCTACCTCTTCTTGTGCCTTTACAGACTACAGTAGCCCTCTGGGCTGTGCCAGGGTTTTTTCATTGCTGGCAGTGTCTCCTGCTGCACTGCAAAACCTCCTCAGTCTGCTGCAGGCATTTGTAACCCAAGCAGATCTGCCTTTTGGGGGCGCGGAGCAGAGTTTGTTAGCTTTGGCTACTCAATGTGAATTACAGAGGTTATTGGATGATCCCAAGCTACAAGTGTGTGAAAGCAGTCTTACTGAAGAGCTAAGGGTCCTTTTTCTAATTAGCTAATAGTTTTCACATGGCTCATGAGCCAAGCAGAGACGGTGTCTGTGCAATGCAAATCTTGATCTGTTGGCTAAAGCTGGTCAAACCCCAGGGCTAAAGTGTGTGTCAATGCTCAACTAGCTAATAATATGAGAATACGGAACAGAAATAAGTCAGTTTAACTTGAATATTATGCATTGGTTGACCCTATGAAGCTGCTGTTTGTCTTCATAGATGAAGAAATAAGAAAACAAAGTATAAACTAAGAAAATTCTTTCTGATTGTTTTGAAGTAAAACACTGATCTCAATTTTGAATTGCAGAGATTAACACTGGGATTGGTATTGCATGGATAAAATCCAGTCTGAAATGGAAACAGAAGATTTCCCTTTAAAAGAAGATCAATTAAAAGAAGATAAATGTACTTCAGAATGAGAGCAAATTTGGGGAAGCTATGGAGAAGCACTGCAGAGTGTGAAAATACTTTGACAAAAATGCTGAATTTAGGGAATGGTTAATAACAGCAAAAGAGAACTAAAAGGCTTTCAACAAATTTTGCTTTTGTAGGTCAGAGATGTATTTAAGAAAAAGACTAACAAATTGAAGCTGTGGAAGGTGACACTGTCTTTGAGACAATCAAAGTGAGTGCATCTCTTAACCTATTCCCAAGATGAATTACCAGTCCCTGATATGATTTCCCCATGTTCTCAAAGTTCGGATTACCACTGTTTTGACTCAAACTTTTGTGTTAGAGGCCTTCTTTATCTCTTCTATTCAATAGGTGCTGTCATGCCATATTGAGCCTGTCACAGCTAAAGAGCTATAGCAATCCTGTGACTGTCAACTGCAAGTCACAGACCAATGTTTCTTCTACACATCCTTAGGTCACAGGCTGAAGAATTAATTTCTATCTGAATAAATCACCTTAGCGTACGCTTGCCTTTTGAGAGTCAGCCAACCCAGTGTTTGTAGCCAATAATTGTTTGGAATTTTTTTGGCCCATGATTCAGTTCTCATAAGACAGAAGCTTTGGGAAGCAGTTGTTTTCCAGAAAGAAAAACATGTCAGGAGAACTCATGGTTCCTACTGAAACATCATTTTCCAGAACTGTAGGTAAGATACAGTTTGCTTGAGGTTCAGTTAGATGCTCAGTACTTCCTTCATGGGAGACCCTTCAAAAGGGTTACCAAAGAAGATTAGAAGTCCTAATTCTCTCTCTTCACCACTAACTAAAGCTGAATAACAAAACACACACTACTGTAGATCAAAACTACCTTCTATTTATAGCAAATCAGAACCAGACTCCTTGAACTGTGATATACATGTTTTCTAACTAGCACTGTACTTTTTCCAAGATGCTCTTGTTTTCTTATGCTTTAAAAGGCTCAGCTAATGTATTTTTCTCATATTTATATTTCCAAGCACACATTTGCAGTTGCAGTTTGTTATATAATATATGTTTGAAAGCCGTGTCATTCCCGTTGTGCTTCTAGCTTTTGTAGGATTAAAAGCATTAAGAGATGCTGCTTCTCAGTCTTCTGCTTTCAAACAAAATCAAGGCATAATTTGTGCTGAAATCTCAAATTTGTAAATAATTACATTGGCTATCATACATCCATATTCCTCATATATGTACAGTTTGCCAAACTAAGAGTCACGTTATTGCCATGAGAATTCTCTCCCTGCAATCCAGAGCTCCCATTCCAGCCCATATGGGCATACCCAAGCTCACTGGTTTGGGTACCAGCAGTGATAAAGCTGTTGAGGAGCTACTAGTGTGAATGCCTTGGCTTCTACTATTTGTCCTGACCCAGCTTCAATATTGTGCAGTTTAAAGCTTTAGCTACTGGAAGTACAAGCAAGTTTGAATTTTCCTCTGAAAGCCTGTGTGATCATACACTACATTTATATGAGTGTTGCTCTGGTGATTTCCATTTCTCCCTTTTTGGACCTTCTTGCCCGTGCAGTACAGCAGGAGTGACCCTCTGTAATTCTACAGCTTTCAGCCACAGTTTGCCTGTATGTGAATCCAGGTGGTGAAATCATTTTTATGCCTAGAAATTTTCCTGTAAGAAAACGTATTACTCCGTCACCTCATTCAGTGGGTGCCAACTGCTACAAGCATGTCTAAAATGGAGTGACGTGTAGGCTTGGAAGTCATAGGCATTTACACTTTGGGAAGCAAGAAGGGGTCCCGAGGTGCATCTTCTTTTTGCCTTCTAACCCTCTAACTGTGGTTAAAAACAATTCTTTTTTCAAAATCCTGCCTGCCTCCTCCTGTCAGGGAGCACCAGCCTCACCTCACCCAGCTTCTCTGGGTCACTGTTCTGACGGATGAGCCAGGAACAGAGGCAGAGTCAATCATCTGTGGTTGTATTGTCATTAAAAACCTCCAGGCCCCAATCTGGATAGGACCTTGCATGGACTTGACTGACATTTTGAAGCTTTGCTGCTTTTAAATTCCCAAACACCCACTGAGTTCAAACCCCATTAGCATCTCAAGCAGGAACATCTTTCTCAAATGCGGGGGCAGTGCAATATCAGCATGGAGTAGACAAGAGAGAAGTATGCAGAGCTGCATATGTATGCAGGCTGTAGCAAAATCAGTAATTTTCCATTTATAGAGAATCTGAAGTTTATCACCTTTTTCATTATGGTTTGGAGCTGTGTGGTATTTCCATATTAACAATGCAAATAGCATATGAAATTTAGGCTAGAAAATATTGAGGGTAGAACATCCAGATATACTTCATATCATACCGAGGCAGGGAAGTCAGATTATTTATGATTGTCCGATTGAAATTAATCATAATAATTAAATTAATCATATCTATTTACCTGAGTGAATCTCACTCTTTGATATTTTTCAGATCAGATTTCAGATTTCTGGCTTTCATTTCCCTAATTTATCTGTCTGAAGCAGTTGAAATGACACAAATGTTTTAAGAAAATGGTTTATCCCCAATTTTTTGCTATCTTATTTGGGGTTTTTAACATTTACAAGGGTTGAATATTTATTCTTTTGGAATTCTCAGCACAATTCCAGCTCATGCAAAAACGAATACACTTAACAAGAAATAATTGGAAGTAATTCACATGTAAAACAATAAGGAATAGTTCTGTCCAATTTGACACCATGTGATTATAACTTGGTCTCCAGAAGAACTGTCTGAGAAAATGTATATGCTTTATGTTTCAAAAATAGCTTACAACGTATAGCAGAAATAACTGTATTGGACCCAGTATTGTAAGATCTGAAACTCAAAATTCTGTTGCACTGACTGTATTTAAAAGCATTGACAAGCTCTCTTTGAACTGAATTTGTCAGGCAGTTGGAATAATCAAGATTTTCTGCTAGAGCTGTTTTCAACAGTTGAATAGTTAAACCGGTTAATTGAAACTGTGACACCGTAGAATAAAGAGAAACTGAACCTGATGAAGTATGTTCTGATGGTTCAATCATAACAGAAACTATTAGGAGGGTGTGAAGAATTAATTGGATAATGTAAGGGGAAGAAGAACTGGCAGATATAAAAATGAGTGATTTTTTTTTTTCTTTTAGGAAAAGAGTGTGGGTTTAGATCATCTGTATGAGGGGCACCTATGTACCATATGATGCACAAATCCATGAGGTAGCATATTTTACAGTCTGGCAATTGACAGATTTTTACATTTAGTGATTAAACTATTTCAAAATCAAAACCACTTTGAAAGATTGTGTGTGCCCACAGAAGGGAAATTCTTGCCATAGTATTTAGATACTTGAGTGGGTGGGATTCAGAGCAACAAAATAAATGTTGAAAGAGAGTCCTCCTTTGGACACAGTTTTGAAGAGAAAAGTTATTTGCATATGGAAGTCCAGGAATGTAAAGGATTGGGCTAGGAAAACAAAGGCCAGTGTGACAGTTCATTGTTTGCATGGCACAAGAAAATTACAAGGATAGGCGAAGGCAAACTATTTTAAGAGTTGCCTGTGCTCTCTTTCCTGTTCCCCACAAATCACACACCAAGAGTAAATCCACTGCTGGTGTGTGAAGTGCTGCTATTTTCAGTTTGCCTGAGAATCCTTTACCTGACATTTCTAACCTTGACATCAGGAGCTTAAGCACAAGTTTAAATAATATTCTTTAAGAGAGGCCATTAGCTCTGTTTGACCTGGCTTTTATTCCTTCCTTAAGTTGATATGGGCCTTGATGTTCCTACAGCAGTATTTAATAACAGTAGCCAGGGCCACCTGACATATGAGACTGAGCATTCGGGCTGAATCCTGTGCAATTTGTTGTGTACAATTTTCAGGGTCCACAGGCTTGGAGTAACCAGAGGCTACAACAAACACATCTACTTTTGGTTATCACCTACTGCTTTGCTACCCTATTCCTAAAGACTCTCAAAAATCATAGTAGCACTGTGAATGGCTATTAATTCTTATTTTATTTTTGTTCTTTGGGTCCTGCTGCTCTCAGGAGAACATGGGAATTACTAATATGGTCTGTAGTCATATTTATGATCAACCATGTGTTGAACAATTTAGTCAATGCTTTGACGTTAGAGATGATGTGGATTAGATTTCCTAAGGGAGGTGGAAGGGTCCTGAATTATAGCGAATGTAGATAATCAATAGCAAAATTCCAATATAACCTTTTGTATTTTATTTACAGTAAACACGTCCCTGCTTACACCAAGAACTGACAGCATGAAAAAGGTCCAGGTGCTGCTTTTTTCCTGGGTTGCTCTCTTAGTTAAGTTGATAGAAAACACCATCTGAGGTTTCTGCTTAGAGAGCAAAAACCACTTTTGGCAAATGTCTTTTCCAGAAGGAGATACTACTCCAATCTTGAAAACGAGCTAAACTCAGCAATGAGGTTGCAGACCTTTCTTTTCTCTTCAGGAATATCATACCTTTCCAGTGACTTGTGAGCTGGTATGTGAACAAAGGTAAGAGGAAAGCATAGTGTACTTTGTTTTGAGTGAAAGTGTTATATAGGACGGTATCATGCAAAATTCTGTTCTGCTGAATGTGTGCTCTGACATTAGCAGGCCAAAGAAAAGTTTCAGTGTGTAGAATTCAGTGTGTTTGTGTAATATAAAATCACCACTAGATGGTACTTTTCAACAAACTATAGTTGACTTAAAACAGCTGGTCCTTCTATAACTGCCTTCAGGCATTAGGAGAGGCCTCCAAAGGGTTGTGCTTGTTTATATATGTTTTGTTTTGTTTTATTAAGTCATCATTTTATCAATAATGTACAGGTTTGAGTCTTGGGAGAGTGGACAGAATGTTATTTAGTCCAGAATTTGCGAATGGTCTGCATGATGTATTTTAAATCTGTAACACTTAGAAGGGAAAGACTCGGGCTTTTCTGGGTGGTGTGACTAAGGTTTTAGATGCCCTCCTTTTTTCGCGGGGAGGCCATCAAAGCGTGCTGCTGTGAACCACACGGGCAGGTGTGCCTGGGGCTGGGGTACGAGTCCGCTCCTCGGAGCCAGGCATGACTTGAGCTAGCAAGACTCAGCTCAGACAAGAGGTTTTACTTGCTAACTAGCCAGTGAAGCTTCTTGGGTGAAAGAAATGAGCATGTTGTATTTATTTAAAAGATGGTAAAGCAATTTCTTTCATGTGTAGCAATTTCTTTCCTGCAGTATTGTTTAGCAGCTGTAGGGGTCTCAGAGCTTTCTCAGCACTGCTGTTCTTGCAAGCTGATAACGTTTCTAAGCTAGGTGTGGTATTCCACTGTTATTCCTAAGAACATACCATCTGTGTGTGTATATATATATGTTATGCAGAAATAAACCACTTTTATTTTCATAGTTTTTTCAACAGTTGGTTTCCTCCTATACAAGGAATGTTATTAGTAAAGCAATGAAAACAAGTTTGTCTCAGCTATGTATGAGATACTCATACCCATGAGATCGACTCTTAAAACTGGTTTAAATTCAGAATATCTATTTCAAATAGTTTATTTTAATTTTGCGTTTTATAGAACAGCAATAGGCCTTGACATTTATTTCTATTTAATTTCTAAACGTCAATATGTAAATATGTAGGATCACTTGTAGGATTCACTTAATGAAACTCAGTCTCTACTCTTTAGAAGAAGCTTTTTATGATTTATAATACAGGTTCCTTACGAGAGCAGTTTGCTATTCTTGCATGTAAACATTGCATGAAGTTTAAAACATTAGACATTGTATTAAGACACTCACAAGCTATTCACACTACTATATTTTATTCTGGAGATGGAAATTTCACTGGAAACAATATGAATCTTTTTACCATTCTATCTTGATAAATCAACTCCAGTAGTCTCTCCAGTCAAAGTAGCTCCTGTGCTGTGCTCTTCTCTTTTCAAAGGCAAGTATTGACACCGTCACTTTTTATTGCTTTGTTTCCATTGCTTTGCTCTCTTTTGCTGTCCTGCTGTGTTTCATCCATGTGTCTTCAATGTTTTGATAATTTGCAGCCCAGTTTCTCCTATAATTTTAAGAAACATTAAACTATTATAACAATTATGCCAGTGAGAGAGAGTTAGTGAGAGAATAGCTTATATGCACCACACTTGTAAACAAGTATCGGTAGAACTGCAGTGTCCCACAGTTCTATGTTTTCCCTCCAAAATGCTATGAAAATGGCATAAACAAAATGCCATGTTTCACTTTTGTTTAAAATCTAATTATTTTTCAGGATTGCTAAAAAAACCCAAACAATGCAAACCTGAATTAATAAAATATATATAAGTTATAACTCCCTTTTTTATTTGTGCTTTTACATGGTGAAGATCCTGAGTTACAGAATATTTACTTCTATGAAAGAGCAGGAAATTATATGCATATCCTCACACTGCTTTGCATTACAAAAGCAAGTAGAAGTTCTTGCAGAGTCTAAGTGGTATTTATTTGTTTTTCAAATGATGTGAAACATACTTTTCATTATTATTTTTCTTTCATGTCACTGGAACTTTCTTTTAAAAACAAATATATTTATGAAGTTACTTTTGTTTATATAATGTGCTGGATTTTTATGAAACAGATATCATATAATAATCCAATACTGTAGTATTACATTTTTAGAGTACCTAATGGAACTGAATCTGGCCAGGGATGTCAAAGACAACAAGAAGGGCTTCTGTAGGTACACAGGTGACAAAAAGAAGACTATGGAAAATAGGAGCTCATTGCTCATTCCATACAGGACATGGAAGAAGCTGAGGTAGTCAATGATTTCTTTGCCTCAGTATTTACTAGCAGGAATACCAGACCCCATGCACCGGGAGGAGACTGGAGTAAGGAAGATGCACCCTTAGTGGAAGAGGATCTGGTCAGGGAATACTTAAGGAAACTGAACATACATAAGACCGTGGGCTGTGGTGGGTTGCACACACGAGTGCTGAGGGAGCTGGCAGATGTCATTGCAAGGCCACTCCATAATCTTTGCTCAACCATGGTGATTGGGATGAGACGAGAGCAGTGGTTAGTGTCTACCTGGATTCAGTAAGACCTTCATCACTGTCTTCCGTAAGATCCTCATAGAGAATCTGTTGCTGTAGGGGCTGGATGAGCAGACAACAAGGTTGGGGCTGAATAGCCAGGCCCAGAGCATGGTGATCAGTGGCCTAAAGACAGTTGGAGGCCAGTAGTGCACCCCAGGGTCATTAGTGGGTCCAGTCCTGTTTAACATCTTTGTTAGGGATCTGCACAATGGCAGAGTCTACCCACAGCAAGTTTGACACAAAAGCAAGATGACACAAAAGTGGGAGGAGCGACTCCACTGATATGCCAGAGTGTTGTGCTGCCGTTCAGAGGGCTGGAGAAATGGACTGATAGGAAGCTCATGAAGTTCAACAAGAGGGAGTGCAAAGTCCTGCATCTGGTGAGGAACAACCCCATGCACCAGGATATGCTGGGGACCACCCAGCTGGGAAGCAACTTTGCCTTAGAAGGTTATTTTTCTCAGTGTGGCAGAGGTCTAATCTTTTCCTGAGTTTGATGTGATTTGGGCTTCTGTTGCAGCTTTTACTGTTTTGAACCAATTTTTCTGCATGGTTAAATTCATTCTTTTGAAGTTCGTGGTGCCTGTTACCTCAGCAGCTCAGATTGATAGATATGTGATGGCTCAAAAGCTGAAGGGCATGCCAGGAGCGTGCAGTTCAGCTACAAATAGTGGCAGTTCCTGCTTCAGTTTGGCATGAAGGTGTTCCTTGACTGAGCAGGCAGATGGACTAAAATACTGGTTCTCAGATATACCAAACCTTACAGAAGGAATTGTGAGTAAAATCTAAGAGGATTTTGAACAGCATTCTGTTCTGACTGAGCCTGTGTGACCTGCAGAAGTTACAGTTAGCTTAAATAGATGAAGTAGGAAGAGTTTGCTATTTCAGGTCCTTTTTGGGTGCATCTACATTACTGTTTTAGTCAAAATGTGGAGGTCACACATTTATTTAAGTGAATCTTCTGACTGTGTCCCCTTGCTTCACTTCAGTTCCCATTGTAGAGCAGTCTCAAAGCAGGTGACTCGGATTGCACTGGGAAGAAACAAAGCTGGAAGATGTGTCTAGATGAATATCTCGTGAGCATATCTGATGCCAGCTGGCATTGGATCCATAGGATCAGGCTAGCACTAGGTGAAACTCCTGAAATGTGTGTAGTGTGGAGACTGGGACCTTATCTCTACCTGTTTCAGCCTTTGGCCATACTGCTTGGTAATGCAGTCTACATTTTAGGAGTGGATACATAAACAGCTCAGCCCACAGAGGTAATTTGAGAGGTTGGTAATGTCTACTGGGAGAGGAGGAAGAATACAGAAAGTCTGTTCCTAGGTGATATGGATCTATTTACATGGGGTTTTTTGGGTAAAGAGCTTGCTTTAAGTGTTAAACTTTAAGTTTTTAAATAAACGAATAATTGGCTTCTTCATGTGTTTGGAGAAGCAGGACTTTGTGTACATGAGTTGTCAATGACGTTAGTATTTAAAACTCGCTTGTTTTCACATGAATGGCTGTGAATATTGGCTGACTGCTCCACTCAGATACAACATAGCAGAACAACGAACAACAGTGAAGATACAACAATGAAGAACATAGTTAATACTTTTCCCATTGCTGTGTTTTCTTGTCGTGTATACCTTTAGCTCTCGTCTGGTTTGGATTTAAGATTTTTTAAATAGTGATCTTAGTGCATTTTTAAGGTTTTTTTTATTATTTTGGTCAAGTCTAAGCATCAGGACAGGCAGAAAAAGCTGCCCATAAACATACTTAGATATACCAAATACCAGAAATAAAAGTAAGAGGAGAAACATATGAAAGAATACGAAATTAGTTTTAGAGAACCATCAGGTATTGGAAGGTTTATTTTCTCCTTGTACTGGGAATTGTTATTGTTATTTTATTTACTTTTTCCATCATCTTTGTCAGCGTAAACCAACTTTTTTATTTGTGAGAACTAGACACCAATTTCAGTGTCTGATTTGACCTTCTGGTATCTGTGGAGATGACTGGGGAGACTTTGTTCCCCAGGGTGTTCTGCTTTTATGTGGTAGAAAGCCTTTTCTCTGTGCTGTTGGTAGCACAACTTCTCTGCCTGAGATACTCAAATGCCAGTGAAAATAGGAAACTTCTCAGGAGCCTGCTCATTGGGTATACTGAGTCCTACCCTACTGCTGGGTTGATGGGGTGGTTGGTGATAATTTTAGAACCAGAGCACCTGATCCGTCTGATTTAAAGTAGAGGAAAGCAAGTCTTTATTTGCAATGCAATTTAAGGAAACATGTTGCAGCTGATCCAAGATTTGGGGCTGGATGTGTTTTTGAAAGTGGAGGACAAGGGTAATGTTTTGTTGTCATTACTTGTGCGCTTGCTTAGGATCCTTTGATGCCTCCATTCCCTTGGGCTCTGGCCTGTGTGCAACATCAGAGGACAGCTCCATGACACCAGTCCTCTGCTGAAGCCAGAATGAATGAAGCCAGAAACTCACCAGCACAGTTAGGCTGGGGGTGCTTTGCCTGCTTCCAGAAGGAAGCAGGAACCTGTCAGAGGGATAGGCTCCCCATTTTGCTTGCTATTCCATGTGGGGTCTGTCTTACTGGCTTGTTTTTCAGAAGTAGCATTATACTCAGATGTGGGCAGAGAAAAACATTAAGACTTCTATGCCCTTCCTAGACAGCATTTTTCTAGCTCCTTCTAAGGGTAATATTAAAACTTTAGACTTACCAAGCTATTGATTGGTTCCAGCTCAGTTACATCAATTTGCAGGGTTTAGACTGCACTATCCTTAAGAAACAGTTACTTAAAAAGGGTGAAAATGGTAGCCTTAGAGATGCTTATGCATATGTATTGAGTTTAGTTGTCCTTGCATTTAAGCCTATTCATACTTTGATACAAATAATTTATTTTTCTTTTTTGGGTTTCTGGGTGAGTTAAGGAGAGAGAAGACCATTGTTTCTTAAGTGTGGTTTATTAATTGTGTTTATTTTCATCCCATGTTCTTAACTTCCTCTGGCCAAATCTAAGGCAAAAGTAATGAAAGAGGTCATATATATGTCTCCTTGTCCTCAAAAAGGCTGCCCATGAGTGCCAAAGGGGACTACTATGTGACAATGAGAGGGCTTTTTACAGCCAGCATCGTGGCTGAAATCTTGTAGTCTTTTGGACTTGTGGTGAGTTCTTGCTGTAGTTCTATTCTTCATTACATGAGAATAACTCCAGGCGCATCAGCTGAACTAAGAATATTACTGAGTCATTTACTGTTGGTACTTCAAAAAAATTTTTTTCCTAGTGTGCACACTCACTATATAAATGTGTAAGATTATGCTACCTGAAGCAGACATAAGTATAAACCTAATGCCAGTCGGAGTCATGACTGAATATACCAAGGCGTTGGTATAGTTTTAATTAGGAGCATATTAGGCTAATAATTAAGAATCATGTAATTGAATGAATTACATCAGTTTGCCAGCCTATTCTGACCTCACTCTGCACGTCCAATTAATGCAAAAACCTGAGCTAGAAACTACTAATGACTTCTATGTGTTAAAATTAAGAGCATGTAGGTGGAAATTTTAAAACGTTTCCCCTCTGAGGTATAACTTGTTTCTCTGAGCATTCCAGTGCTGTGTATAAAAGAACAAAGTAGTTCACTGCACTGTTTAATTTAGAAGACATCATTTATCCATCTAAAGTTGGAGACGTTTGAAAGTATCAGTGTATTTGACAATTAGACCCGTAGCCTGTTTTGTTGTTTTAAAATATAATCTTAGGAATACCTAGTTTTATCCAGCAAGGATGACTAGAGAGAGTTATCCCTTTTGACATGAGGGGTTAGACAAAATTGTATAGTCTTGCAGGTAAACAGGGAGTTAAGGTTAAAATCTAGGTGTCCGAGTTTGAAAATTTAAAAAGCAACCATGCCCTTTTTTTAAAAAAGGAACGTGTGAACTCACACACATTCACTTGGGTCACACCAACCCCCTGCAGCGCTACAGGCTGGGGGCAGAGTGGCTGGAGCTGCCTGGCAGAAAAGGACCTGGGGGTGTTGGTGGACAGCAGGATGAACATGAGCCAGCAGTGTGCCCAGGTGGCCAAGAAGGCCAACAGCATCCTGGCCTGTGTCAGGAACAGCATGGGGAGTAGGACTTGGCCAGGGGGATCGTCCCCCTGTACTGGGCACTGGTGGGGCCCCATCTCGAGGGCTGTGTCCTCCCTTGACCCAAACCTGCACAAAGCAATATCCATGATGAGAGATGACAAAACACTTGCATGTGTTTGGCATGTGCTTTTATTCTCATTGATACATTTGCTGATCTGGTGTTGCCAGCCTCTCTTGTTTTATGAAGAATATTTCTTTCAGCTCTGTAAAATACAGGAAGTGGTTACCTCTGCAGATCCACATCTCCAAACTTCAGGGAAACACTGAGGGACCAGGATTAAAAGCATCTGTTTCCTACCATTCAGTTTTATAAGCATCATTTTTAAATCTGGAAAATCCAGTGTCCAGACAAAGATATTTCTCCATCCCCTAAGAAACCTAAAAACCTCTCTTTGATTTCAAGAGCCCTTTCAATGTAGGAATAACTCTTAATATGCATCAGCTCCATGCTGTTCTAACAGTTTCCACTCAGCTGTGGTGGTAACAGATTATAGCAAATTGTTTTGCACTCAGTTTTCCCACAGGAAATCTTTGTGCTATATTTGAATCAGGAAACATTTTATGAACACTTAATCCACAGTGTGCCAAGAGGTAGGAATGGTGACGTATTCCATGGAGGATGTCTACAGTCTCAGCTAATGTGACTTCATCTTCCTCTACACACCTGTTTCTTACCCCTAATATTTTCAGCAACATGTTTTTGCAGTAACATTTCAGTCTTTTGTCAGGCTTGTGCCATTGTGCTCTCAAAATGTTTAATAATCTTAATGTTGTCCTTCTTGACAGTAAACAGGTACACAGTACTTACTCTTGTACTCATAAAATTCAGTCAGGAATAATCACAATTGAGTGAATTTCAGGAATTAGAGATGCTCAGAAGCTTTTTATTGAAAATTGCATTGCTGTGCATTCATCTATGAATGCTGGTGAATACGGGAGCATACAGAATACTTTATGATATTTATAGACGGAGTCCAGAGCAACGTGGTTTCCCTCAACAATGTCAAAGCCACACTGAAAATGAAAAAAAACCTCCTTGAGTAACGAGTACTGCCTGCTGGCAGTGAAGAATTGCAGAATCAGGGAATTGTCAGAGTTGGAAGGGACCTCTAGGGATCATCTAGTCCAACCCCCCTGCCAAAGCAGGGTTGCCCAGAGCACAGGACAGCATCCAGGTGGGTCTTGAAGATCTCCAGAGAAGGGGACTCCACACCCTCCCTGGGCAGCCTCTTCCAGGGCTCTGCCACCCTCACCAGAAAGAAGTTCTTCCTTAGATTTGCGTGGAACTTCCCATGTTCCAGCTTATGCCTGTTGCCCCTTGTCCTATCACTGGAAAGCACTGAAGAGAGTCCGGCTCCATCCTCCTTCAACCCACCCTTTAGATATTTGTCAGCATTAATAAGGTAATGAGGTAAGAAAAAGCTGAGTGGCATTAGGAATATCTCCTATAGGTAATATCAAAAGTTTGCACCTTTTCTTGCAATCTATTTTCTAGTGAAAATAGGGTTAAAAGGCAGGATACTGAAAGAGAATGATGACCAGAATTTGTATAAGAAAAGGAGAAAGGAGAAAACCAAGAGGATGAAACCTAGGGTCAGGGTTGAGGACTTGCCAGTAGAGATGGGAAACCATGACAGGAGGGAGAAACACGAGGCCTGCAAGGCTCTACAGGTTTGTTGAGGGGCATGTGAAAGCAGAGAGCCTCACAGCCAGTGAGGGAGAAAATTTCATAGGCTTTCCTATGGGGCAGGTAACTGAAGGCAGTGCAGTGTTTAATACATCATTACTCCATCCAAAATGATTACTGCCAGATATTTAATTTTTTTCACTTTTAACACCCCTCTTTAGTTTTTCCACCCTACTATTTTGGTAAAAATCTGTTTTATGTAGACTATAGTTATATATTCATAGATATATTCATGTCTATGAGCCTATACTTTGGCTATACTGTTCATGTACATTATAGCCAAATCTGGTATGCTTTTGTTTTGAGAAGAATTCCTTATCATTTTGCATAGGTATAATAATATACTATGTTTAGCAACCCAGTTCACAGATCAGTGCCATCTGTTGTTAAGATTGCCTGACTCACACCTAATAACTTGTGCTGCACTAACAGTTCACCACTGAAAAGAATTTTTTCTTGTTTATTTTTATTACTTATCTTGTTGTAATGAAGCCATCCTTTATCACAGTTAATGGTGTGCAGATGGATGTCATCATGCTACTTTGCTATTAAAACCATAAATAACAGAGAAAGCAATGATATTGTGATAGTAGCTGAGCAACTGCATCTCAGCTTTCTATTATACTTTCCTGCATTTTTAGTGTGTGTGTGTTTATTTTTATGTCTTAAGGCAAGTTTATTCTTTACTGCAAAATTTCCAGGCTATGTAACTTCTGCATTCTCATCACAATTTTTTCCAGTTACTTCAGTACTTTCTCAGCCAACACTTCTGTAATGCTTGATCCCATATGTTTTGTGTTCTGAGGCTGTTTAGAAAAGGAAGCCAAGGGACTGCAGACTTCCTAAGCCAGTTCGCTGCCCTTGACTTTATGTTTGTATACATCATGGTTTTAGGCAGATATGGGCTAAAATTTCACCCTTACTGTAGCCACGCAGCTTTTTGAGTGCCTTGGAACATGGGCAGAGCAAACTCCTGTCTGGCTGTAGGAGACTGCGTAGGCTCTCCCTATTTGGAGACCTACATATTAGATCAAACTTCCCACAAAAACAGGGCCTGGAAACAATTTCTCCTGCATTTTTATGAGTTTTAGCTTCCAACCCAGACTTAAATGTGCAGCTCCGTTTCTAAAAAAAAGTACTGTATAAAATCATGTATTATGATGTATTATGGCTAGGACTTTCTTCTTCTCCTCGTCTTTATCAGCTTCTTCCCACACTTAAAGTGTTATCTCCTCCATCTCTTGAAAAGTTGTTCATGACTAGTAGCCTAAAACATCCAACCCTGCTGTGATGTCCAATATATATCACCTCAATAACGATATAGTTTGCAGAGCTGACATATTGACATATTAGCATTTAGCTTGCTGTAAAATATCAGTGAGCTCTTTGTAAGGTCTTTTAACACACTATTAGCACTAGATGTAGCTACAGCTTCTGGCTGTTTTCCAGCCTGTTCCCTTCATCAACAGGAAGCGGACAGCACGGGAACTACTGACTGTAGATTGCAACAAAAGGAAAGTCAGGTTAGATTTGGGGAAACCAGCTTTTGTGCTAATGATATTGAATTATTGAAAGAGACAGAAGGTTTTGAAGCCTTCATTTTTTGATGTCTTCTACAAATGTGCTATAAATATTGTGGTTCCTGCCTTTGGGTACCAGAGAGAGAAATGTTTCTTCCGGATTCCAGCACTGTGTTTTTATTGTATTTTAGGAGGAAAACTTCTGTCTTGTGGGTTTTTTTCCCCTTTTTAAGCAGTTTACAGAAGGAAGGAGACAAGACAGTGTTCATTAGAAATAGTACAATACTGTGAGTGGTGTGTATGAGTCTAATAATCTGTCCTGTCCATACTGGTAGCCCAACTTTAAGCAAGTAATTTTCAAGAAATAGAATGATGTATGGGGTAAGACTTTCATATTGCTCAGTGTGGGCATTTTAAAACAATGTTTGAAAAGATCAGTGTGGCCACTTCTTTGGGATGCAGCAGTATTTGTCAGCTGATCAGAGCTGAGTTTTTCCACTGTGTTTTGACCTGGACATACTTGTGTCATAGCAAAACTCTGCAGCAGTTTTCGCCTGTCTGAAGTCTGAACTCTTCCCAAGTGACCAAGAAAGTATGTGCTTGGCAACATAAGTAAGGCAACTAATCATTGTGAAAGGCAAAATAATGTCTCCTTTCTTTGATTTCTCTTATGCCAAAGTTTACTTTCACATCATCAATGGCAAGTCTGAAATGTAATTGAATATATTTGGTATCTATGGTGAGAGTAAAGCAGAGGAAGAAGGGGAGGATAAGTTCCCTCTTTGTAAAATGGGATGGCAAAGCTGTCTGAATCAGCCCCTACAGGTGAGTCTAATAATTACTAATGTCAGTAAGCACATTGCGTTCTATTTGGAATCATGGAAAGATCTTAGGGTATTTTCTTATATGTTTGTTCATAATAAATTAACTAATCTTGGTCATTTAGAATAAGCAGGTAAAGCTGCACTAGGATGTTTCTTGCAACCTTTAGTGAGTTACTGAAGTGCTACTGCTCTTTCCTTCCTGTAGGGAAAGACTAGAAAACCCTTTGTTAAGCATTATGGGCTTTTTTCTGCCTGCTGGGCTTATTTATTTGGTCCTTAATGATGTTCATGGTGTAGACTGAGGCCCAGCTCTGTCATAACGAAGCAGCTTTTCAGTCAGACTCTGTTGTAACCCATGTTTTCACAGCTATCACAGCAAGGCTTTTTCATCAAGAGGAAAAGGACTTCTGAGATGTTGCCCTAGAGCATCTTTTCTGTACCATGCTTGGGTGCAGCAAACATTTATTAGGTGTCTATATTAAGTCTATATTGCTAACAATCTCTGCTTTGAGCCTTTCCTAAGTGTTTAAAACAAAATATACCTAGTTCCATTGAGCCATGTGTTTCATTATCCACTTCTCCCATCATAGCCCTGATGCAAATGTGACACTTGAGTCTTGAGAAGGCAGGCCAAAGCAGTTGGATAAGACGGCAAAAGTTGAGTAAGTATAGCTGAGTGCTCCAAGATTGGTGCTGGTAACTAGTGGGAAAGCCATAGCTTAGACAACTTTGTGGTAACTCAAATACCAGACAAGCAAAATTTTTAGAAGATCAGTTTCCCACAGGGACATAAAATCTCTTGGTTCCCAAGTGAAAAAAAAAGAAAATGCATTGTATTATTTTTAACTGAGGGAGGCAGGGAAGAGTTTACTGAGGAAGACTGTAAGATGGCCACGTTGATTCAAAAACTCAGTTGTCATTGGCCCTGCACTGATCATGTTTTTGCACTAAAAGTAGAGATTAGTCTGGGAACTGCACTCTTGGATTCAGAAGAAGCTTTTTGCATCTTCTCTTGTAAATTATTTGCTGCATGATTCAAGGCTGATTGTGTGACCTTCTGGTTAGTTTATCTGCCAGCAAAATGGGTGTAATACTAAATTATAAGAATAATACTAATAATTTTAATTTGAAGCCCTGACTGTAACAGGAATTTTCAGAGCAGAAAACTTAAGTAAGTTGTATCCATGCCTCGATTTCATTCACTTTTTATCTCAAAGTATACTTTTCAGACCTGGAATTCCATCAGATTTTTAGACCTCAAGCTTTCTGGTCATCTATAAATGTACTATTTAAGAGTACAGGGACCACTCTACCCCAGGGTTCAGGGGCAGAATCCCTGAAGTTTTGTTTTCTGACGCTCTACCAGACCGATTACTTCATTGGTTTCTAGCATTCTTTCAGAGTTTGAAACAGATCTGATAAAAACTGAGTACGTTTCTGGTTTAGCCACTGCATGGTACTGCATGGTTCTGGCATCCATCACCTTGACAGCTATTCTTTGGTTAGTGTAATTAAGTATCTGTTAGACCTCTAGGCTCATCAGTGGAAACGGTGATATTTGTTTTCTGTGACATGATTATTTCTTTTTCTGTCATGAAGACTAAGTGGAAATTAGCTTTTCTTAAATCTCTGCACTTAATTCTCTTCACTGTTTCTTGAATCTCTTTATAATTCTGTTTGGTTTGTTTCTTTCTATTAGATTTGCTAACAGGCTATGCTTACTTCTCAGCTTTCTGAACTGTTTCAAACTTTTTGCTGATCTTCGGGTTTTTTTGTGTGTGATAGTTACTTTTATCTCTTCCCCTCCCTGCCCTAATTGCTACTTTCACTGTCCTCTTTTCAGTTCTCTTACCTGCATGCTTTTCTCAGCTGCTCCACGGCATAGGCACAAGGGCTGTGAACATCAGTTAAACAGAAAAATGTGCTGAATGAACCTTACTGTCTAGCAGGTGAAGAAACAGACCACACACGGAGTTACTTGTTCATGAACAGAAGCGCTTAATTCTTTGCACTTTTAGTGAGCTACATGATCTTGTTGCTCTGAATTCATGTCATCAGTTAATTATCATTATTTACTCTCTGTGTGCAGCGCTCCTTGTTGGAAAAGCTGTTTCCATCAAAATCAAAAGTCCATTTGAAAACTAGATCCTGAGATACATATTTTTCCAGATGTGCACATTCACCAATAAACATGGGAGTTAAAAAATAAAATTGAAAGAAAAAACTGCCTATTTTTTTCCTATCATTTTACTAACATTCTGGTTTTCTTAATTTCTTTTCTTTTCATCTTTTTTCATTTAGTTTTATCATTGGACTAACCTTGATTTAGTCAGTTTTGAAAATTGATCAATTTTACATGGAGTCTCTTGTCCCTGTTACATTGATTTATAAACCACATATTATAGCTTTCCCCTCACCCTTCTCCTTAAAAACTGTTCTTTCTTCTACAGGTTGCATGTCAGTTTTTTTTCCTTAATCTAAGCACAGCCTTTCTTCAAGCTCAGAACCTCATGGTTTTCATCTTCAGAGTCTTTTATATTCTTCCAGTCAGACTCTTTGTTCAGAGAGTCATCTTGGCTTTTGTAAAAGTGCATATCATACAAGAAAAATGGAAGTCACCTAGTCCAATTCCCTCACGCTATTGTGGCATTGTTCCCTAGTTAGTATTTCTCAATACTTCGTCTATTTTTAAATATCAAAAAGATACAAAGTTGTTAGTTATTTGTATTAGAAAATTATACAGTAACTTGATAGCTCTATAGCTTATCTTCTTCACACTCAACCATTTTTTCTCATTAATGCTATTTGCATATTGTACTTCTAAATTTGCAAGAACTGCAAGAATCCCCTTCTTTTCCAATAAGTTTAAAAATATTCCTTCTCGGCCTATAGCCGTGACTTCATGTCTGCCTCTTACTGCTCATCTTTTTCAAATATCTGTGTTTGTCACCAGAATTACTCCTTTTTGTGGCCTCTGTTTAAAGCTTTGTCTTTGTTAATTGTGATGGATTTGAACAATTCTCTCCCACTGCAAATTTCGCTATTGTCTCTAGTACTTTTAGCTGTATGGTACTAAAGCTTAACTCTTTTTACTTAGCAATCCAATCCAATCTCTGTGGAGGAGACTGGATTGCTGTGATCATCAAATTAAATCAACAATTCCCACAATGGGAACAAAAAAATTGTACGTGTGCTGCATTTTGAGATCCTCAACAATTTGCAAGAGAATGTGGAAGTGCAGAGTAAGATAATGATCCATTTCTGTGGAGGACCAAGGCCCCAGGAGGAAGAAGAAGCTTCAGTAGGTCCTCCCTGCATGTGTGGTTTCCTCTCTATTTGCCTCCAGAATTTATGAACCTGGCAGGACTTGCTTGAAAGATACCTTGCTAACAGCTGCCCTGGGATCTGCCCGCAGAGCAGCCTGTTACGATGTAAGGAGTGGTTCTCTCTGGGGATTTGTGCACGCTTCTGTTGGATAAAGTCCCCCCTTGTAAAAGTTGAGATTTCTACATCCAATCTAGGGGATAACACAGTTTGAAAAAAAGAGAGAGGTTTTCTGATTTTTCTTTTGTAAACTTCAGAGAACTTCAGGACAGCTGGGACACATAAACCATGAGTCCCCTTCCATTTCCAAGTTCTGCTGAACTGGATGAAGACACTGAATTTTGTGGTAGTTGTTGCCTCAAAGAACAGGCTTTGAGGCCTCTGTCAGAAGAGCACAAGAGACAGGGAGGTTTAAATCAGAGTGCTTTGATGTTTCTGCAGACATGGGGAATGTTCCCTCCTTCTCCCAGAGGCACATGAGAAAGTTAGAATTTGGGACAATGTAAGGTGCTCTTGGGGGGAGAGAGCTGGGTATATTAAAAAGTATTTAAATAGATGGATCCGATACCACTGGAGAGTCTGGTGAACCCTTCTGGAGTTTGAGGGAAAATACCAAATGTGGGACCAGAGCAGGAGAGCAGGTTCAGAGGTCAGAGCAGGAGAGCAGAGCTTGGAGATGTGAGAGTGCTACAGGACAAGAGTTGCAGACGTGTTGAAGGGACAGGGAATAAGCTTACGTCAGGTCAGCTTGCGGTTCTGGATTTTTCTTCATTAACCCTCTGTACTCAGGTTAATTCAAAAGGAGTAATTGATGGACTCTACCTGCGCTGGATCGGGGATGAAGCGAAAAAGAAGCCTCAAAAGCTCGTAATGCATTTGTATATTTAAAAATCATGGGGGTTGTCCCTGCCATTGCTAATGACTTACTGTGTCCTAGAGAGCTGTAAGTCGGCCTTCCGACTTATTTCCATTTTCATGCTGTTTACAGATGGGAGTTTTTAACTGCTGTCTGCTTTGATACCTCCATGCTGACACATGTCTCTCTGTGATTTCATCATAGATATGAACATATAAAACTTTAAAAAACTGAAAAGATGGGATTTCATAAAACTCTCAATTTCTTTAGTAGGTAAATGGTTAGGTTTCCCAGCCTTTAAATGCCCTCTGCACAGTCCTTGAATTTTAATGAATTGACGACTTGAACCCAGATGTTTTGGCTTTTCACTTCTAAAACAATTAATGTTCATTAGCAAATGGGGATGCTGAAATGCTTCTTTCTCTGTGGGACAATCTCTATTTGGAAATGTAATTTGTTGCAGTGGGACGTTAATTCTGCCCCTCTTTCCTCCACCTTTCTTACTTGTTCAGCAGTACAATAACACTTATAAAAGAAAAATACATTAGAACAGAACAGAACATCATAGAATGGAACAGAATTTTCCCCCGGGGCACATTGGCACTGCTCCCCGGGGGTTTTTTGCCTTCCTCTGCAGCATCGAGCATGACCACTTGTCAGGGGCCTCTGCTCCCTTTTGCCTCCAGGCTTCCTGCCTGCTGCTTATGCACACCAAGGTGGCCTCTCGTGCCCCGCAGCTGGAGGGAGGAAGAAGGCTTTTTTTCCCCCCGAGGTGGCCTAACAAGTGTCCCCCAGGGGTTTTTTGCCTTCCTCTGCATAAGGAGGACATAGACCTGTTGGAGGGGTTCCAGAGGAGGGCCATGAAGATGCTCAGAGGGCTGGAGCACGTTTCCTATGAAGACAGGATGAGACAGTTGGGGTTGTTCAGCCTGGAGAAGAGAAGACTCTGAGGAGACCTTATAGTGACCTCCAACAGCTTAAAGGGGGCCTACAGGAGAGATGGAGAGGGACTCTTTATCAGGGAGTGTAACGATAGGACAAGGGGTAATGGTTTTAAACTGAAAGAGGGAAGATTTAGATACTAGAAAGAAATCCTTTGCTGTGGGGGTGGTGAGAGCCTGGCCCAGGTTGCCCAGAGAAGCTGTGGCTGCCCCATCCCTGGAGGGGTTCAAGGCCAGGCTGGATGGGGCTTGGAGCAACCTGGTCTGGTGGGAGGTGTCCCTGCCCAGGGCAGGGGATTGGAACTAGATGGTTTTTAAAGTTCCTTCTAACTTTAAATATTCTGTGATTGAACACAGCCCCTTGTTAGGGCTCCTCTGGGCAAATATATTTGGAAGAATATAGGTTGAGGAAATATTTGTATCCCAATTTCTCACCAGTTTGACAGGTAAAAGGAGTGAATTACAACAATCACAAAAGGGATGATTTGTAGTAATTTAATACATTATCTGCATATATCAGTGCATGGCATCGATGTAACACAGGTGTTGCCAGGAATGGTAAGAATAGAAGTGGTTTGCATGGTCAGGAAAGCAGATGATACCTGAAAAACTCTGAAATGTAGCCTGTGCCAGATGCTATGTGTTTCTCCAACATAGAGAAGGGATTTCAATCCAATGCCTCCTTTCCCCCACGGCCTGGCTCTTCTCCTGGCTAAGGAGGTCACTGCTTATTGATCCTTTACTTCAAGAGCCCACCCTTCCCTTTCGCTACCAGCTCAGGGCATCGCGTGAATCGGCACCAAGCTGTCTCTTTATGGCTTCTCCTGTTCCCTTCCTTTGCTTACCAACAGCCTGTGCAAGAGCATTGCAGTCCCCCCAGCTTGTCTCCCTTTGCACTGGCTGCAGCTCTGCTGGTTCTAACCAGTGTCTTCAGCACGTGCCCTCGGTTGAACTCACCAGTACTGCTGTGATATGAGGGCTTGTTTGCACTGACTTGGGAGATTGCTATAGAGATACATATAGATGTAGGTATGTGTGTGCTTGTGTCTGTGTATTATTTTTTTCTTGTTTTTTTGGTTTTTTTTGTAAGAGAGGATTATGCTCTGTTATGGTTTGAGGACCTCACAGCAATTTATTGTTGTTTACACAATTATTCTGTCAACTCCCCACTTGGGAAGAGGAATCGTGACATAACAAGGAAATCCCAGGGTTGAAATATAAACCGATTTACTAGACTAAGACTAAATAGTTAACACTAATAATACTAAAGAACCTGTATTGATCCCAGTACCAATATACAATACACAAGGACTATACTCAGCCACTTCTCTCAGCAGGAAGCCCTGCACTCCCCTCAGGGACACCCAATGTGGGACCCTGCGAGTGCTGTGGCTTCGGGAGGAAGGAAAGGGCTCAGGGCTTCGGCACCGGGGCAAGGAGGCTCAGGATCGCAGCCATCGAGGAAGGGAGAGCTCCTCAGCAAACTTTCTAATTTCTGTTGAATGTGACATTCACGGTATGAAATAATCCTGTTGGCCATTTTGGGTCAGGTGCCTGGGTCTTGTTCCTCCTCATCCCTGCCCGTGTCCAGCTTGAAAACCCTGGGACCTTGAAACCCGCATAGCATAGCTGGCTATAGAGTAAATACTTCCACAAATTCAGACACTGGAGTCTTCTAAAAATGCATTTTTCGCTAGCATTAGAAGAGACCTTATCAAAAAGTGAGATGACTGAAAGAGAAATTAATCCTGTGTCGCTCAAACCAGGCCATGCTTGTTTTGTACCAGGAGTGGGCAGAGGTAGTAGCATTTTCTCCTGTTGTTTTCAATGTGAATAACAGCGTTTTGCCTAAAAGAACAGTTAGTTCAGACACAAACATTTCCTCATTTCAGATAGGAACCCAGCTGGGACTGTCTTCTGCAGCCGACAGCATCATCTCCCATAGCAAACTCAGTGACATTCCCTTTTCCCCTGACAGACCACTCAAGAAATAAGCCTTGCGGGAGAGAGACCAACAGTCCTTCTACATTTCAGGGATGTGAACAAACTTGCTGGGGTGGTTTGTCGTCAATCTCTCAGTCTCTACCTTCTGTACAGTACCCTTTCCTTCAGTGATATTTAGCTGAGATTTTTTAAACTGATCCATAAATCTGAGGGGGGTACTTGTTTTTCCTGAGCGTTGCAGGGAAAACATGCTCAGTCCACACAATTTACAGCAAATTGGGATCCAAGTGCTTTATTGATCTGTCAACAACATGAGATTAAGCAGCAATCACAAAGTGTGGCATTCAAGATCAATAGTAGTAATACAACAGGTAAACCCCCAAACTTGACACTAACATTAATAAACACCAGAAGATTTCTAAATGACCTCTGTAACAAACACAAGAGAGATTTCTGAAGTGCTACAAGGCTTTCCATAGGAAAGGCAAGCATTGTGCAAAGGCGAGAACTCACCTGTGCCACGAGGGACCTTTCTCATTACTCAGGTTCAAGAAATGTACATTCTGTCTGGGATGAAGGCAAACAAAAACTGAGCAGTTGATTAGGAGCATGGAGAAAAAGACAACTATCAGGAGCAAGCCAGCGGCTGAGAGGGCTGCCACCACTTTCAAGAAAGATATCAAGGGTGAAGGCCACAGGAGGAAAAGAGCTCTTGAAGTGCAAGGAAAAAGGTGGTTAAGAACACAAAACCATTCGGGACTTCTTTCCAAGAGGACAACCTCACCATAAGCAGGGTAGCAGCAGATGTCCCTTGGTGCATTGGTAAGGAACAGTGAGGAAATCCTGTGTGCTCTCTACATCTCTGGGAAGTTCATGCAGAGGGAACCAGAAGCCTTTCTCTCACCTCCAGCATCCCCACATCCAAAGGAATGTATTGAGTATAAACGCTCTTCTTCACACAGTCTGAATGTCCAGATGAATTTACAGGGACACCCAGGAGCTGTGCCCAGTGCACGGCCACCAAGGGCAGGGACAGCCCCTGGGCACAGGGACTGCCTTGGGGCCAGCACCCCAAAGGCTTCCTCCGAGGGATGGCTGGGTGGAGGGGCAGCAGGAGGGGCTGCACAGGGGGGACAGCGTCACCCCCATGTCACAGTGCCACCAGCCGGCAACGCAGACGTCACAATGCCCCGGGTGGGATAAAAGGGAGCATCCTCCTGTGTCCCGCTGGCAGAGATGG
>JAHREE010000373.1:1065141-1088370 GCA_033628505.1 Tringa tobata
GTCCAGCCCCCGCTCCTGCCGCCGGGGGGGAGCCCCGAAAGGCGGCCCAGGGCGCGCAGCTCCCCGGGAAAAAACGTCTCACCGGCTTCTAGCCTTAGCCGGGCTTTCCCTCCGGGATCCCGGATCCCATCCCGGGGAGGCAGGTCTGGCCGCCGGGGAAGGGTTTCTGCAGCCGGCGGGCTGTCGGTTCCCGTTAGAGTGCTTGAGTTACAGACAGGCAGTGGGAAAAGCGCAGATATCCTTCGCATCTTTCACTTCATATAAGAGTAACTACTGCTAGAAAAAGTGGTTGTTTTTTTTTTTTTCCTTGTCGGGTAGCTTGGGGACTCCCGGGTTTAACATGTTGCAGCTGGGTCAGAAGTTGCTGGGAGAAGTCACTTCTGATCTTCTTCACTCAACAGTAAACCCAGAAGCGTAGTCAAGTCCTCACGAGTCACAGATCAGGGAGAAGAAAGTCAGGCCTCATACGTTTAGAAGGTTTATCTGAGGACTTTTTAACTTTGCTTGTTAACTTTATGCCCCTTCCCTTTACAACGCTGGTAAACGTTGGACACCTTCCCATGAAAAGACCCACAAATAACGGGATGGTTGTATTGACAGTGTTCAGTAGCATTGTCTTGACCTGGTCCATCAAAAGAATGACACGTCAGTTGCATAAATTTTCTGGTTCTCTGTGTCTTGAGGACTGCTGAAACCATACTCTAATTGATCAGATTTTTTGCTGTTTCTCAGCTGAAAAGGAGTAAAAAAATGGCCAACACCTGTCTCGACACATGAAAGATTTACATGAAAGCACTTAGGGAACCAGGCAGTAATCTTTTTGTATGGAGAGATATCCTGATGTTACTGTGACTTTTAGAAAGCAAAATTACTCACTGGAGATTCATTTTCAGAGAATGAGTGGAGTGAGAGACAGTGTCCCTGTAGCTCAGAAAGCTGCAGGAAGACAGTTTTCACCAGAGAGACACAGATAAATCAATTGTGCTAGACATTTTTGGCTGTGCTAGTTGCTTTCTTAATAGGATAACACAAAAAAAATATTTCTAGGATATCTATTTAATAATAATGCATTACTTTTGCTTGGAATTGGAAAGGGTGGATATAATCAAAAACTAACGATATTAGACTAATTTCCTAGTAGAAAAGACCTGAAAGTTTTATGATGTGGAATTGAGGTCTTTAATAAGGAAAGTGGGAGAAAACTAAAATTTTTCTTTGAGGAATACAAACACACTTTTAACATCAGTTACTTTGGCAGAATTTTTACTTGAATTGAATATGCTTTCCTCCCTTTTTCCTGATGGCTTCTTTTGATTAACCAGGGACCAGTGACCTCTCTCATTAACATAAAACTCTTGCCAGGAGCCGTCCGTGTTATCTTTCACTGAATCCAGTGGGAAGCCTGTCTGGGTGGGGACCAGGACTGTACTTCTGTAACCTCAGACCACTGTCTGCTGCATATCTTTCTGTCTAGGGCTCTTGAAACATTATCACTGTGTGGAACCATCTGCTGTGTTGTCCTTCCTTAGCGAGGATGGCAAAAAAGGCAGAGTGCTCGCTTGCTGGAAGCTCAGTGATTACAGAAGTTGGATTTGCTGTGTGTATGGAGGAGTGTGTGTCTGTATTGGGGGTGAGGAATGTGTGAACTGAGGTACCTGGTACACGGGCATGTTGGCGGTAGTGTTTTCCCTATGAAGTCCTGATAGCATCCAGAATGGGGTGAGATGCAGAGCTGGAACCACCAGCCATCAGGTGAAATCCTCTGCATCTTGCTTAGCAGAGCTGTAGATATGTAGAAGATATCTACTTACTGTAAGAGCTAAGCCTCAGAAATAATGATTTATTTACTATAATACCAGAGTCTCTTGTTCCACTTCTATGTATGGAAACTGAGGCAAGGAGAAATTTAAGGTCTTGACCAAGACTTTTAGCAGACTGAGTAGGTCTTTTACACAAGTAGCTGCTGTTTCGGCATCCCTGTCCGAACATTTGCTCCTTAATCCTTTACATAACACCTGCATTTCAGTGGTGCTTTTCGTATTTGAGTTGAAAGATGCTACCAGAGTAAAACTGGATATTTTTTTAAATTCTAGAGGAATCTTTCTCAGTACATGGGTGTATCCCGTAGAGAGAGAAATGGTGTGCTTGTTATCTGGAGCAGTTTTTCTATGCAGATTTCAGACTGTCTATAGTTGTTCACTTTTCATAATCCTGTTTCACAGCAGTTAGAGAAGCTTATCATTTTGTCCAAAGGTGAACAAACAGACAGTTGGAAAGCTGGGAATAGAGCCGGATTCTAGGCTCCTGTTCTTACTTTCCATTTTAAAGACCCTATCTCATCCTTCAAACAATCATGAAAAATCTGTGTATTAAAGGCTGTATTCTGTAAGGTCCCAAGCTCCCCTTGGTGGAACACGGCATCTGTAACTCCTGGGGAGTTTGGACTCTAAAGAGGAAGAAAAACAACCAGGGAAACATTTCTATTGGGTTAAAGTTTGAAAATCAAATAAAAGTTTTTTCCATTGTTTTCTTATGAATATATCATGCTGTTCTGCAGCTGCAAAGGGTAGAATGAAGAAAGGGAAAACCATTGTGGGAGTCCTGAATTTAATAGACCCAGGCGAGTGTGTGTGTAAAACAATAAACCTTTGGAAGGCAGAACATCTGATTTTGAGGAAGACCAGAGAGTTTTAACAAAAACACTTCTCTACCAAAACGTTGCTTCATTTTCTAAAGACACAATTTTCAACAGCAGGCAAACAGGAAGACGGTCAGCAGATCCTGTCAACATCCATCCTGAAAGCAAAGCACCAAGTGTAAATGCAACCTCTGTTCCAACTTGCTGTTGGATCCAGACATCCTTCCCACCATCCTTTACCCTTTCTCTGTCTCCTGATCCCTTTCTTGGGAAGATGTTGCCTTTTCCCTGAGGTCTGCACAGGCAACAGGAGACAGGTTTGTGCTATGTGCACTGGACAGGGTGAACCGCAGTATTTTCTGTCCACCTTCCCTTGTCTGTGGTGACTGCAATGGGACTGCAGGTGGTAGCACAGAGCATCAAATGCCATCTCCAGTTGGCTTGGTCCCAGCACTCAGGAATGGCACTCAGTGTTTGAAGGTAACTCCAGACTTGAGGGTGGGAAGGAAGAAAATGGACTTTCTGATTCACAGCAATGAGATCTAATCCTGGAAACCATTTAGCTAGTAAACTCTTGCTCTTAAATTAGTAACATTTTCCTACCTACATAGTAGTTAGGGCTTTTTAATACCTTTGAGGTCTGAGGCCTTAGCTTTTAGCCACAGTTTGTAGTCAAAAATGTGAAGCAAACTGTCTGAGGCTGCAAACTGAAGCTAGAAATATATACTGAGAGAGACAGGTACTGCTATAGGTACAGATACACACAAGCCAGGAGATTTCAAGGAAAGGGTCTTGAGCGTGGCTGGGCTGGTTCAAGGGAAACTCCGAGAGATTTTGCATATTAAGTTGTATTTAAACAGTGCAGCGCCAGCATTGTTTGTATGGCTTGTTGTTTCAGTTTCTCCCACCTCTCTACTGATAACAGAGATGATTCATGGCTTAGATTGGAGGCAAACAAATGAAATTCTAGTTACTCCTAGCAAGGAAAGAAATACAATGAGGGGGTCCTTTACAAAAAAACATTTGCTGCCCTCTGTGTCTTTGCTATTGAAGTTATTGCTTGAGGGAGAGGTATGAAGAAAACAAACCTTGTTCTCATTTAGGGCTCATAAAGAGATCAATTTTCACAAACGTAATGAAGCCTGTTTTAATTCACACCTTTTTAGTTCAGCAAAAGCTGTCGCATGAACCATCCTATTTCAGAATAGAAGTGTATTTTGTGTTTTACGAAAACAGCCTGTGCTTTTTTTCTAAAACAAGAGTCTCTCCACAGCCAGGCTTGTATTGTGATAAACTTGAAAATATAAATGAAAAAAATGACGTTATTTTAATGTGACTGTATACATAGAACAACCTAAAAAGCTGCCTGAAGAACTTTTGGGTCATCTGGGAAGAAGATGTGAGGGTATGAAGAAAAAAGGAGAAGGAAAGCAGAATTGCAGAAAACCATCTTTTCCACAAGTTTTTAGGCTTGATCTCTGTTCATATGCTGGCATCCCTGAAACTAGTCTGAAAAGAGGAGGCAGCTTCGTTTTTCATTAAAGGCTTTAACAGAAAGTGCATTGGTGCTGTTAGAAATGCTCTGAAGGCTAGAGGGTGTCCCAGCCTTCATTTTGAGAGCAGCTTGATATGACCTACCATATTGTCCTGAGCAAGGGGCATGTCTGTGTAACAGCTGGTGGCCTCAATTTATCCCACAGAATACAGAATTTTGTCTGTGTTAAGCCTGATTTATGGCCTTCTGCAGATGGGATGTCGCTTGCTCCACCTATGCTCCAAGCCAGGGAGACTGATGTGAAGAGGACAATGTGCTGGGCGCTGTTGGGGCCCTCGTACAGCACCGGGCTGATGAAAGCACATCTTGTTCACATCTGACCAGATCGAGCTGAGTAAGCAAAGGACTATGTAGAAGCACCGCGCCCTACAATAAAGTATCTGTCTTATTGCTTTCACACCCTAATAAATGTGACTAATTTGCCCTTATTTTGGAGAGTATGATCTGGGGAAAAATTCTTCAGGCGGTTTGAGTGGCAATACTGTAGTTCACATTGGCCACTAATGACTGTCACTTCTTATGGGGAGTTTTGTTTCAAAATGTTGGAAGCAACAGATTTCTTTTGCATCCCCTTTGTGCACAGAGAGATTGATGGTAAAGACTTTAATCTTGGAAAATACTATTGCATTTTTGTTGTCTCAAAATACATAGTTCAGAATTTGACAGGGTGTGCTGTTCTCAGTCTGCGTGGCTCTCTGGCCTTCAGTAGAAAGGAAAAGAGAGTTCACAGCCATAGGATACTGCAAAGAGACCAGGAGATGCTGGGATGGAAATAGCACCTTATAGAAGTCATTCAAGTGCTCATCAATAGGATGCAAAGCCCAGGTTTCTTCCAAGACTTAAGCTCTTGGACTTCAGCTTTGGTCTGCAGTCGTCTCTCTTGCTCACCCTGTGCACACACAAGAGTATCTTCAAGGCTGAGATGAAGGTGTCCTCCTGATGCGGCGGTGCAAAGGCCACATGAGTGCTTGCAGTCAGCCTCACTGTCTGAGGAGATCCAGCTGTCTCTGGGGTACCTGGTCACGTTTGGCAGTGTTGGAGTGGAGGGGCCTTTTGTTCGACGGGCATCTCATCCTTGGCATCAGAGCTTTGCTGCCTAGTAGCCCATGGGGCTGTGGAACAGTTACTCTCTTCACATGTATTTTTGGCAAGTTGCTGCAAGTATTACACTGTTCTTCCACACCCCTTGTGTTCATTCTGGCCTTACTCTTCGAGGATCTCCATGTATCAAGAACGTAACTTGTCCAACTTAATGTTACAAAGGATTTCTTTAAATGTAGTTAGCAACACGTGATGAACACTTACTGTGATACAGCATGAAGCTTACATGTTCAAGTGAAATAGGAAAAATAAATTTGTTTTGGCTTTCAATTTGGGGACGCTCAAAGCTAATATTTCCATAGAAACATTGCTTGTCATACAGTATGTGTGAAATCTCCTCTATTCCTATTTTATTTTTAGAAAAGAAGACCAATATATAGTTTTGTTATAAGCTAAATACGTACTTTGAAATAACTCAAAGCTAGAACTTACTGCATCATATTAAAAAAAAAAATCAAATCTCCTTATTTTTGAACAGTGGACCTAGGCTGGATCTGCATTCAGGTAAGCCAACTTTTGCCTTTAGTTAATGTTGCTGCAGAACATATCTCCAGGGGTGTTTTTGGGGTGGGAAGTGTTCTGCCTTAAAATACTTTGTGATGCGCAATGAAGTAGAGGTAGTGTTGCTGGAATAGCCATTGATCCAGTTTCTTTGTGACTAGCTCCAGTGTAAACCAGAAACACCAAGACAGTCAGAGCAACATGAATGACAGGTCGAAGGAAAATGAAGGTCCTAAAAATATTTGTGTTTTCATGTCTTTCTGCATTTTAAGATTTTTGGAAAGAAATGTTAATACTCCATTCTTGCATTTAATTAAATATTTTTAATAAGGGGGGGCAGAATCTCCCTCTGTGAAGCAATATAACATTTTAAGCCTGGTATTTTCAGTGAGTTTTAATTAAAGTGGATTCCAACTCCTCTTTTTCTTACCTTTATGGTGGAGCAGTACAGACCAGGCAGAATATGCATTACAACACCCTAAGGATGTTTGATCCTATACTGGTGTGGTGAAGATTTTGGCTGTTGCATGCTGAGTATGCCTTAGACGTATTTGGGTTTTCTTTTCCTCCCAGCTACTTCATACTTTATAATGCAATGAATTAAATAATAAGTGTTGGCAAAAATAATCCAAAATAAATCTCCTGCAGGAAGTGGAGAATTCTTCATCACTTACAGTCTCGAAATCTGCACTGGAAATGCTCATGAAGAATATCCTGTCATTTGAGTAGACATTATTGGTTTGGTGCAGAAGTTATTGGAAGACTTTCTTTACCTTTCGCATACCTCTGCATGATCCAAGGGATTCCTTCTGGCCTTGGACTGTATTGCTCCACAAGCTTCTAAAATAAAGATGTTAGGAAGTGAGGAAAAGAATTGTTGACATGTGCAAAATGAGAGCGAGGGAAGTCCTCGTTCTTCCCTCCTCCCCTTTCAACTGATTTCTTGCATGAGCCGAAAATCCTGAGGAGGATTTTCCTCAGATTTCAGGGTGAAAAAAGTTCACCCCAGTATGGAGCAAAACTATAGAAAATTTCAGCCCAAGAAGAAGCTCTCCAAGACTGTGAAAGCAATCAGGTTTAGATAAACTGTTCTGCGGCTTCACTCATGGTGTTTGAGTTAAACAAATTCTTACGTTCTACAGATCAATAGAGAATAACCAATATTGGTCAGATTATATCTACACTTGCATTTTAGTTCCTGATTTTTGGGCTGAAAGATCTGAATACACAATGAAGTGGCTGGAGGGGTATGGAGTGCTCTTTTCTTTAAGCCAGGGTGAGTTAAAGCATGTCACTTACTCCTCAGGGCATCAGTAAACAGTTGTAAAAAAACCTCCCATATAAAAAGGCAGGAAGGTTGGTTTTATGCAAAACTAAGCAGCCAGCTCTAATGCTACTAATTAAAGTCCCAGTTACAAAAGAGGAGTGTTAGCTGAGGAGACAGTCGCACAATAATAGTTAACTCTGATGCTTATTTTGAATAGCGGAACATAGATTTTTTTGCAGCTGGCTTTATGCAGATGTTTATTTGTGTAACCCCCCCAAAAGTGCTTTCACTTTATTCTTAAGTTATTGAAGGCATTTTTATTATTTATAGGGTGAAAGCTGGAGAAAAAGCCTCTGCAAAGATTTGGATAGTGACCACAATAGGGTGGCTGTGCAGCAGGGAACTTCAGGCTACTTGTCAACCATCCTAGAGCTCAAAAATGTGCAGATCTGAAGATCTTCATAGGACCCTGCTCTTCAGGGTTGGTCATGTTCATGTTTCAGCCTGGTTCCACAAATAGTGATGAGGGATTTTTTTCTGCACTCCCCAGCAATTCTCTTAGCTGAAGAAGAAATATGATTTAACATTTTTCCATACAGCGTTTACTTTTTTTGGTTTTTCCATACTTGTTGACTGGCACATTCCTAGCACAGTCTTCATTTCCCCATGCAAATGTAAGCACTGCTGCTCTGCTGTTGCTGAAATGTCTTTTGGTCTTGGGCTGGTTGAGAAAACAAGGTCAGACGTACTACCCTCTTCCTAAATTTTCTTAATAAAATACTGTCATGAAAGAAAAATAGGACAGAGATTACTAATGGCTATAAAGAAAACTTTAATTCTAAGGTTTTACTGTCTTGTAACTTTATGTATGCCTTTGTTGCTGTAAGTTTTTTATGGAACACTTACTAGTAAATGCTTTGTTTCTAGTGTTTAAAAGATGTGTAGATGATGTTTAGGGGTGGACTTAGCAGTGCTAGGTTAACAGCTGGACTTGATAATCTTAAAGGTCTTTTCCAACCCAAACAATTTTATAATTCTATTACTCATCAGTAATTGTAATCAACTTTCAGTACAGTGTTAATGTATGAAGATTGTAGATGGTGGAAGGAAGAAAGAGAAAACCTTTCACTGTCATATTCTCTTACTCTTTTAGAGGCATGCTATTTGAAAAACAAAGAAAAATAACTGTTTTAAGAAACGTCAAATGAAAAAAAATACAGAAAGTGCAAGCCGAGAAGCACCGGGTTCTCCATGGGCAGCCAGGTGTGCTCTGCATTGCCACCTAGGCAGCATGCCTTGAGAGAGGATACCTGGAAATTTGGGCTCCTCTGGGGCTCAGTGTTGCTCCTCAGATTCACTGAGAGCAATGCTTTACTCCAGGATTGGCCTAAGTAATTTCCTGTGCAAGTCTGCTACTGTGCCAAGTTTCCTATGTGGATATCCATCCAGGGAAGATTACGGTGCGCAGGGATCGCGCTGCCTTCCCTGACGGGCAAGGACCCCTTTTCACTGTTTTTTCCTTGGAACACAGATGCGATTGCGACGAGCCAGGCACACCTCCTGTGAGCAGGTACATAGCAGTTTAAGTAGACGCGTGAAGCTCTGAGATTTTTTTAGTGCTTTATTGGTCTTGTGAGTTCTTCATGGCAACATGTCATTTAAAATATTCTGTGAAATTCATGTGAAAACATGATTCCACTGAAATTATGTTGATGTAATGACTTGAAATGGTATGTAACAGGATTAGGAGTCCGCAAGAGGAGTACGTAGCATTGGGAGAAGGTGGATGTGCCGAGTGGGGATTTTTGTTGTCTCGTCAGAAAAGGGAAAAAAAATAATTTCCCAGGCCTTCTGTGATGGCAGTATCTTGATTTAAATGTTCTACCTGTCAAGGGAAGAAGACACTTTTAATATCTTCAAGTATCCCATGGTTTTAAACACTTCCTCAGGAGGGAGTGTGCCGTGACCCTCGTCTGTGAAACCTTCATGGGTCATTTCCTCTTCCCAAGGTTATTTAAAAAAAAAAAAAAAAAAGAGAAAAAGAAGTTGCTTGGCTTCTCTTTTAGGCTACTCCACAGATTAGAGTCCTTATTTGCCTTGAGGGACTGCTTTTTTTACACTCATTCATAGGTGGATAAAGTCAGTATTGTGCTGACCTTTTGTTACCTTATTATGGGGAAACTGTACATCACATCACATTTTCCCTTGTGTTTTCCTGCCTTTTTGACTAATGACAGGCAGCTGGGTTACAATAATGAGCACATATTGGATCAAATATGAGCTCCCAGGTGATCAAGTGGTACGGTGTCAGGCTGAGGTCCTGGGTGTGGATGACCAACTTCAGTGACCATCACAGTTCACATGCGGACTGAGGGTGTGTGTCTCTCCACAGTAATTGCAAGCTGTCTGGCCTTTTGGGGGGAGTAAATCTGAACTATGCTGCCTCGTTTGTTGATGTATCTTTGCCATGACTTACACAACAGACACATTTCACAACTAGCTTTGAGCCAGAGAGAGATCATCACGTTCTTCAGTTGCTTTGGTAGCATTTTCTGAGAGAAAGTGGTAGTGGAGAGACAGGGGTCCTGGCACAGGACCGCTACTGTGGTCACACTGTGCTCAGCATGATGCTGGTTCCTGCTTGTAACCTTAGGCAAATGTCTTACTGATTCTGTCATTATTTCTGTAGCTGCTGTAAAATGGAGCCTGAGTAGCTGTATGTCACTAGACTGTAATGAACCTGAAGAAGTGCAGATGTTTAGGGAGTGAAAAAGAGATGTTCACCTCCTCTTGCTAAAATTGTATTTATCTGTAATCAAAAATTAAGAGCTATAATCTGTTTGGTTTAGAAACTATATATCTATATGACAACTACTGTATCCCACATCCCAGAAGACCGGGTCTCACAGGCAAAAGTTAAATGGCAGCAAGGAGCACAAAGCCTTTGTAAGACCTGCAGATACATCCTGAATAACAATCTTTTCCCTAATGTCTTGGGGAACCAGTACAGAAGTGAATTCAGCCAGAGATGGTTTGGGTTTGTTAGGAAGCTGTTGCGCTCCTGTCCACTGGCTGTAGCAACTCCTGAGGAGCATAGTTTCCTGGAACTCTCTTCCAGCAAGCTTATATCAGGTTGTGGTCCCTGCATCGTTACTGAGTATAATCTTAATGCCACAAATTTCTTCCTACTCTAGAAACTAAGGAACTCCTCATATTCTTCTTCAGTTTTACTCTCTGGAAGGACCTCGAGTCGGGCTTTCCGTCAAGGACCACATTTGTCTGTAACATTCTTCTAAAAAAATGTAAAGAGAGTTTACTGCAAGCAATTGATTCTGCTGTTGGAATATCTATGTCATCCACTGTCTTAAAGTCAGTGGCTGTAAAAAATACCATTTTGAATTTCAGTTGCACAGTGCTTCATCAAAAACATAAAGGGATAGAAAAGAGGTGAAGAAAACTTTGTGACATTTCAGGTTGAGTCACACAGCTTCTATTAGAATACAGATCTTAACATTTGATCAATTGCTAAGTAATCCTGTCCCTGAGTGTGTTGTTGAACTGGTATGGTTAAATTAAGTATTTATTTAATAAATAACTAGTTGACATATACTAATTAAATAAATATTTAAATAGAACGTACTGGTTATATATTTGCTGAAATAAAACATAGTAGTTTCAAACAAAGTAGCAGAAAACCCATCCAACACCTCTGGAAGTAGACATAGGCTGTTCAGAAAGTATTATTTATATGCTGCCTGCAGTGATGTAAGAACTTCACAAAGAAATGTAAAGGACAATTATTTGTATTCGTGCTCTGAAAAATTCCCAGTTGAAGTATGAGTTCAGAATAATTGTCACATTTCTTTGCAGTCACTGGAAAGCTGTGAAACTCTGAACCAACATGAGATTGAACAGTGGATGCCCTCAGTAATGCTCCCTGTTGAACCCTAACTGATGAAATAAAAAAGCTTAAATTGCTTCCTTTCGTGCTTTTCTTGCTCTGCAGGAAGAAGACTCTAATGTCCAAAATTGTTAACTGCCTGAAATTACCTTACCAATTCAAAAGCAATAATGTAATGCCCCAAACTGTGACAAAGTACAGCACTGAACCACTCTTTTAGTTTTGAGTATTACGTTTCCATGGCTAATATACATCTTCCATATAGCTGACAAGAAAAAAAAAAGTATTAAAATGGATTCAGCCTCAAAACAGGAGATGATGCAAAGCTGACTTCTGTGTTACACTAGCTTTTAAAATAGGTTCTTGGACATAGGGATAGATCTGTCAACAGGTTTACCTTGCTCCTGCTTCTCCGTGTGCTGAGGCATGTTTTTTTTCTGGGCCAATTTTGAATGCAAGTAGTGTATTTATTGTAAGCTCCTGTTTATTCCCGACATCCTTCCTTTGTGTTGGGTTCCTGTCATTGCTCGACTCTGTGAACTTCAGTTGCCTCATTTCCTTGGCTGCTTTCACGCTATGTGGTGAAGTTCTTGCGTCCTGTCCCCCTCCCCATCCTGTTCCTCGTATACGGCATCCTGGCCTGTGTCAGGACCAGCGTGGCCACCAGGAGCAGGGCAGTGATGGTGCCTCTGGACTGGGCACTGGTGAGGCCTCACCTCGAGGGCTGGGTTCAGTTCTGGGCCCCTCACTACAGGAAGGACGTTGAGGTGCTGGAGCGTGTCCAGAGGAGAGCCACCAAGCTGGTGAGGGGTCTGGAGAACAAGTCACACGAGGAGAGGCTGAGGGAACTGGGCATGGTTAGTTTGGAGAAGAGGAGGCTGAGGGGAGACCTCCTTGCCCTCTACAACTCCCTGAAAGGAGGGTGTAGAGAGGTGGGGGTTGGCCTCTTCTCCCAAGGGAATAATGACAGGAGCAGGGAAAATGGTCTGAAGTTGGGGCAGGGGAGGTTTAGATTAGATATTTGGAAGAATGACTTTCCTGAGAGGGTGGTCAGTCCCTGGAACAGCCTGCCCAGGGAGGTGGTGGAGTCGCCATCCCTGGAGGTTTTTAAGGAACATGTAGACGTGGCACTTCAGGGCATGCTCTAGTGCCAGAGATTGTTGGTTTGTGTCTGTTTGTGGTGGTTGGGGTTTTTTTGTTGGTTTTTTTGGGGTTGTTTTTTTTTTGTGTGTGTGTGTATGGTTGGACTCGATGATCTCAAAGATCCCTTCCAACCATGAAGATTGTCTGATAAAGAAAAGTGCCAAAGGGACAGTTAGTAGCTGAGAACGAAAGATGACCTTCTGAGCCATATATATTGTAGTGAGGGTTATTTAAAGATGGGCTTTAGGTTTTGTACCAGTGGCGTTACTGTTCCTTTTTGTACTTTTTCAACAGCCTCTAGACTTGAATCAGTGTGGTCATTCATGTGAGCTTTCTCTCTGAGGGCGGGCCACCTGAGAAGATATGTTTCATTTTCCCTATAGATACGTGCATGCATTTCACTGTGTAACAGGCAGAGGTATCCAGCTGAAACAGTTTTTGAATCATCTTTATTAAGCCTGGGTGGAAGGCTGTGCTTTGCTGGCTGCTTGCTGACGTGCTGTCAGTGTATTAACAGTGCCCTGAACTGGGTCCCCCTTTGCCCCCGTGTATGGGCTGGGTCCTCCATCGTGCTCTGAGCTACACCGTAAGTGGTCCTGGATTACTGGCTGTTTTCCTGTATGTGCTCCAGACCTATGTACCGGGTCGCCTTGTCTCCCATCCTGTCTCTGACCCCATCCCTTTCTGCTGCTGTCTGCACTCCCTGGTTCATCCCCTGCCAAATCACAGCTGTCGGTGGAGCCTGTTTCCCACCCGTGGCTCTGCCCATCCTGGGGGACAGTGCTGAGGTCACCCCAGATCATCACCAGTAATCTCCATTTATTTTTTTTCCTGAATGCGTTTCAGACTTTTTCATAGCAGAAGTTTATGCTTTGCCCATCTATATAGCAATTTCATGCTAAATTATAACTTTGTTATCTCTGTTGAAGGTTTAATGTCCTGGTGCGGTTAGCTGGAATAAGAATATGGCTCAGAGAAGCGATTTATCATTTAAAAAATAACCCGGAGCTGCAGTTTGTGGGTGTACAAAGTCAGTCTATAAGGCCAGTAAGGATAAAAGCTTAGATCCTTAAGCACAGGCTGTGGCAGGGGGGAGGACCAGCCAGTTTCCTACAGCACTTGAGCAAGGTGTCTTGTGTGGCTGTTGAGTAATACATTGCTTCAAGCTTCCACAGCCCTGTAGGTAGCTATCTGTGTTAAGACTCTCTGAGTTGCAGGCAGTGGCACTGCAGGTATTAAACCAAATCTGTTTCAGTAACTCAGTTATCATGTCTGGTAACTCAAGGTATGTCAGTCAACTTCTGGCTGAGATGGTCAAATCTCAGTAGGTACTTTTTTATACTAGCTAAGGATCAGCGCCTTCTCTCCTGACAGTTGGTGTAGCAAACCTTGGCTTTTAGCTGGAAGGGACAGAAATGGTAAGTTTTTTTCACCTGTTTCTCAGGTGACCAGTTTCTGCACTCCCAGTTCCATGGCCATACACTGTCTTGGTCCACCTCTGCCCTTCCTGCTAGCACTGCAGTTGAGCAGGTGGTACAAAACTGTCCCCTAGCGTGATGCAAAATTGGAACAGAGAGATCACAGAATCACAGAATGATATGGGGTTGGAAGGCACTTCTGGAGATCATCTAGTCTAACCCCCTGCCAAAGCAGGCCCACTCAGAGCAGGTTGCACAGGAATGCATCCAGGCAGGTTTTGAATGTCTCCAGAGAAGGAGACTCCACCACCTCTCTGGGCAGCCTCTTCCAGGGCTCTGCCACCCTCACAGGAAAGAAGTTCCTCCTCATGTTTAGGTGGAACTTCTTATGTTCAAGTTTGTGCCCATTTCCTCTTGTCCTGTCACTGGGCACCACTGAAAAAAGACCGGCCCCATCCTCTTGATACCCACCCTTTAAGTATTTATAAGCATTGATCACCCCTCAGCCTTTTCTTCTCTAAACTAAAAAGACCCAAGTCCCTCAGCCTCTCCTTGTATAAGAGAGATGCTCCAAGTCCCTAACCATCTTTGTAGGCCTCTGTTGTACCCTCTTCAGCAGTTCCCTGTCGTTGTTGAACTGGGGAGCCCAGAACTGGACCCAGTGCTCCAGATGGGGCTTCACCAGGGCAGAGCAGAGGGGGAGGATAACCTCCCTTGACCTGCTGGTCACACTCTTCCTGATGCACCCCAGGATGACATTGGCCTTCTTGGCCACAAGGGCGTATTGTTGGCTCATGACCATCCTGTTGTCCACCAGGACTCCCAGGTCTTTCTCCTCAGAGCTGCTCTCCAGCAGGTCACACCTGACCTGTCCTGGTGCAGGGGCTTATTCCTCCCCAGGTGCAGCACCCTGCACTTGCCCTTGTTGAATTTCATCAGGTTCCTCTGCCCAGCTCTCCAGCCTGTCCAGGTCTCGCTGTACGGTGGCACAGCCTCCTGGTGTGTCAGCCACCCCTCTCAGTTTTGTATCATCATCACATGCCTTCGTCTACCTTTAAAAAGTGCTTACTGACAGTATTTGGCTGAAGCTAGGCATAGAGATTATGCAGGGAAAAAAAGTGAGTTCGATGAAATATATTTGAGCAAACTGTTTTGTCTTACAGTCCTATTATTCAAAGGAGGAGGGCTCAGACCTTTGTGGGACCTTTGTCAGCATTCCCATCAAGTTTCAGGATTGCTCAGCCTCTTCAGAGCCTGAGGTGTCTTGGCCACATAAATTTGACTTGCTCCCCATAGAGGGCTTTTAGAGAAGTCATTGGAAAGCATCCTGTGTTAGCTCATCTTTTCCTTATGTATTCATATAGACCCTTGTGATACGAGGCTCTTGAGCTCGTAAATGCCCAGGAAGACAGATAATAGAGAAACCCCAATCCAGTTGTAACCAGTGTTTTGTGATGCAGTGGGATGCCTCTTGTCTTTGTGTCAGAGCCCAGGTGGAGTTATTTACATGGGAGTTTCATATGCTTTAGATTGGTGAATTTAACGTGATCTTTAATACTACTTACGCAACAGGTAACTTTATGTAACATTGAAATAACCAGAGAAACGTGGGTAGACTTCTCTTAAGATTCACTTGTTCAGTATTTAAAAACAGATTTATAAAAGAATTGTGGGTAATAAGATTTGATGACTAAATGACATTAATAGAGTATTAATCTCTCTCCCGTGTTTTCAGCAAATCATAGGGGCATGACTGCAGAGCAACAGTTGCCGTTTAAAACTACAGTTTGTATTGCTTTCTTGAACTGTATGTCAGAGCATTTCTTGCACAGAAACATGCTGCTATTAGTAAAACTTCAGATTCTGCAGAGAGGCAGGTGTTTCTTTAGTGCATAACTTCCAATATAGATCTGATGTCCTGACATATAGTTAAAGATTAGATGATGGTAATTTCTTTAGGATTTTCCTTTTAAGGATTTTCTTTAAAAAAAGGTGTAGAAGTAGGGTATTGACATGAGGTTTAACTTGAGGTAATTATATATTCTTTTTTTTTTTATGAAAAGTATGATTGATAAAAATTTGGGTTTGAATCAGCCATCACATATTTTGAAGAATATACATAGGATTACACTGTTGTAATTGCTGGTGAAAAGCTGCATACACCAGTTAGGTAAAACAAGAATTATTTGATATCTATATTCTTTGAAAGCATTGGAGCCACTCAAAAGACTTACTCCCCTGTCAGTATCCTGAAGAAATGTTCAGGCAAGGGTAAATAATATTCTAACATTTCCCTCATATACTTATACAAGGTTTCAAAAGTATTTTTAAAAATGTTTGGAGGAACGTGCAGTAGGAAGAACACACAGAAATTCAAATACAGCTTCAGATTTATGAAGTATTTGCAGTACAACGATTTTCAGTGCTACTTTTAAGCCACTGGGAAAAATACCAGTGAATAATAACAGTATAACAGAAAAATAATAATTGAGAAATATTTATCTATTTCACAGAAAACCAGAAGTTTGTATACTTGAAAAATTGTAGGACAGTTACCATTTCGTGTATCCCAATAGGGAATTTATGTATTGCTGTGGATCCCATTCTGAATTCCCTTTTTAATGTCAGAGGAATGCCTGTTTACAAAAGAAGAGCAGAGAGCAGATAATAAGAGGCTGCAGTGAAGGTCTAGGACCAGATTTTCTTTTTTTTCATAGAGGACATTTCAAAGTAGGTTGTTAATAAAAACTTGTTTTTTTTCTTGGTTTTTCTTATTTTCTGTTGCTTTATCCTATTTTGCTTATCTTTTCCTCTTTCTCTTTCAAAAGGCTCTTCAAACCTATCTTTCCTTTGGTGATGCTTTCCTTTGCCTCTTGCTCTGGCTCCAAACTGGTTGGTCCCTTCGGATCTGATTCCGCTTATGCTAGGGTCTGTCATACATGCTGCTACAGTAAATGGAGAAAGTAAAAGTTAAAGGCCATTGAGGTGGTCTGTTATTGACATGATTTAACTTGCAAGCTACTGGTGCAGTCAAACGGAACCTGCTTTTCCCTCCCTTAAATGTTGTTTCGTGTAGGAGTGTACGTCAGCTCTTTACTTGGGGATCATGGCAATAACTTCCAACACTGTGACCGCTTTCCTTCCTCTGTGTATCCTCTAAATGAGATGTGAAGGCATCAGCCTTTCAAGAAATAGGCTGAACTTGCTCCTTCTTAAAAGAACTGCTGGAAAGGTCATACTTTTTGTATAAACTATCACAGCCAACAAGCTGTGGTCTCCTGATTAAATCTTTATTATGAGTTCAATATCTGGGAACAAAGAAAACAAAGAGGGGTGGGCCCGATAACCCAGGTGGTGGTCTGGATTGTTGTTTTACCCTTCTCTGAAGGTGTCTGGACTCTTCTGTTTGCTGATAGGTGCACAACATCCTGTGTTACATTGTTATGAGCAGATCAGAAAATGCAGAATTCGCATTTTCCTGTGAGCAGCGGGATCTGTGAGCACAAAGCTGTAAGCCTTTAGTTGGTACTTGATTTATCACAGCTTCCCTGTCTGATGCTGGGGTAGTCACTCAACCTCTTGTCTGTAAAACATGGACATGTTATTCTCTCTTACCGGTTCTCTTGCATTGTAAATCCAGTTTTATTTGCTTCACTGTGGTCTTGTGAGGATTACTGCAGCAATAACTATGAAGGATCTAGAGATCAGTGATAGGAATTGATAGAATAAGAATTGGAGGTGCAATCTGTGCTCTTCCAAGTGGAGCATCTAGGACACCTATGTGTAGACTTGATTCTTCAGAGTGGGTGGGCTTGGCTTCCTCCTAAAGTATGCACTTTTAATTTGAGCTTCAATTTTCTGCAGTTGATAAGCTGCATTTTCAAGTGAGGATTAAAAAAAAAAAAAAGCCACCCAGGGACTAAAGTATATTTACTAGTGTAACAGTTAATAGTCTGAAACAGAAGTGCTCTATTTGTGACAGAGATACAGCCATCAGAGTGTATAATGGAGTTTCAGCTCTGTAAGTTTGGACGCAACAGAATTTTCTGATACATGGACTCCTGCTCTTCGCAGTTTCAGTACATTCTGGCTCATTAGTAACTAAGACAGAACTTAATGCTTGTTGGGAAGAAAAAATATATTCTTTAGAAGGCTTTAAATTCTTCTCAGATGTATATACACAACAATTTGCAGTTAGCTCAGTTGAGAACTTGGCATATTTCAGTTAACGCACAGTCTATATCAATGTGATTGGGACTGATACTCTGCTACATATACCTTGATTCATCTTACTGGAGTGACACATAGTGTATAAACAAGGAGGCACCCATCTGCGTGAAATGAGTGATTTAATTTCTGATGCTAGGTTAACACTATAAAGATCTGTCAGCAATTTTATTTTCAGTGATACATCAAAAATAATTGAACCCCCATCCCTCTTACACAATCCTAGGTGTGGCTGGAGCTGCGCAAACGCAGTAGGCTTCTGTTAATTTAGTCCATCTGGATGTACTGGAAATTCCTGATGGGAAAACTCCTGTTGGTATAGTCTGTGTGTCCATTTGGGTACTGTTCTGACATACCTGTGTTACTGTACTGTCTGTGTGAGAAGCTTATGGGTTTTGAATGTAGCATTTTTCAAAATGTATGACTTTACTGTGCAAAAGGTGGAGACCATCAAACACAGCATTACATTTCTAAATGAACAGAGTACACATTTATGATTCTGTGCTTGCTTAATTTTAATAGCAAAAGGATATTTTTTTTCTATACTTTAGAATGTGCATTTCAACTACATTGTGAGTGAATGTGTTGTCTTCTCCAACTTTTTCACACTCAAGAAGCTTAAAGTAAAAATTTCCCTGTCCCTAATCCTTAACATTGGAAACTACAGGAAAGAGTGGTGTGGACGGACACGTAACAAGTCTGTATGACTCAGCCATTTAAAGGATAGATACACAGAAATTAAAAAACATAATGTTTTCTAAATGTTTATTTTTCCATTCAGACACGCTCTTTAATAAAACCAAAACTAATGTTTGAATGAATGTTTTGAGTATTCTGTTGAAACCTAAATTATGCTGAAGTTTGCTTGTATCTGCAATAATTCTCTTTTATAATAGTATGGAGATCTCTAACTCATCTCTGGTTTTTGTTTTTTTTTTTTCCCTAGTTAATGGTCTAATGATGCTTGGATTCGGTCTAATGATGCTTGGATTCGCAGGTGAGATTTACTTCTAAAACTCAAACTTAAGTTTCTGTTTTGTTAATGGCAGCCGTTGAGAAGTGCTTTTGTCCTATCTCATTTCAATTGGTCAACCAGCACACATTTTTTACAACTGATCTTGTCCATTGACTGTATGAACAGCGAGTTTTGTAGTGTAAAGGTCAGTCTCAATGTGATATGAAGTTATGTTTTTAATAAATTTACATAAGGTATATTTTATCTAGAAAATTGTCTAGAAAGTTGAATGTTATGTTTGCAACAATATAGGTGACAAGCAGAATTATGTGAAGGAGTTTGTGAGCCATGGATTTGTCTGCTTCTTCTAAATCCATGTTTGAGAATTAAGGTGCTTTCTGATTTTACCTAGGTGCACGTCAACAGACTAATCTCTGCAATGAATCTCTCATGTTAGAAAAGTTGCCTGCCTGTGGAAAATCCTTTGAAGAGATGATGAAGAAAGTGGACTCTAAAAAGTGGTGCAACCTGACAGATTTTATCACGTAAGAGTTAGTTTTGGTTTTGATCGTTCTCACCTTATAGTGGTGTTAGTCCTTTAAAAAGAGGGTCACCTCAAATACCAAAAACACCGTAATGCATACATCCCTAATGTATCCCTCAGGCCTGTAAAAGATTTGTGTTCCAGATAAATGGAAATCCTCCTGTATTTGGTTGCCAGTTGCAGAGGGCCAAGCTGTAGTTCTAAAGTCCCTGCAGTATGGCCACATGTACACAGAGAGACCCAGCTCCTAACTCAGAGTGCACATTATAGAGCACTTTAATGAAAACTAAGCGGTGAGCTAACCAATACTAGCTGCTATTTTTTTTACCTCAGGAAGTTGTGTTTGTATTTAATTGATATTTCTGTGCATTTTAGGCAAATGTACACTGTTTCAGAAATCCACCTCTTGTGTCAAACTACCCCGTCCAAACGTAAAATGATTTGTCCTATTGGAACTGCTGCAGTTTGTTTCTTTGCCTGCCAGATAACATGGAGAGACTCAGCACCACCCGTTATGTTTGGATGTCTAAAATACTGCAAGAGTAACAGTAGCGAGGGTGGCATTATTATTTTCTTATCTCTATTCCTGTTCTGTAGTTGCTGGAGGTATTTAAACATCTCTCTCTGAAGCTTCACACTTCAGACTCTCCTCTGGAGGAAACTCACAGGGCTTGTGTAAGTGATGGCAGTTTTGGCTTTGTGGAGCATCTGCTTCTTCAGAGCGTGTCTGCTCATGCATAATGCTTAGTTTTCGGAAGCGCTGAGTGCCCTCTGCACCAACTGAAATCAGAGGAACTGCAGGTGTTCAGCACTTCAGAAAACAAGACTCAAGTGAATTGGCTGTGGTGTGGTACAAGCCGGTCTGAAGCAGAAAATCTTCCTGGGTCTGAATCTGCACTGGTGCTGTTTTTGAGGCTCCGAGGCAGAGGAGCCACAAGTTACCTGTCACCACACTTGTCCTGTAATAACGTCATTTAGCCCTGGATATCTTCTTGTCTCAGACGATCATGGGTCTTGTCTCCTATTTAGTATCACCTCATGCGATGCAAAATTTTGCAGTCACCTTATGCAAGATTTTGACAGGCTCACCAATAGACACGATAGATAACAAAATGTTGGACTGTTGTGCTATGCTGCAGCAGTTCCCTGTGTTTCTCTTACCACTGACACCTATGTTGAGGTGTCCCACCTGTTTGATAGTGTTTTATAATCTGAATATTAACATATTCAGATATGTTAACATATTAACATAGCATATTAACAATTTAGATGCTCTTCCTTCTTAGTGCTTTAATTTGCAGACCCTAGATGACTTTACAGCTATGCAGCCTTTAAAAAGATAGTTTCTTAAAACTGATGCACTGGAGTGAAAGAGGCACTCCAACCGTGGGGAAGAGTAAGTAAGCTTGCAGAAATTTCATTCAAATCTGACAAAGAAATGTGTGTATGCAAAGGAAAAGAAAATCCTTGCAATGCAGATACTGCGAAATTTATTTAACAAATATCTGTACGTTATGGGGTAATAATTTTAATTTTGCAACTCATCTAGGTATAAGTTGTTTTACTTATTGTGAAGGAAGCACTGTAATTTTGCTCCATTTGATCTTCATTACAATTATATTGTAATCACAAAATAGAGTTCTTTGCCAATATCTTGTTCGTATTGGTAAGTGTCCTGCAGCAACTCTGCTTGCAGCAGAGAAAAGCACCTACAGGAGTCAAAATATGCAGGTGAAGAAGCCGGCAGCTTTTCACAAGACTTGCACTGAAATTTCTTCAAGAGTTTAAATATTTTGGTGCAAGATTATTCCAAGATTTGGAAGTAACTGAAGTCTCTGAGTTCTCTTGACTTGCAGTTAGAGTGAAGAATCCATGTTGTTTTTATTGTTCCCGATTGCACTTACCATTTAGTGTCATTTTCATTCCCTGTACAAGAAAAATCTTGCCTGTCTAGGAGATTGTTTTGTCTGAAGAAATCAGTCAGTCTGAGGCTTCGCTCATTTTTCCCCATAAGCAGTACCAGAAAAAGAATTCCAGCCTCTTCCGAAAGAAAAGTCTTTTACATTTTTACATTTTACCACTTTTTAAAACTTCTCTCAGATTTCAAGCTCTAGCTTAGGAGAAGGTAGAGGGCAGAATTTGTTTTGGAATTTATTTCCTGAATCAAGTATTAATCAAGCATTATCAATCTGATTACAAACTTATCTTAAGGGTTCATTGCACTGAAGAAACAGCACATTTACGTCTACCTTTAAGAATTTTACTCTTTTGGGAACCGATATTGAGATTTGACGCCATGCTTTATATAAGAAGCATATAGGCTAATTTCTTCCAGCTCATTGGAGGAATCCTGACAGATGATACTGAAGCACTCCTTATTTGGAGTATTCTAACAAATTAATGAAAAAAAAAACGGTATTTCTGGCCACAGCCACTTACAATTCAGATATTTAAACCTGGTAATATTCATTTAGCCTGATTTTACATCTAGCCTCCAGCAGTAAAAATTAGTCAACCTGGATCAGATAGTGAGTTTAAACTGAGAGTTTTGTATGAAGGAATCTTTTTCTTCATACAGTAATTTCTGCATGGTGCTTTTCAGTTGCAAAGATCTTGCAAAATTTGGCTTTGTATCTTATATTAAAATGTAACTGTTTATGGAAAACTGCTTCTTTTCTAAACTCTTTGTTTTCTGGAGGAGTTTTAGCTCTCCAGGGTAAATGGCTGTCCTTGGTTATAGGATTCTAAATAGCAATTATCTACATTGCTTCACTGTTTGACCAAACACAAAATTGTGAAAGAGATTTCAGTGACTTCAATTTGCTGTAACAATTATACTGTAAGATTTTCTGTCAGTTCCTTTACTTGTTTCTTAACTTTAATCTTAACAAACTAATTTTCTTTAAAAAGCAGCCTTTTGACTGATTTTGAACAGTCAAGTTCTCTCATGTTTGGCAACCAGTACTGGAAACCAATAGAAGGGCTTTTTCTTCCACAGCCAATATTGATCCTGCTGGAAATGTCTAATGATCACATATAAACCATAAAATTTCAGGTAAAGTTTTACAGAAGCAGTATCAGGAGAAAGTTTCCCTATTATTTTTCATACTTCCAAAGGTATTTGAAGGCTTAAATATGTTGAGGGGTCAAAATGGCATTTTAAAATATTTTAAGTCGTTTAGATGTGGTGGGTTTCAGTGGTTATTGCTTGGACACCAGAATATGAAGGACAGCCTGAAACACCTTACAGGAAAGGTATAAACTTCAAAAAACAGCTGGGGGCATTCATTGACAAAAGAGGAGGGAATCAGCTGTTCACAGTTTTGCTGATGCTTTAGGCTATTCAGAGTGAGCCTTGGAAATGAAAATGCGACTCAGTGCTTTAAATGACAGGAAATTATGATATATAGCAATTGAACAAGTAGAAACTGAAGTGTGGGTGAAAGCTATGGGGAGTTATCAAAAGCAAATATACTTTTCATTTGCCAGAAGACTGGAAATTACAGAAAGCTTTTTACTCTTAATGTGTAATTTTTCTGTTATTTTATCTATATTCATAATTACATATAAATTATATATTTTAGTGTTATATAATATATATAAGAACATATATATATTATATTTCTGCACTATTTTTTAGTATTTATCAATTGGAGCTAAATATATAAACTTTGTTGCTGTCCACAAACCTAAGCTCATTATTCATGGTCAGATTTTTTTCACCATGCTCTGTGCGATAAATCCTGGGCTGGTTACAATGAGCCTGTAATCAAAAGGCCAGGTATGACTAATTCCTGAAGCAAGTGGCCAGATGAAGATGGGAGACCCAGAGCTGTCTTACATCAACCTGAAAAAATGTTGCTTGTTGTAGTTAATTTCTATTCTTAGCTAATGAAAGGATTTTATAAATACTTCTAACTAGATCCTGGAAACAATTTATCTAGAACAAACAGTCTCTAAACAAATCCCTGTGTCTCTC
>JAHREE010000373.1:1097783-1123746 GCA_033628505.1 Tringa tobata
AGCCACACTTCCCCAAGCCTGTAGCGCTGCATGGGGTTCTTGTGGCCCAAGTGCAGAACCTGGCACTTGCCCTTGTTGAAACTCATACCATTGGTGCTGGCCCAATGATCCAATCTATCTAGATCCCTCTGTAGCGCTTCCCTATCCTCCTGGGAATCAACACTCCTGCTTAACTTGGTGTCATCAATCAAAAGATGGGCTGATAATTTGGGTCTGAATTTTGGAGTACTTCCTGCTTCTCTTCACGTGTACTTCTTCTAGTACAAGGATTAACATTTTAGATATGACACAAAAAAAAATGTGATGTGTTTGAATGCTTGCCCCAGAAACATATTGTCTCCTGTCATGAGAAGCCCAAGGAGATGAAGGGTTTTCACTAGTTTACCAACCTCACAAATGTTTGAAATTTGATCCGTAAGTAAGAAGTTTTAAATTTTAGATTTCACTTTCAGAAACACAAGCCTGATTTGTTTGACTGTAAGGTGTAGGTATGTAATGATTCATGCTACTTGTACTCAACTGATGTCACTTGATACGTATGTGTGTAGTCTGATAGAAAGTACATTTCTGTAAGTCCAGAGTGTTCCCTAGTATGTTGTCTGGCCAACTGTATTCTACCCTAGGTGATACTTCAATTGTGGAGCTGGCAGGAATTGTCATACATTAACCCTGTCCATTTCAGAACCATACCTCATTTTTTTTGGCCTTTTCTGTGTTTTCTGATGCTTATACTTTAAAGATGAAGTGTCTTATGGATTTGTTTTTGTGAAGTTTGAAATAATTTTCTAAAGAAAATGCTGTGAATTCAGATACTACTTTGAACCAGAGGGGAGAATTTATATTGAAGATACCATGGGTTTACCCTGGTGGGCAGCTAAGCACCACACAGCCGCTCACTCACTTCTCCCTCCCTCCACCCTAACAGGGCAGGGAAGGAGGAAAGGAAGAATGAAAGCAAGAAAACTTGGGGGTTAAGATAAAACAAACCAAAAAAATTGTTTTGAAAGTGAAGGGTGAGTGGAAAGAGAGAGAAGAAAACAAAACAAGTGATGCAAATCACTCATCACTTTCTGTAGGTTGACCAATGCCCGACCAGTTCCCAAGCAAAAAGATGACTAGCCTCCCTAAACTCCCCTCTTTTCCCTTTTATTGCTGAGCATGAAGTTATATGGTATGGAATATTGATGTTATATGGTATGGAATATCTCTTTGGTTAATTTGGGTCCCCTCACAGCCTGTTGCACACCCACTATTCACACTATTCACTATTCACCCACTGTTGCACACCCTCTATTCACTCAGGGTGGGGGGGCAGAGTGAGAAACAGAGAATGCCTTGTGTGCTAACACTGTTTAGCAAAAGCTAGAGTATTAGTGTGTTATCAGTGCTGTTTTCATCAAAATTCTAACACACACCACCATATGAGCTGCTATGAGAAAAATTAACTCTATTCTGGCCAGGCCCAGTACAATTTCCACCCCTTATTCCATACCTACGGATGTAAATGGCACTATCCAATACATCCTCATTAACCATCAGCCCCCTTCCCATCCTTTGATTCATACAGATATAACTTTCCTTGGTCTACAAGTCATCCCTGTGAAATGTCCATAACGTGTCCATAGCACTGTGTTCATTTAGTCTGTGACTTGGGTTCTCTCTGTTACGGAATCGCTCTGAACAGGAGAGGTGGGTTGGGTTACCAAAACCAGCTCAGGTTAAGTCACTGCTGCACTTCAGCTTTTGCAAGGCTCTTTCTCTGCTGCTTTAAGTGGTTCCTGCTGTGGTACTTCCTAAAATAGACAACTCAAATAATGGGTTGTTTTCCCCCATGTTTAAATCTCCTTGAGGTACACATAGGATTTCCTCATTGTCCTGCATTACCCACCAAGTATACCAAGCCCTTGAACAAAAGCAGTCCCACATATAGGTTTGCCTTTTCCGAAGGGAGAAGCAAACCATCCTGTCTTTCCCGGGCAGTTCCCCACATGCATTACAGGTACCTTATCTCCTTTTACAGTATGCAAGGGTTTTGTTTGGTCAGGGCCTGGTCAGTTACCTGATCCTCTGATATTAACTAGCCAAGTGGCTTCTGCTGAATTTGCATCCTGCTGCTTATATTCCCCAGTGCCTGTCCCTTTCAGTACGGTCTTTAATGTATCTCTCAGTCTTTTGAGTGGCTAGTGTGTGATAGGGAATGTGGTACACCCAAACCATGTTCCTTGGCCCAGGTGCTAATGAGGTTGTTTTGCAAATGAGTCCCATTGTCTGACTTAATTCTTTCTGGGGTTCTGTGGTGCCCTGGAATGGGGTTTAGAGCAGTGGTTTGGGTTACAGGGTATGTTTCCAACCACCCAGTTGTTACTTTTACCATGGTAAGCAGATGATGTTTGCCTTGGTGGGTTTGTGGCAGTGTGGTATCATCAGTCTGTGAGGCCTCCTCTTACTTGAATTGCAGCCACCATCCTTTAAACCAGAGAGGTTCTACTCATATGGATGATTTCATTATGGTGCATGAGTAACCTGGGCAATGGCTTCAGTGGTTAGGTCCACCCCTTAATCTTGAGCTCAAATGTATGTTGCATGTCTTTCAGGATATCCTAATGCTACATGGCCCCACTGAGCTATAAATAGTTCTCACTTATGTTCCCAGCATTGGAGCAACCAGGTAGAAATTCTCTCACCTGGCTGATGGGCAAAATCTTTTTGCCTGTGTTGGAGCTTGGTCATGGTTAGGAACCATGGATAATTTTTGCATCTTTTATGACTTATCTCTCTTTCCTAACCTGTCCTGCTGCTGAGTGGGCTGCCTCTTCTGATTCTTCATCTCTCCCCCTCTCGTGAGGAACTTCTCCTCTTACTAGCTGAGCTGACCTCTGCTGCTTCTGTTTCTTCTTGACCCCAGAAGCAACTATTATAGTGGAGGGTTAGGTCTCTGGTTTAGTCTCGGTACCCATTTGAGTGGCCTCATAGCAGAAGACCTTCTTGCCCCTTTGAAGGCACTCAACAGCAGCTCAATAGACATGGTCCAGGCCCCAACACAGCTTTAGAAATCGCAGTGTTATGTAGAAAGTGCTAGCAAGCTTGCATCAGACAACAGGAACATGAGGCACTAAGGAGGAGTGGACAAGATTGATGAGTGTTGGAAGCACAGGCCTTAATTCTTGGCAGAGTTGTTTGGAAGCTCTATTCAAAGTGCAGATGTTGAAGATCAGGATTAAGGGATAGGCACACTGATGTAGCCACTCGGCGTTTCATGGGTCATGGAAAGCAAACTAGAAAGGGGAAGATAAACAGCCATATTAAAACATCTCTTTGAAAGCAAAACTTATGTGGTTCTGTAATTTATTTATTTATTTTTGTATTATTTGCATGTCATCATTGCAGGTGTGCATGTGAGAGTCTGAAATACAGCATTATCTTGAGGATCTGTGCTGTCTTAGAAGAAAAACTCTTCAGCCTTTGAGGAGATGTGAATACTTAGGAGGCTGCTGAAACAGGCAGTATCTTGAGTGCCTTTCTAAAGCAATTTTTATGGGGACATTAGTCATCACTGGAATCAGTCTTTTATCCCCATACAAACTAGAAGAAGGTCATGTCTATCATGTGAACAAAAAAGCTGTTCTCTAGTAGCAGCTCCTTCAGCTCTCTGAAGGAGGTTTGGTTTGCTGGCAGAAGAGCTTTACATTTTAGGTCCTGACAAACAGAAATGTGTTACCTGCTCCCCATGAAAAGTTGGAGACTGTTAAATGTTAAGTGAAAGGACAGACTTCTGTAGCAATTCTGTTCCCTGTTGTATGCATTGGCTGTTCCCTTTCATCAGAGATGTGTCTAACAAAATTGCAGCATCTGATACCTTGAATAAAATAACAATTCTATGTGATGTCCTTGCTGCTGAACTGAAAATCTACTGTTTGCATGCACTGAAGATATTTTCTACTGATAAAATTTTCCCATTCTAGAGACAGCAAAATAGAGCTAGAGCATTATTTTTTTGAGAGGAGTGTTCTTATGAAATATTTCTTCTCCTCAAAAACCATCTTATGTCACACGGGTTTTGAAGTACTTAGTGTTTTTACAAAATTCAGCATTCAGACCATTCTGCTACAGAGTAATACTCTAATATGAATTAATTAAGCTGATTTTTGGGGGAAGTGTGTTTTTTGTTTGGTTTTCTTAAAGAAGAATCACTGCTGAACAGTATTGAATGCCCTTGTATCAAGATAACTGTCCTCACTTAGAATGTTTAAGGCAATTAAATTCTCTGGACCACTGAGCTATCTTCTGCTTTTGTACAATTTCTCCATTCAGCACACTGTTAAGTTGTATTTTTTTTCTCTACTGACTGTTTGCAAGCAAATACCTGCTTGTGCATGGAAGGTCCACAGCCACCCTTTTATGGCTGTGAAGGTGGAGGTGAAGAGCAGCACTGAGCAGGAAATCAGTGTCAAATGTTAGAGTTCATTTGTGATTGGGGTGGTGGTATTTGAGGATGCACTGTCACCAGCCAATTTGTAAACTTGACACAACTGAGGTTTTCTACACACACGCAGTGCTTTGTGCAGTCAGAATACTCCAGGAAGGAAAACAACTATTTTGTAACAATAAGAATTCAAAATTTAGCCTTCATGGACATTGTTCAGAGTCCTTTAATTTTGTTATCTCTGACTCAGCTTACTTTAAGATACCAAGGAACGTGTCAATCCCCTTTCCCTCAGTTGTATTCATTGACATTCAGCTTTCTTTTTCTTGAAAGAAGCTGAAGGGTCTATAGAAATTTTGGAACAAAGAAGCTCAGTAATCCTGTACAAATGTTGCTATGGCATTCCTTAGACTTCCAGTGATATTGCATAGAATATAAATGGGATACGATTTGATCAACAAGGGCACTTACCATTTGTCTAGATGCTCTGGGTCTTGCTATTCTTTGTTTCCCAGATGTGCTGAAAACATAACTCACTTTGCAGAAGCATAAAATTAATGTTTACTAATAAGTCATGATGTTCACTATTGGCTACAGTTCTGCAAGTGAGATCCCCATTCTTCAAATGAGAGCAAACAAGTTTTCTTTTCATTTATCTGATTTATTGCTTTTGGAGTTGCGTAGGGACCTGTACCTTGAGTTTCAGAAGAAAAGGAGTCTTGTGGTGGACGTGTCCACACAAAAGCTCCAGCACCAGCTGCATTCCTTTAAAACCAGGTAGATTGGGAGCGATACTGGTCCACTCCACAGGAGAAAGGAGCTGAGCAAAGCTGTCTGCAAAAATGAGATACATAAGCTTATTCTGAGGTAAGGCTAAACTGTTTCTAATGTTCAGGCTGGCTAATTGAAAGCTACTGTGGTATAATTGTATTACACTGCATTGGTTTCATGGCTTACTGATCCACAGATTGAATTAGCACCTTTTTATTTGTGTTTCATTTACCGTAGGAATAAAGGTTATAGACTAATGTATAATTATAAGGGAAATTACTGTTTTAGAGATACCTAAGTTTTTTCCAGGGAATAACTAGTAAAAAATTATTATCTTGCTGCTTGGCCAGATTAATACAGTTCAGTCCCTTCCCACTTAATGGTATTGAACATAAGAGTTTTTTGACAACATTATGTAGGCTGTTTAGAGGGAGGCTTTTGTTACTGCTGTTCCCACTCGAACACCACCTGCTTTATCTGGGTCTGGAAGCAATGATTTAAATAGCAATAAAACAGGAACAGAGGAATTCTGTTCTAGGTCTGTGGTTTAGCTGTAATTTTGTTTTTCCTGTTGTTGAATTTGAAGGTTAGTATTTTTCAGTGTGTTCAGTGATTTGGCTGGAGAAGGAACTCTGTTCCTACAGGAACACTACGTTTCATTAGACTGAAGTTTAGCAGAACATTGCTGCAGCTGAGCAGTGACCACTCCCACATATATTTGCCAGTAAAACAGTTAATGTCCGTGCTCATGCAGATTTTCATCTGCATTTTGAAATGTATTAATAACAGTAGGAGTAATAGGTTTGATTTAATAGTAGGATTAATTCTCAAAGGGTTAGGAGCTAGTTCATTGCTGCAGAGTTTGATGGAAAGGAGCACATTTTACTTTTTTTTTTTTGCAAATAAGCAGGAGTTTTGCTGGGGACTGCAATGTTAGGGAAGGTATCTTTGCGGTTTTTGTATGAATTTGCTGTTGAGAATTAGTTATTCAAGAGAGTTGACTAACCAGGATGCCAGACAAACTGCAAACTCTGCTGCTGCTCATGCAGGTTTCTGTCTTTTAAGCTGCTCCCATGCATCATTTTGCTTACTTTAAAGCTAGCAGCACAGTATGTCTTTCCAAAACCACAGCTTGCTTCTGCGTTGTGAGGGAAAAAAAAAAAAAGCCAATAGCACTTGGAGAGAGAAGAAAACATTATCAGTTGGTAACACCCACCACAGCAGTACTTCATACAATCTTAGGACAAACAGATCTTGTAGAACAGATCTTGTGAGAAGTCTGACATGTTCTGAAAGTACAGAACAACCTAGATAACCATGAGCAAATACAAAACCTGCTTTTTGTCTGTCAAGGACCATGTTTTTGCAGTACCTGCAGAGGTGATGAGTGGTCAAAGATGAGTTGATGGTGATGAGATTCCAAAGGTGACAGCAAGCCTGGTGCACGAATATTGCCAAGAACAAAAATTTACCTCTCACTAGGGAGTAAACTATTACCAGGTGTCTGTGCATTTTTCTTTATTTAAAACTGGAATCAGTGCCCTGAGATTATTCCGAAAGATCAGCTTCTTTAGGGCATATAAATGCTGTTGGTCTCTTAAGAACACTCCTATTTCCATGTATATAAGGAACACTGAGATTTCTTGTTGTGTAGCTGAGTTGAACTCAAGTGTCTGGTCTACTGTTAAATGGAATTATTTATTTCCTGACTTACTTTTTTCAGCTATGAAATTTACATTTTCCCAGACATCAAAGATCTTTGACAAGGTCATCATTTTAATGAGAAACTGTGGAAGAGAGAAACAGTGGGTATGAAAATCTAGTTTAAAGTAGTTAGAAAAGTATTGTGAAGTCTTGAGTCTGTTTTACCTCCTCACCTTTATAGACTTATTTGCAGCATGTCTCAAAAGTATGATTTCAAGTTATCAGGATATGCAAGCCTACATAACATAAATTTCTTTCAGTGAGCTTTGCAGGATCTGTGCAGAACTTAAAATTGGCAAGCCATTTGTTGAATATGGACAGGGGGTTGATCTTTGGATGAAAAATACAAAGCAAGATGAAAGCAAAATGTAATGAGTCCCACCTCCATTTTGTGTGATTTCTGGTATTGTGGTGTAGTTCATTTGCTGTGCAATGCTCCAGAAGCTTTCTCTTCTGGTAGCCCATTATTAGAGCTCTCCTGAAGCGTGTTGGGGGTCTCATCTGGCCTGTGTGCTGCCATTTGCTTTAGAAAGGGAGAGAGGAGGTGGGTAACTGCAGGATTAGTTTGTAACTGAGTTCCCCTTAACCTGGGAACTGTGTTACAGTCTTCAGTAATATAAATGAAATTGACATTTACATCAAACCTTGCATGAACCTCTTGCATGTGCAAGGTACAGGGTGTCTTTTATACTTTGAATTGAAGATAGTACTTCATATATTCTTTATTTGCAAATGTGCAGCTCAGATCTCAGGCACTCATGGATTTCCTTCAGGTTGCTGCGATTTTGTTTATATCCTCAGATAATTGCTGAGATGTTACTTTGTGATTGGTTTCTGGTCCCTGAGTTCAGTGTGGACAGCATTTTCCTTCCCTGTGTCCGTCAGTCAGGTGCAGAGCAAAGAGCAGAAAGAAGTCCTGGACATTCTTCCATTTCCCCTCTGTCGGGTTTTGGTGGACCTGGTGCTCAGCTGTCCAAGTAGTCCCTGAAGACTGAGCTTTTCTGGAGCTCCACTTACTATAAAAGACAGACATTTTCTGTCCCAGTTTCCTAATAAATTAATTCATATGTAGGCATGTTATTTGTGTATGTGTGTGTAGCTCAACCTGGAGATTCACAAGGAGAGGGTTGTTTTCAGTACCTGAGTAGCAGGATAAGAATCAGAGTCCTCATAAGCAGTGTGGGTTGTGTCTGGACCATGGTCCTGAGCCCAGGAGACCCATTCTGTATTCCCAGTTCTGCCATGAACTACTCTGCTGTGGGCATATTGTGATTCCATATTATCGTTGAGTTTTCTCACCTAGAAAACAAAGAGGATGTTTGCTTCCATTGCAAATTAATGAATGAAAGGTATTAGGTGTCATGTAGGCATTAGTAGCAATATTTTTTCCCTATATCCGTTAGTGAAAAATACAAACCACTAAAATGTTTGCATGTAGAAGTCAGTGTCTGAAATAGCAGTCTTGGGTGGGGTTTTTTTTGTGTTACCATCCCTTATTTAGAAATCAGTTTTATTTTAGCTAGCATTTCATAACTGCTCTCTGACTTTGAAACCAAAACTATGCAGTCATCCATACTGGTTTTATTTGTTTATTCATTTTTCAGTGGTCTCTCACTCTCAATGCAGGGATACTTACATGTGTGAGTTTTTGAGTACAGATGCTGTAAAGTGATACGGAAAATTTGCCACATATGTTTGTCTCTTTTATAGCAGAAATTGTAAAGGGAAGGCTTTCCTCGCTTTGCTTAACCTGCTATGTACAGTTTGAGCAGCACAGCAAACAGGACGGAGAATGAGAAGCAAATAGCTACTGTGGGCTTCGTTTTGACACTTACAAGACAATCAATCAGATAATACAGGTGTTATTGTTACGTACTTGGGAAGTTATCTGACATCTAAACTGGGTGCTAGCTATTTGTATACGACATGCATGGTTGTTATTAAAGTAGTCACTAGAGACCGTGTTTTTATTACACAGTATTTTTGTGAGGTTGGGCAATGCTACTTTAGCCTCATTTTACAGACAGACAAATAAGGAACAGAGATGTCTAACTGATGAGAACATGCAGATTGATTTGGCAACACCTCTTCTTCATGAGCATTCGCAGGGCAAACCACCACAGTTCCTTGTGGTCCTCCAGTGTCATGTACAGCGTGATGATTCAGAAACCAATTCGAGAAGAGTGCATCTCGTGGTGCTGGAGCAGGAGGAATACAGCAGAGTGTAGAAACCTTGTCATCTGTGCCAAGTTAAACCACCTTTGCTTTTTGGTATACAACCTGAATTCCCAAATAGTTTTGGAATGATTTGTAGCTAAAATTCAGCTACAGAGACTTTGCTAGTCACCAAAAGAAGAGGGAAGAAAAAAGATTTATATATACTACCCAGGGAATTAGTGTGTGTCCAGTCATCTATTTTCTACTCACTACAAAATAACATGCATGATTGCAGGGGCTTTTAGTGACTCTCTAGGAATTTTACTAGTTTTAAAAATCAGTCTCTAAACAGTTGCTGTAGATCTCACAATGGTTTATGTCCCTCCAGACCCATACTACACACTTAAGTTCTGCTCATAAAATAAAATTAAGCACAAAGCAACCCCTCACACAAGACAGAAGAAACAGAAAAGTGAGAAAATATATTGGAATTACTGTTATCTTCATTAGCTGCAATATCATAGTTTTCTAAAATGAAAGGTACAACATAGTCAAAGGTACATTTTTGATTAATCCTCTTTCTTGTCCACATACTGTCTCATTTTATTTCCAAATACTGGGGTTTTTTGGGGTTAAGCTTTCTTCTTAAGTTTGGGAATTGGAGGCATCTTTTTTAGCTCACAGCACTAAAGTCTGTTTTAAAAATTTATTTGCTTTCTTTCAGCTTTCAGTGAATAACAAATGGTCTTTCTTTCCTCCTTGCCATTCTCTCTGTTTTTCACCAAATGTCAGTGTTACTTCAATAGCTGCTGGTGTTGCACCTGAGCAAAGAGCGGGCATCAGACTTCCTAAAATAGCACCGAATCCTCAGTCCTGTTGGCAGTGTTACATGTTAAGCTCATCCTGAATTGAGGTAGCACAGTTGCTGCTGCAAACCTGGGAACATCTGTTTACTAAGGAACTGCTTAACAAGCAACATCACTGTGTCTCAGGAGCTAACGCAGAAATGAGCCATGGTTGTAGCTGTGGTCTCTATCAGCTGTTCCATCATCAAAGTTGTAATTCGAGTCAACTTTAGAAACTGAGCAGTGATAATTTAAAAGCAGTGAGTCACAGATGACCGTATTCTTATGATCAAGAAATGTACAATTGTAAGCCAGAAATGCAAAACATCTGATGTGTGTGTTAATTAATATAGCAGCTTAATATCATAGAATCATAGAAGATTAATGTAGTACTTTCTGTTGCTCATTGGAGATGGGTATTAGTTATACAAACTGCTGCTTACATCTACAATAGTTCTTGCTGAATCTTGAGGCAATTAAGAACAATTTAGCAATAGTTGTATATTTTAGGGTTTTCAATTAGGTTTATTCAACTATTTTTCATTTTCTACACAGCTGTTGATGTGAAGCCAAGGGCGTGTTTTGTAATTATTTCAAAGGACACCAGAATGTGTTTATTATTTTCAACCTAAGTGAGTAAATCTGTCAAAATGACCATTATTTAGTGGCATGAGAATAAACTATACTTTATAATTTTGTCATTAAATCAGCAAGGGTTTTTTTTTACTTTCTCCCCCCACACACATTAATTTCCCTCCTTATGTTCTGTATTGCATTTTTTTCTTCTGGCTGAATTCTATATTAGAGATGCACAATAGCAGATCTGATCTGAATAGGGAGATGGAAGTGTGTCTGTGAGAATAGTCTTCTTGACAGAAGATATGTGATTAAAGGAATGGTGAGATACAGCCACAAATCTGTTTGGAGAGATGTTGAATGAAAAAGTTCAGAAATATTCCACCATGTTTGTAGCCTCACAGCTGCTTATAAAATTAAAGCCTTCCTTTTAACATGATGTGAAACCTCAGGAAATAATAATCTTAAGGTTTGGATCCTTATTTGAAGTTCATCCAGACTGTTACACCCTTAAATTCTATAAAATCTGGCTGGATATCATACAAGAATAGTTTTGGGTTGGTTTGTTGCTAGTTTTTTTGTTTGGGTTTCTTTGGTTCTTGGGGTTTTTTTTTGGTGAGATTGTTTGGTACTTCCTGCTCCACTTCATCTGGAAATGCTGTAAGAAGAGTCTTTCTTATCATATGATAGTTATAATTATTATTATTACAACATCTCTCATTCTAGACTGGCTGGACGTTACAAGGATGGTCATTCACTTTGAACTTCAGTTTAATATATCACTATCTATAAAGAAATGTCTTGGTTGAACCATCTGTGGAAAAAAAAAAAAGAGGTTTAAAACATCTTTATTTATTAAAATATTCCACATAAATTGTAGTATCCTGTAACAGTGGCTCTAGATTCTTGTCCAGGATTGTAGAGTAGCAGAAGGAGTGAGTGTTCCTGGAGTATTCATTACATGATTTATATTGACTCGTTTACACTAGAGAGAATTTTCCCTGTATTTTCTGTATAGTTAGTGGACTCAAAATAACAAAAATTAACTCACAATGTATGTACCATACTGAACCCTTCCATAAATATCACTACCCATGAAGATGATTTATGTAAAATAGGATAGTGAAAGTCTGATGATTAATTTGGTTTTTTTTAATTCACTGAATTTCACTGAATTTCACTGATTTTTAGAGTTGGAAGGGACCATAGAGATCATCTAGTCCAACTCTCCTGCCAAAGCAGGACCACCCAGAGCATGTCAGATCATGCTACTCAGGATGGCATCCAGGCGGGTCTTGAAAATCTCCAAAGAAGGGGACTCCACGACCTCCCTGGGCAGCCTGTTCCAGGGCTCCGTCACCGTCACTGTGAAAAAGTTCCTCCTCATATTCAAGTGGAACGTCTTATGTTCCAACTTGTGCCCATTGCCCCTTGTCCTCTCACTGGCAACTACTGAAAAGAGTCTTGTTCCCTCCTCCTTCAGTCCGCCCTTGAGATACTTATAGGTATTAATAAGGTCTCCCCTCAGCCTTCTCTTCTCCAGACTAAAGAGTCCCAGCTCTCTCAGCCTCTCCTCATAAGGGAGATGCTCCAGCCCTCGAATCATCTTTGTTGCCCTACGCTGGACTCTTTCCAGTAGTTCCCTATCCCTCTTGAACTGGGGAGCCCAGAACTGGACACAGTACTCCAGTTGTGGCCTCACCAGCGCAGAGTAGAGGGGGAGAATGACCTCCCTTGACCTGCTGGCCACACTCTTCCCTATGCAGCCCAGGATTCCATTGGCCCTCCTGGCTACAAGAGCACACTGTTTGCTCATTGTCATTTTATTGTCCACCAGGACCCCCAGATCCTTTTCTTCGGAGCTTGTCCCCAGCAGGTCCATGCCTAACCTGTATTGATGCCTAACATTCTTCTTCCCCAGGTGCAGGACCCTACACTTATCCCTGTTGAACCTCATGAGGTTCTTCCTTGCCCAGCTCTCCAGCCTGTCCAGATCCCGCTGGATGGCAGCACGGCCCTCTGGGGTGTCAGCCACCCCTAATTCCTTAACCATCTCATTAAGCAATGGCAAAACATCCCTGACTGCATGTGTGCAGAGTGTCTCTGGGGTGTTCTGTCCATGAGTGTTGGAGAAGTGGCAAAATTCTCTTACTGGAACTGCCGGTGAGTCTACTGGCTGCAGCCAGGGAATACCTGGAAAAGTTTGACTTCAGTAACATGATGGATGGTATTCAGCTTTTGGAGAATTGTTTGGCATTTTTTTGAAGGTGGATGAGATGTAATACATCCAGCTGTTTATTTAAATAGTTTGAGTGGGTGCTCCATGCAACATTGTCCCATTAAGACACATGTGTGCACTAGCATCTCTGATAATGCCAGCCCATTGTTCAGGTTCTTGGTTATATGTGAATATAAATAAACATATTTTCTCATGGGTAAAATAACTCAAAAAATATTTTTCACAGTTTTTACAAAAACTAACCACATGATTGTTATTATCTGTTTTAGTGGAAATATAAAGTACAGGAGAAAAAAGTGTTTCTGCTCTGAAAATAAAGTATTGTTCCAGAATATTGAAAATTGTCTTTCAAGACAAATGTGTTACAGCTCAGAGATTGCTCTAAAGAGGAATTAAGTATTTTTAGTATTCTCTGAAAGTGAGTATTTTCAATAATATTCATTATGACCAAGTAGCTGGTTCCTCAATAAAACTTACAATGATTCTCCTGAGCATATCAGGGCAAAGCATATCTTTGTATGAATTTTGTTGCTTTGGCTATGCTTAGTTTTTGTTTTTCAGTACTGGCCTACTGAACTGAGTTGAAACATAACCTTTCTGAGTAGTAACTAACTAGAGTCCTTGTAGTTAGCCTGAATGAGATGAAAATGTCACTCAGCACAGAGGACAATAATCTGCCCCCACCTCTTTATAATACAAGAGTCGAAGCGGCTTGTGCTACAGTACTGTTCTCCAATTATTTGTCCTGGGAGTAAGTAGAAAATGCCGTTTCCTGTTCTTTTCTTTCATGAAGTGTGTGATTTTTATGCATTTGTGTTGAAGTACCTCTAATCGGAGGCCAAGGCACCTTTGTGATAAGCATTTTATTATACAGAATGAAAAGCTTTCCTACTCTAGCCTTTGTCACTTGAATAAAGAGAATTGCATAAGGCATAGGAGAAATAAGCATAGGAAAATCAAACTGGAATTAAATATCTATTAACCCATACCTCTGTCTTAAAAAAGCCCAACAATTTGCAAAAACATCCATGCCACAGTAATGAGGGTTCAGTTGTTCCCATCTGAGGCAGCTGTTACACACTACCATGCAGAGGTTTTTTTTTTTATGTGAACTTTCTGTTGCAGTGCATAAAGTCTAAATTACTAAATTACATAATTAAGTGAATCGAGCTTTACTGACAGGCATGTGATTCTCAAGTAGCTGAGATTTTTTTCTTATCTACATTCTCACGATTGTGTGAAAAAACAATTTTGGTGCAGGTAGCTTTTGTTGAGAGAGAGGGTATTAAGGGAAAATTCTAAAGAATTCGAACTATTAAGATAACGCTTTCATTCTGTTTTGGCTGTTAGGGATTCAGTCTTTCAAATACAATGTAACTTGAAATGCAAAATTTGTGGGAAGTGTTTTTGTTTACAACATCTAACATTTATGAAAAAATTCTACAGAATTCTTGGAAAAACAGTGAACTTTCAATAGGATCTTAAAACCACCCAGGAAAAAAGGAAACAAAATGAAAATGAAAGTTTTACATCATTAAATTTTTCATTTTAGGGTACTTTTATGTGAAGTCTGCTCAACACTTCATGTTGGTTTTGTTACTCTGCATGAACAGATGGGCAAATTGAGGTGGCTGTGGTAGCAGGGAGCTGAAGTAACCGTTGATGGGGCAAGCTTGCTCATCAGAACATGGCACAGAGCAGGGCTGGAGCAGAGCCCGATGCTCTCTGGAGCCCTGCCTGGTGTCTGTGCTAACCTGTCTGGGCAACTGGATGCTAGCTGTGCTGTCCCTGCATTGTAGTCTGTCAAACCTTGTAGGCATGTCTTCAGCTGTATTATTCTTCGGGTCCTCTGGGACTGTCTCTCCCATATTCAGCTAGACATCTTCAGCTTCTAATTTAATTCAAGGCCATAAAGATTGGATGCTACCAGGTCGCACGGAAGAATGGCACTATTAAAATAACAAACAGCTAATATTTGTATCTTATTTTTAGCTTATTTCCTGTTGTTTCCCTCCAGCTGCTGAGGTTGTGACAAAAGCTTCCTTTCTAGTTGCTTTGGTTAACATACACATACATTGTGCATATACACCTCTGCTTACCAAAGCATCTGGGTGTGGACTTGTCAGATCATCCAGTGCATTTGCTTAAAAAAAAAGTGGTATCAACTCAAACTCACAGAGAACGAGAAGTGTGAGGAGGTTGCAGAAGGGTCTTTTTGTGAGGCTTTTTCTTCTTCTGTGAACCTGGACCTGAGAACGTAGATGCTCTGCAGCCTGGATTCCCAACTATGTGCTTGCAGCATGGGCAGACAGACATTTCCCTTGACAGACAGGCCATAGAGAGTGGACTTCATTCTTCACCCAAATGCTGAGCGTCTCTCCTCCAGTACTTCACAGCAAAGGATTGAGTCAGCATTAGTCCCCTGTGGTACTTAATGTCAGAATGAGTAATTCTTGAGGAGTCACCTTATTTATATGTACTGAAAGGGAGGGTAGAGCCGTCAGATAATAGTGCAGGATGCTATCCCTTGAGATGTCATGTGGTCTCTTGCTCTCTCCTTTCTATTTTTAATTTCCCTTTGAAGTGAGCTTACTGAGTCACACAGAACTGAGAGAAATATTCAAAAATGCCACAGACAATAATTCAGCTTCCTTATTTCTTGACCTATTTATGTACTGACCAGACATTCTTTGTCTTCTTCATTTCCGATCTTCTCCCCCATTTTCCATTCACTTCCTGAGTTTCTTTGGCTTATGATAACACTACAATCCCCATTCAATTACTCATTTGAGCTTATTGTTTCCTTTTTTTTCCTGTGAGGTAGGCAATTCTCATAAATATGTTATCCCTGGAGAGGTAAATTTCAGCACATGCTGTGTTGAAATCAAGTGTTGGGCATTATAAGGGGTTCCCAGTCTTTCATGAGCATTGCGAACATGTGTAATTAGGAATTTATTTTTTTTTCTGCTGGGCATTTGCTGGGGCTCGGAACAAGGTAAAGATTGTCAAAAGCTAACTTTATCCGTTTTTATTTTCCCATTATCTTCTCACTGCCTGAGGGTACAACAGAACTGAAATTGTTACATAGTAATGCCTGTTGTGACTTGGTCCTATTGTCACGTCATCGTTTTCACCACAACATTATGTTCAATGATAGATGAGTAATGAATTATCCATATTTTGCTTAAAATGTCCTGTTATTGGCACATTTGTGTGTATGTTTTTTAAAGATACTGTAGATGTCTCTACTGAGGGGGTTCTAATTCTACTGAAGTGGCATTAGGAGGCTATAGTAACGGCACCCAAAAGACGGGATTTTGGACACTGTCCATCCAGGGTCTTAGGATTTCACATGAAATCTCCCGCTTGTTATGAGTTCATGTGAGTCAGTTCTCCTTCCAGCTCACTGTGTTGTATTTGGTACCCACAGCTGCCATTAAAGGTCCTTCAGTAGAGTAGCTACATGATACACACAGTCTTATAGATTCTATATGGCACTCTGTGTAGCTTTCTCTAAGTGTCATATGCATATGTGTTCTATTTTAACTTCTCTTAATTTTCTTCTTCTCCTAGGTATTACGACAACTTCACTCAGTGCACAGAACGTGAAGCCAACAACGCAAGTTGCTTTTGGCCAAACCCCCTCGCAGAAGGCTTTATCACTGGAATTCATAAACAGTTCTTTTCAAACTGTACTTCAGAAAAGGTTCACTGGGAAGATCCACCAGATGAAATTCTCATAACTCTGATCTTGATTCCAGTCATGTTGACATGTGCCATGGCAACACTGGTAGTATGGTGCAGCAAGAGGAGTGATATCCTGGTGTAAGTTGTTGTTCTGGGCTTTCTTTTTCTCCATTTCCTTCTTCCGGACGAAGAAAGAAACTCAACATAAAGATTTCAGATCTTCCAAAATGGAACCTGTGAGATACTGAGACAGAGATAATGCTCCTGTGAACAAAGAGCTGCTTGTTGCTGCCGCCGAAAGTCACTGCTTCTCAGCTTGGCCGTTGGTGTTGCTGATGCAAAGCTCTCTACTTCCTTTGGACCTCATTGTCATGGAATTCACAGGCAGCTTCCAGAAACGGGAGAGTTCACAGGCAAATGGACCTGTTAGCTGAAAAAGGGGTAAGGTTACTTTCCCATGGGTAAGGCTGGTTGGTAAACTAAGTTTTGCAAAGCTGTATGTAGGTGTATGTACACATGGTGTAAGATTGACTGCGGGGCACATGATATCTCTTGAGGTTTTGTGCAGGACACTTGAGTTTTTCATCTTGTGTGTGCATAGATCACTGGCAAAGGAACTGAACATGGATGTAACCAACTGACAGCTTTTCCTGGAAGCTAGTCAAAGACATTATCAAGAACCGGAAGTTTTGTTCTGACAAAGGAACAATTTATGTGTCCAGTGACTAGACCCAAAGCGAAAATATCATGCCAAGTTATAAAATACTTTGTAAAAAGCCTTTAAGCATGGCTACTTGGAATTGTATGGCTTACAAACAAACTGGGAAGATATACAGGTCTTATTTTACAGAGCTGGAAAATGTGAGATGAAATTGGTTGATTATAAATATACTAAGGAGTAATGAAGAAATTTTCATATGCCAGACTCTTTATTTTTCCTCTTTTATAGTTATTATTCTTGACGATTTGTGTTCACTATATACTGCCCACTCTCACTTCAATTTGTGCAAGTGATATCCTACAAATAAATATAAGGGTGTTATGTTGATTGAGGTGCCTTTCAGAGTATAATTTTGTACATAAACAATTCTTTGTCCCGTGAAGAGTGTGGGAACCTAAGTATGAACAACACTTGGAACAGACATAGGAGAAAAGACAAAACATTCTACACAGAAATCTTGTTCTATAAAGCTATTCCTATGTAACAATTTTAAATAAAGATCATATGCCCAAAATAAAACAACTTATGTGTTTGTGTTGTAAACCTTCCTTTTCTGTCATTTCACAAAACGTCTTTCTGTTGAATGTTCTTCTATATTAAGTGAGCAACATCTGTTACAAGTGACTCTTCAGTTTTCCATACCTTATGCACACAAATAAAATACAGGTTGAATGGCCAAGTAATGGTGTGTCATACCTCTGCTAGTTAGCTTTTCTCCTTTAAGGTTCTGGCCCGGTGTTTGAGATTTAAATCTGTGTGCATGAGAATCACTTCCAGGCTTGGATCAAATCAGAAGTGTGCCCTTTACTAGAATTGTTTATATGTAGATAGATAAAGAACACCTGTACTGGTTTGTTTTCACATCCTTTCACAAGAGTTGAAGGCACTGGCTTGTTTTTCATTACCCTAATATTAGAATGATTCATTTTCTAAGATGTTTCCTCTGTGTTTTTCCAAAGATACTTTTTGTTCTCTAGATGCTAGCAAAAAATTGCTCTTTGTAAAAGAAGAATGACATATGAACTAAGGATTTTGGTTTAGTTTTCTACTTAACTATTATTTTCTGCATTAAAATGTTTTAGTCCACCAAAACTAGTGTGAAGTTAAAAAAAAACCCAAACCAAACCAATCATTTGATCCAAAAGATTGTTTAGTTAAGGATTTTTTTTGTGGCCGAACCCAAATAATTTTATTTTCTGCATGGAGTTTTATTTTAATCATTTAACTTCAAAATTCAGCAAACTTCAAAGCAAATTTCAAAAGTTTAGTTTGGAAACCACATAGCAAACATTTTTTGTTTTCAAAAGATGTTCATTTCAATCTAATTGCCATATTTGGTGCAAATTCTTGACCAATTCTGGCTCATTTGAAACTGCATTCACTTGATCAACAGGTCATCTGAGAGATATCACCAGTTTAATTCATTATAAAACAGATTGGTCTGTTTACTAAATGGAGAAGAAACCATCACCTTGATGACATCATATTACTAAATGCGTATTGTGGTCTTTAAACAAATGCTGTCTTTAAACAGATTAAGTTTAATTTGAAAATAAAATCCAGTGTGAATTTTTCAAATAGTCCAAGAAATGTAAGATTGAAAGAATAAAAGATAGTGGATTTTCCTTCATGTGCTGTGGAGGCAAGGGAAGGATTGTGTTGCTGCTGTGTGCTTTGGATGTGAAAATTTAGTCTTCTAAGAGTGTCTTCCCCATCCAAACTGTGATCTTTGAATTTATGCTTTTTTAATACTTGATAGAATGGGAGAAAAGTTGAAACAGTGCATGGGAAGTGACACTGATAATTTAATGCATCCTCAGCGGTTAAATCTGGAGAAACATTTATAGCGTTTTAAGGAAAAAAGCAACCTCAATGTCCAGGTTTTAACAGCTGTGTACATTAAAAGGGAACAAGAATGGTAAGTGTTGGATCTTTTGACATAACTTGTACTATGTGTTAGTGGGAGTTAGTGGTTATTTTCTACTGCATGGAGCTTGCTACCTTTCCCCTAAGGCCTCTTTCCATTGCCAAGAAAATCACATCTGGGACCAGGAATCTGGCTCGTATTGTAATTGTGATTTAATTCTATGTTACAACAGATTCTCAGAGGAAAGTAGACAGAGATTCAAATAGAAAGCAACTAACTGGTAGTGGTTGATCCCAAGTAATGTCAAGGCCCAAGTAATGTGACAGGCTTGCTAAGCAGCTGCCTGACGTTGCTTAATTGCTGTGAGTTGTGGGATTTTTTTTCATTCAAGAATAACTGGTAAAGTGTGTATTTCCATGGGGTATAAGAGCTTCAGCAAAGACCTTCACAAAAGACGACGATGACTAGCAGCAGTAACGCAAAGGCCAAGAGGGCTGCCATCACTTTCAAGAAAGATATCAAGGGTGAAGATCAAAGGAAGAAAAGAGTTTTTGAAGTGCAAGGAAAAAGATGGTCAAGAACAAAAAGCATTCAGGACTTCTTTCCAAGAGGACAACCTCACCATAAGCAGAGTAGCAGCAGATGTCCCTTGGTGCATTGGTAAGGAACAGTGAGGAAATCCTGTGTGCTCTCTACATCTCTGGGAAGTTCATGCAGAGGGAACCAGAAGCCTTTCTCTCACCTCCAGCATCTCCACATCCAAAGGAATGTATTGAGTATAAACGCTCTTCTTCACACTGTCTGAATGCCCAGATGAATTTACAGGGACGCCCAGGAGCTGTGCCCAGTGCACGGCCACCAAGGGCAGGGACAGCCCCTGGGCACAGGGACTGCCTTGGGGCCAGCACCCCAAAGGCTTCCTCCGAGGGATGGCTGGGTGGAGGGGCAGCAGGAGGGGCTGCACAGGGGGGACAGCGTCACCCCCATGTCACAGTGCCACCAGCCGGCAACGCAGACGTCACAATGCCCCGGGTGGGATAAAAGGGAGCATCCTCCTGTGTCCCGCTGGCAGAGATGGCCTGAGGGCAGCCTGGAGACATCTGAGAGGAAGTTCTTGAGGAGCTGGTGGAATTAGTTGGAGGGGACTGAGGGAGGAAGACCAGGGTTTGGCTGGAATGAGAAGAACCACCAACATCTGGAGCTACCTGAAGCTATTGAGCATTTTTCAGATGGATAGCAGTGGCAAAACCAAGGGAATGCCTTCTAAAGTGGCACTGCAGAGCTTGTCCTCCTCATCCCCTGCAGAGCCAGGGTCAGCAGTGGTAAGAAATGGGCTGCAGAGATGTTGCCAGGGGTCCCAGTGCTTTGGAGCACCCACTGGTGCCCTGCCAGGGGCATAGGAAGGACTTTTTCCCCCAAGGTTGATCAGACAAGGGGCTTTTGGCCACTCTCAGAAGCCCCTGAGATGTCTCCAGGCTGAGGGAGAACAGGGCCTCTCCGGGGAGGCAGGCCCAGCCTGTGGGAGGAGGAGGCAGGTCTTGCTCCCATGCTCAGGGAACAGCCGATCGCCAGCACCAGCTGGGGTCAGGAAGGAATTTTCCCCCGGGGCACATTGGCACTGCTCCCCGGGGGTTTTTTGCCTTCCTCTGCAGCATCCAGCAGGACCACTTGCCAGGGGCCTCCGCTCCCTTTTGCCTCCAGGCCTCCTGCCTGCTGCTCCTGCACCACCAAGGTGGCCTCTTGTGCCCCGCAGCTGGGGGGAGGAAGGCTTTTTTTGCCCCCGAGGTGGCCTAGCAAGCATCCTGGGGTTTTTTTTGCCTTCCTCTGCAGCACTGAGCAGGGCCCCTTAAGGGCCAGGGCTCCTTTGGGCCGTTTGGGCCAGGAGCTGCTGCTCCTGCTGCACAAAGATGGCCCTGGTGCCCCACAGCCGGGGGGCAGGAAGCTTTCTAGAGTCCCAGGCGGGCCCCCAGGCTGGCCCCCGGGGCTGCTGCTTGTCCTCTCTAGCACTGAGCACAGCCCCTGCTCAGGCCTCCTCGGGGCCCTTTGGGCTGGGCTCTTGCCCGCTGCTCTGGCACCTCCCGGCCACCACTCCTGCCCTGCCTCTCTCGCCCTCTCTTGCCCATTGCCAGCTGCGAGCGGGACCCAGCTCTGCTCTTCCCTTGGCTCCCTGGCCCCAGGGCTTCTGCCTTGGCCAAAACAGGCTTTGCTGGCAAGGGCTCTGGCCAAGGGACACCCTCCCTCCGTAGCTGCCACTTGCCCACTCTCCCTGCCTGCAATACAAGCAGGCACTAGAGCACTTTGCATCCAGCACTGGCTTAGAAGTATAGTGGCAGAGCAAGTTTTGGAAGGCAAAAAGTGTGCTTGTCATTGGTATGTGTCATACCATACAGAGTAACCCACAGTTCTTTTTCTTCTGCTGCTACTTTTGTGTGCATTAACAATGCTCATTCTTTAAGTTCTCCCTTTTCTGGAAACAGGGACTGCTTGGCCTGTGTTCATACTGCTACTTTCTGTGGCAAATGCTTCTTACACACTGACAGGAATCGGGCATCAACCATCTCTCTAGGAAACATGTTCCAGGGCTTGACCACACCTTTGGTAAAGTTTCCTCATGTCTAGTCTGAACATTGAGCCATTGCCACATGTCCTGACACTGGATCCCATGGAAAGAGGTCAGGACTTTCCGTTTCCCCTCCTCAAGAAGCTCTTCAGAGCAATGAGGTTGCCTCTCAGCCTCCTTCTCCCCAGACTAGACAAACCCTGTGTCCTCAGCCGTTCCTCACAGGCCATGTCTTCCAGCCCTTTCACCAACTTTGTTGCCCTTCTCGGGACGCATTCAAATACCTTAACCTTTTTAAATGCTGGGGCCCAATTTATGGGATTGTTTTCCTATAAGGAATGGGATGGGAATTAGTACAGCTATAGTGAATTATTTCAGGATGTGTTACTTCAGCATGCATTTGCCTTGTGAGGGCCCTTTGCAAAGAGGAAAGCAAAGGGCAGGGTAATCAGTGGGCTAATCACCTTTTTTGACTGGCTAGCAATGCCATCTTTGATGCACCCCAGGATGAGGTTTGCCCTCTTGGCTGCCAGGTCACTCTGCTGACTCCTGTCAACCAGCACCCCCAGATCCTTTTCTGCAGGGCTGCTCTCCAGCCACTCACAGTTTATACTTGTGGACGGCATTATTCCATCTCATGTGCAAAATTCAGCAATGCTTGATTGAACCCTGGCTTGAATCTGCAATTCTGGTAAGGCTAAGTGGAGATTTGAAAATAGGCCTTAGGCTTTACAGAGCTTTTTGAACTGCGAAGAGTGTCTGTCTTTCAAGTTGGCCTTGAAAGATTTTGACCTGAATTTACAGTGTCTGAGCTCCAAAGGGAAAAGAAAAGGTTGCATTTTTTTACCTCACAGGTGTGTTGGGAAGACAAGGGCAATTAATGACTGCCATTACTTCTGAATACAGTAAGAATGAAGGTCTGTAGGTGCTTAGACAGAAATACCCAAGAGCATGCAGTGTTAATATTAATATATATGTTATATATATTATATATATATATATGCAGTGTTATATTAATATATTCACTTAATAGTGAAAAGCACTTCCGGTAGGTTTTTTTTCTCTTTGTTTTTATGCCTAGAATGTAAGACATGAGAGTAGGCTCTCTAGTCTCATTTTCATCACATTCTAAGGGACACACCTTTTTTTTTTTGGTCAGATTAATGGTCAGAAATGCTTTTGGGGAACCATAAAATGGATCCTAGTGACAGTCTCTGCTACAAAGTAGACATCTAAATTATAGAGGACATTAATGATGCTCCCAAGAACCTTAGTCCTCTGTTCTTCAGTGCCCTGTCCGAAAAGGGAATAATCTCAGAGGGGTGTTAGGAGGATAAAAATGTGAATGATCACAAGTTACTTAAAGAATACTGAGTATGTAGAAAACGTTTACAACAATCTAACAATTCAAAACAACAGCAGTTAAAAAATCAATGGGAGATAGATGCAGGGAGAATTTTCAGGATTCAGTCCAATTGGCTAATTGATTTTCTTTGTTGTTATTTTTCTTTGCTTGGCAGTTATTCTTTTTAAACAACAGATGGACTAGAAGGGAGAAATAAAGAGCCTATGCCTGTTAAAGCATAGCCCTATATATTTGAAAAATGCCATTGTATTTCCCCTCTATGATTCACATTAGCATGGGTCTTTTGTCATCTGCTCGGAGCAGCAGGAGGATGCAATTTTTGTCTGAGAGTTTCAGTAGCATTAAAGATGCAGACTGACAACAGTGGAAGCTTTTTAGCACATAGCTGCTTAAAACTGAAATATGTTGGCTGGCTTGGAAACCAATTGAACTATCTTAGAGAGCACACCAAGGAACTGCATATGTGTATATACCGACAGTGAGTGGGAACACACAGATAATTTCACTGGCACAACTTCACTTTAAATCTAGGAAATTATGATACATTTAATTGCTTACTTCATACAAACACCTCAGCTTAGTCATACAAAAATAACTGAAGAAAGCCTAACTGTCCATCATGTCTGTAGTAGACTACCTTATTTCTCCCTTCCCTTTAACAGGACTGTAACATAGCTGCAAGGAGATGTGCTGCTATTTTCCACCTGGGCTAATAGTTTGTGTATACTTCATGGAGACTCCTTTCCATGACTGTGTGTGTACAATTGTGTGTGAAGGGCTCAATATTTGGTGCACCAACACTGTCTATACAAAACAATGTGTGTGCTTGTCACTGCAAAGAGAAAATCCCACCAGTTTACCTGTGTGATAAACCATTGGAGGCACCTATGCCATTTCAGCATGTTTCAGCCACTAGCAAGAACACAGAGCCAAGCATCATTAGAACTAAAATACTCTGGGGAGACCAACTGATACAAGCCTTGAAGCTTCATTCAGCTTGGTGCTATCTGGAGTTAATCTGCAGACTTAAAATCCTTACTTGGGAGGACTTGTGTTTGCTGGGTTTTGACAAAGAGAATAATTTCTAAGGCTAACTATTAATAAGTGAGATCACAGTTTGTAGAAATTTTACAGGATCAGCAACTTAGAGACCTATGTACCTTTGCCGAGATTTTGAACAAGTGAATTCCCATGAACTTGAGTCTCTAAGAAGAGAGTGAAGAGCTATGCCAGCAAAATTTACCCTTTTTAGGAGTTAATATGGGCATTAAAACTACTTTTTAAAACCTTTGGAGAAACACCAGTATTTGACAGTCATGTTGGCAGAATATTTGCAGAATCCTTATTTTTTTCTGTCTTTCAACAACATGATTTTGCTAGCAAAAATAGCATTTTTTGGAGTACTTTCTTTAGCAGAGTAGCAGAACTAATAGTCCAAATTGAAAAACACCTTTCTAATAACTAATTCTGTAATAGTTAATGCAAAATACTCTGATAACTCTATGTCATAGTTTCAGCTGGGATGGAGTTAACTGTCTTGCTAGCAGCTGGTGTAGTGCTGTGTTTTGGATTTGGGATAACAGTAGTGTTGACAGCACACTGGTGGTTTTGGTTGTTGCCAGGCAGTCAAGACCTTTTCTGCTCCTCATGCTGTCCCATGAGTGAGTAGAATGGGAGTGCACAAAAAGTTGGGAGGCGACACAACTAGGACAGCTTACCCCAGCTGGCCAAAGAGATATTCCATACCATGTGGCATCATGCTCAGGATATAAAACTAGGGGAAGAAGAAGGAAAAGGGAGACATTTGGAGTGATGGTGTTTGTCTTCCCGGGAAACTGTTACGCGTGATGGAACCCGGCTTTCCCGGAGAGTGCTGAACACCAGCCTGGTGATGGGAAACGGTGAATAAATTCCTTGTTTTGCAAGATTTGTGTACTCAGCTTTTGCTTTACCTATTAAGCCAAGCAGCTGCATGGTCCTAGTGGATGGTTAAACAAACCATGACAATCTGCCATATAAACCTTGTTTTCCCAAAATGAGTATAAGACCAATAAGCATAATTTTAGTTCTTCAGTTGTGGTGATTGATCACTGGATCCTCTCCAGCTGTATATAATTTGAAATAATTATGAAATAAGGTTGAATAATTCTGATTTAACTGCAAAAAGTGAAGGAAAATGGCTCTGGCTGGCTACATACAGTGAATTTGGCAGATTATGAGACTGAAAGGTATGCTGTTTTCTGTAACATGCAGTATTGCCAATTTATTGTTTAGGGTGACAGTTTAGAAACAGAGAAATAAAGGAGAGTAATAGGCCACAAATATTTCTGATACTACAGAAGTATACTAATAAAACTGGATGGGTTTCCTAAGGAAAAAGCAACATTATACTATTTGTTTAGATACCTCAAGGATCCAGTACAACAGTTTATGCCAGTTGAGGCTTTTATTAAAAATAAACAACCAAACCCTGGTAAAGAGCAAGAATACTGTTAAATTACTGCTTGAAAGAGCAAAGGCCTACATCTGTATCGGCTTCTGAATTTTCCTAAATAAGTGTTTGATTTGAGTTTGTCAAATGCTTTTGCCATGCTGCAATAATTAATAAGCATTATTAATGCAGCATGTAGTAATAACTCACGTAGAGCCTCCTTTGCCTAAGATACTGTTCTCAAGTGGCAACAAAACAGGAATATACAACCACAATGACGATACCATCACTCGCCCACCGGACCCAGGGTGCCCCAGCCTGCTTTGCTCCCCTGGGGTAACCTCCTCTGCCTCCCCCCAGCACCTTCTGGGTACCCCTGGGCATGGATCCCATGGGATGGGATACCTGTGTCCCTGCTAGAGCCTGGTGAGAACCCTATCCCCACCAGAACCAGGACCAATACATACCAGGCTTTTCCAAAACTCCACTAAAACATATTTACACTTCATGAATCTAGGGTTCTGGGAATATCAGGGATTGTTATGTTAATAGTCCTGGTTTCCAGAAGTTTTAAGAACATGGGCAAATATAAAAGCGGCCATAGCGCGAGCTTCCC
>JAHREE010000373.1:1123987-1205120 GCA_033628505.1 Tringa tobata
GCAGCAAGAAGAGGCTCCAATAAAACTTGAGGATCCCCTCCTGCCCTGCCACCAGGCAGAAAAATGGGACTCAATGGAAAGGGGGGAATGGAGGCTGGTCCTTCCTCAGAGAGGCAAACGAAATCCTCGACAGCCCCCCTCACACTCCGAGGTAACCTTGCAAAATAGGTTTGGAGTTCTAGATTTTGGAGACGAGACAAATGATACTGGAGACGACGATCTCCCCAGTGAGGCTCCGTGGACGGAGGACCACTACAAGGTCCTGTTGCATTTCCCCCACTAAGCATGATGTAGCTGAGACAGGCACAAGTCTTCCGAAATGAAAGATAATTTTTAGTAGTAACCCATATATGAGAACAGCAGCAGTCACTATGAAGCATGCTGGAAGCTACACATTTCATGAGACTCATGATCTAGGTCAGAAGTTAATGACTGCTGCTAATGTCACCAATGCATACAGTTCATTTGGATCCCACCAGAGACTGCTCATATCAGAGCAATCCTTTCAGTAAATCCCAGGGTCATATGATCAGTGTCCTCTGTCTTATTTCCACTCTCTGGGGTGAAAAAAGTGCCTGAGAAAAGAAGAAATGGAAATATATATAGCCTTGTGTTATGTGTTTCTCTCTTCAGTAGTTAGGAGAGTTTCTGGCTGCAGTGGATCAGAAGCATGCAGTGGCTACCCTGCTCTATTTATATTCCTTTTTCGAGGCCAGCATTAGACAGACAGGGAGTTATCTAAGCAGTTGACAAGGACAATGCAATTCATAAGAAACCTACTTGGTGGTATAGGGCTACTTTTACTTCAGCTGGCTTATAATGCAATTCATAGGAAAGTTGGGTCATTTTTATTTCAACTGGCTTGTATTTTTGGGGGGGTCCAAAGAAACTGTAGAATCCCAGGAGAGTTCACTTTGACCATACCTTAGCTTAGGCTTTTTTGGGTTGATTTCTCTGAACATTCAAAACACTCCTCTTAAGTGTGCTTAACGTGAATATCCTTTGCTCCTACCCTGGTTTGCGCTCTTTGCACTGTTGAGGTGCAAACCAGGCACTCCCCAGGTTTCCTATGTACCAGTTTGTTCATATAGACCAGGATGGACGGTTGGCCTGGTGGATATGTTTGCCCTATTAATCACTGTGGTGCCCGAGAGCTACTTTTCTCTAATGTGTATAATATAATTATTAACCTCAGGGGAGTGAGTTAATGCTCTCTGAAAAAGGTGCCAATACAATCAATACTGAGGGCATCAAAGATGACACCCAGGTTATACACCCACAGCAAAAATCTGAACAGGGGAACCTACCACTTTCTATTGACTTGACAAGTCTGCACAGCAGGAGTCACTCATGCAGATGCAAATGTTATTAGATGCATACAAATGCTCTGTGAAGATATCTGATTATATCACTGAGTACTCTTCCAAAATTTTTTCTTATATAAAGAAAAAATAAAAGTGGCCACAGAACATTTATCATGCTTGCCTGCTTTCACATCATTCATATAAACTGGTATGGCTACTGGGAAGCACAATTTACAATTATTTAGCTAGTGACCACAGTCAGAAATTAGAGTCCCGACATGCTATATATAGGTATGTATGAGCATGAATATCTTTATAGATACAAACACACCCCCCAAAGGCACAGTTACAAATGCTGGAGAATTTTGAGACATTTGTGAACCAAGGTGATGCAAACATAACTGTGAAGGGATGGAAATTTGCACAAAAATGTAAAATAAGTAATTAATTATTTGTGTGGCTATTACTATGGTTATTTTAAAATAAAAGTGTGAGGAAGTAAAGTAAGATTTTTGCTACTTAGCAGGTACATAAGCTATAGTACCAGAGAGTTGCACAGCACAATGACACTGAAAATAAATTCATTTTACTGGGGAATGTTTATTAGTGATCAAAAGATGAGAATTATGCAGTGACACTTTTTGAGAGTTGGTCTTTATGAGTTCTGAAGATGTCATAGATCAGTAATCTTAACTGAATGGAAACAAAAGCACACAGTAGATTTGGAAGTAATTAAATAGTCATAATTTGTTTGATTTTGTTCAAAATACAGTTGCCTTCAGTTAGAAGGAAGTACATTCACATTGTTGGTAGGAAAATCTCCTTTCATATTTCTGCCCAGGTTTTTTAAACCACTGACAAGAGAGCTGTGTCAAGGAATACATCACAGGTTTTGTATGAAATCCAATAGATGCTGTGAGAAATCTTGGGTTTTCTAATTAGATTTTATTATTTACCACATTTTCCCTGGTGTGTAACCCAAGAGCTGGAAATATTAGGCAAATCTGATAGTTACAAAAAATTCTAATATAGTGAACTTCTTTACATGGAATATGGTTAAACTATGGAGTTTACAGGCCCAGGAAGCTGTTGGGATCAAAATTTTTGTGACAGAAAAATGCAGATTAACTTACAGTATGGAAATCAAGAATATTAATGTTATGAATGCATACAGGAGTTCTTGCTAGTTTTGGATGCTATATAGGTTTCTGCCTTGAAATCTAAAAATAAATAACAAAGTACATAATGCAGAGAGTGGTTGTGGAGAAGCAGCAGACAATTGTGTTTATGCTTCTTGTTCTTGATGTATAACTTGCAACTTTCATTTGGTTTCTAAAATCCACATACTGCCTGCTGGAGACTGAGAATGCATTTCAGGAGAAGTACTAGCTTTGCTGAGTGTGATCTTGGAGCTGAAAAAAATAAGTTGCCATTTATCCCAGAGAGGATTGTACTGGAAACTGAAGTGACATTTTCCCTAAAGAAGCTAGATTGGCTCACTGGCCACAGCTGAACCTCCAAGTGATTTCTGTGAGGGGGAAAGGAAAGAGTAGAGAGGGAGAGGAGAGTTCTTAGCAAGTGCAGCCTCCAACGTTCCCCTACTTTTCTAAAAGTAAAGCTACTGACAGAAAAAAAAAGATAAAAATCTGTCTCCTGGACACATACAAGCTTGAGCTAGCTGTGAGTAGCTAGCTGAGGCACTCTGGGGCAATAGCTACCTTCCCAGTGCAGAGCTGTTCAGCTTTGTCAACTCAGTTTGAAACTTACTACTACACAATTAGCAGATTACAAGGAAGCTAACTTACAAAAAGCATTTATGCATTTGCATTGTAACTGAGGTGCCAGTGTACTGCTAGAATGAGGATGGGATGGTTCTGGTGACCATTAGGTACCATTAAGTAGCTACTACTTACCTAGACCTCTAGCTACTCTTAAGTGCTCTGTGCATTAAGCAATGTGCTTTGTTCTTTGCAAACATGAGATGACTAGAAATTATCTAATTAGTTGCAAAAGTGTAAACAATATTGAATATATAAATAAGGGACTGAGCCCAGCCTAGTAAAAAATGAAGAACAGCAAATGGTAAGGTAGGTGAATTACTGCATGTTGTACTGTAAGCAATTTACTGAGCAGCTCAGGGTTTTGTCATCCCATCTGTCATAGATGTTTGTGAAAAAGTGCATCTGCTTGTTATTCAGACCATTCTAATGGGAATGGTCTAGTGGGACTTCTAATACATATTAAAGTATTAATAAGAACAAGCATTTGTTTTAAGTTGACAACATACCTGGCATCTAGAATTATAAACAAGTTGCCAAAACTCTTTTAATAGGTTTGAAATTATTTATGTGTGGTTGCAATATCACTAGTTAAATCCTGAATTTGGGCTGTGAAACTTTGAAACTACTTCTAATTCTTGCTTCTCTATTTTCTGTCCTGTTTCAGTCAGAACCATCCCATAGGCCTTATCAAAAGTCTTTTCAGAGATTTTGGTGATCTTTGGGATGTCATCTTACCCTTGTTCTCACAAGGATTTGGTTTTGACACTGAGGGAAATTTTACAAATGGACTGTGAATGAGATTAGGCCCTGAATATGGAGAAGAAGGAATTTTCCACATGAAGCAATGTTGCTTGGTGCTTGGTACTCCTTACCCTTTCCTAAGTTTTAACTTGTAATTGTTATTAATTGTTCCACTTTGGAGGAAAAATAATTGTAACTTTTTTGCTTGTTTTGTTCGTAAGGGATCAGTTGCCTCAGTGCTCAGGACTATCTTGATATAGATGATTCTACAAGAAATACATGACCTGTTAGAAAGGGTCCAGCAGAGGGCCACAAAAATGATCAGAGGGCTGGAACACCTTTCCTATGAAGAAAGGCTGAGACAGTTGGGGTTGTTCAGCCTGGAGAAGAGGGGAGACCCTATTGTGGCCCTTCAATACATAAAAGCCGTGTATGAGAAAAACAGGGAAAGACTTTTTGCCAGGGCATATAGTGACAAGAGGCAACAGTTTTAAACTGGAAAAGGGTAGGTTTAGGTCCAGAGAAGTTGTGGATGTCCCATCATTGGAAGTGTTCAAAGTCAGGTTGGACGGGGCTTTGAGCAACCTGATACAGTGCAAGGGATTTTGTTATGTAAAGCAATGTTTAGAAAGGTAACATACTTAAAATGCAAACTCTTTATTACTGTGAATCAGGTATTTGCTCTCCTTTTAAGCTTTTTCTCCACCATTTTCAAAACTTCTCAGTAAGAAAAATGATTTTTTGTCATGGATTGTGAGAATAATTTCTTTATTGCCTAGTCACAGTCTTGTTTACATAACCTAATCCACATGATCCTCTGTTCCCATTAAATTCGTACTTTCCTAAATTTCCTTGTAATCTTTCTTATAAATCTATTCATGGTGTAAATCATAGGGAAGTCAAGATCAAAAAATCGATTCTTACAGTGATTTTGTAAGTGGCTGCCATTTCACAGGCCACAACTAACAAATTTCCAGAAACTTGGAGTTTGATTCATCGTCAAGTTACTCCCATTTTATTCTGCTGTAATTTTACTGATTCAACCAAGCAACCCTGAAGTAAAGCTTAGTGGTGATGAATTGTGCCTTTGTTTTTTCTTTTCTTTCTGAATGTAAAAATTACATAGTAAATTAATTTTTGCTGCTCCCAGAAAAGCTATAAGGGGAAACATACATTTTCTGAATATTAAAGGTGAAAACTTGGCAGCAGTTAAAAGAAAGGTACTAGAGTATAGAGCATTGGATTGGATAACTCAGTGAATTATTTGCTTTGCAGTACTTCTGATGATGTTCTTGCCTCTCTCAGGATCCCTTTGGAAATAAATTAGTATCTCCCTTGGGAAAGAAGCACATGAAGCAGAGCTGGGGAAGTGATCATAATTAAATGAATTCAGATCTGTAATTTGGGTATATTTTGTTCCCATAAGCAAAGAGGGACCTTCCAGATAAAACCTTTGTGGTCTGTGATTTCCTGCTATCTTTAATTGGCCAGCTTCCCAGCTGGATACTCAGTGCTTCCTAAAACTAGGGTCTTTTAAGGCTAATTGGGAAGTCAACCCTCCTGCCCCTAGCTCTGGTGCCTGATTCCCAGGACCACCTTCCCTCAAGTGTTCATTACATATTCCAACTAATTTTTCAACTTTGGAAATTTTCCCTTTGTTCTGCTTCCAATCCTTTCACTCCATCTTGAGTATAGACACACTCTTTATGTTCTAGTTCAGCTTCCTCTTGTGAACTAGTTGTAAATTTTGCAAGTAAACTTCAGGCAATTTAGTCTTGATGACTTTATGTTTCTGGTAACTGCCACACTCATTTGGCTTACCCGAAGACTACATTGTGATTTTGTAGGCCTGTGCACTGAGGTGGTCCACCAGGTGAGAAGATTCTATTTTACTAGTTGGTTATATGGATTCAGACACTTATGTAAGGACCATAAAAGTTCCCTTGGACTATTCACAATCGGTGATAAAAAATTCATAATTTAAAAAAATAATAAATGTAATATTTAAGTGGGACTGAATGACAGATAGTTTAATGACACGTTCTTTTCTTTGCAATTTGTAAGAACCCTGTGATATGTCTTACATTACCAAGGTAATCTTCCGTGAATCAGTAAAGGTATGACAACTTAAGTCAAGATAATAGTGCTAGCTAAATAATGATAAGTGTTATGTACAGATAACAACACTTACAATGATTGTGATGGACACTCTACTGGATAATTTTCACTGCTATACATGAAACTGCTAATATCCACATTTATGTTGCAAACCGTTACAGGGGAAAAAAGTATTAGTCACTTCTGTCAAAAATTGAAATGGAAACATTACAGGGCATGCATCCTATTTTTCCATTAGGCTTTAGGCTAAAATATGCCCCAAAATTCTGTTGCATGCTGAAGCTTTTTATAGGTTTGTTCATGTGCCAGTTCTTCATAGCATATTAGTTGCTTGTTGAGAAATCCGTCTTCAGCATTTTATACGCGTGTGTGGTCCAGAATTCTGGAATTCGCAGTTCAGGACCTGCTACAGAACTTAACTGTGTCTTTCCCTGGGAGGAAGAGAATACAGACCTTTTCCTGACAAATGCAAAGACGTTAGCTTCTACATCAGGACAGGCATATAATCCAAAAATTGTTTGAACTTTGGAAAAATCTGTTTTGCTTGACAAAGACTACAACATTTTCCTGCATCAGATAAATCCTAAATCCTGTGTAGGGGATTGTGAATATATATGCTATTTACAGATGGATTACTCCATGTTATAGTCTGCCATATGCTCTCTTACATCAAAAGAAGGCAAAGGTTTTTCTGTAGTAAGGATGTATCAGGTCTTACATAGCTTCTGAGATGCATTCTGTATCTGTATCTTAGTTTCATACCTAGGATTGTACTTGAATTATAACCTTGAGTAATTACTTGGAAAAACATGTACTCGCTCTATCCCCCAAAAATGAATATACACCCAGTACTCGCCTGTGCATATTTAGTCTGTAAGAAATTGCTGCAATGGTCAAGAGGAGCTAAGTGCTGAGCAAAGACAGGGCAGTAATTTATCAACTTGTTGAAACATTGATTTAACAGAGATGTCAAAGACCAATCAATAGCTCATCTGATGAAAAACTGTGAGTAACCTTGGATTAGCCACTTAAATTTTCTAGCTCTGACTTGTTTGGTTGCATTGCAAGTGTATGGTTCTAAGCGATGACATTATTATAGTAAATACACATATGAAGAACATTGTCAGATTAGAAGAGCAATGGAAAGAACCTGAGTCAAGAACATCAACAGAAATCCAGATCAAACCCATTAGATTATAGAGGTAATAAAGAACATAGTACATGCCATCTCATTATGGAGTATGAGGCCATATGGGAACAATGTAAAAGCAATGGGAAAAGATATTAAAGAAGAAAGGGGAAATCATGCAATTCATAGAAGCTTACAATGAAAATGAAGTAACAGCTTGGCTCAGTAGTTTGCAGGAAGATTATACAAATTCTCACAGTGACTGTGTGATCCTGAATGGGACAAACAATGCTTTAGTTTCTCCTAACCTAACTGATAAAAGTATTTTTAAAATATTAAAGAACTTACTTGCAACAAAATACTTTGTCTTTATTGCATGGTTTATATGTGATTCTGGACATGTAGATGAAAAGGGGTGATCTCTGATGCCTCTGAACTTGAGACTGCTTGAGTTGTTTATTTTTGTTCCAAAAAGGAAACATACTCATATATGTGTGTCCATTGTGAACCTTCCAGACTTTCCGAATGCACTTAACTGCAGCACATACAAAGTATCTCATAGTTATTCAGTCACTTTGGGGAATGTGGGGATAGCACAACAAATCCCAGAAGGTTCAGAATAAAAGCACCAAAAAAGTCTTATATGTAACAGTAACACAGAGTGCTGCCACAGTAAAATTTCCAATGGGTTACATTAAAATGGAAATGATGGCTGTGCAGCTGTAAGGAAGTATGTCAAAAAGAAAATCAATACTTACAGAGGCTAATAGCAAACTTACTTGTTTCTTTTAGCACAAAGTTCAAAAAGAAATGAGGCCTCTATCTCTTTTTTTATTACTCCTGCAGTATAAGTTTGATAGATAGTGCATAGTGATAGATATATATATAGATATATAGTGATAGTGATAGATAGATAGATAGTACCTCTGAGACCATTGTTCTCTTCAACAAATACTGCAAAGATAAGCAGTTGCTATGCTGTTGCTCCGTTTCAACAAATGTGAACAAAACCAAAGTCTTGTGAACTAAAACCGCCTTTAAATCATAGTCTGGCTGAAATAATTCTTAAACAGGCATCACCTGATAGGTAACAACGAAATGACTATATTCCTGCTGTAATGAGTGAGAGTGAATTATAATTATTGTTTTTATTGCTGTAAGCAAAGAAATGCCATGCAAACATGTATTTTGTGGCTCTCACTTTTTCTTTAAATACAAAAGGAAACTCCTTGCAAAAAAAGAAGGTGAAACTGTGTTGGGGGAATTAGTGAAAGAAAATACTAACTGGAGTCAGTGTTTTTTGTGTTGTTTATTTTATAGGAGATGACCAGCAAAGAAGAATATGCAAAAGACCAAATTACATTCTGATAATTTGTCTGATACCTTCAGAACAAGCTGAATTATTCTCAGTTATGTGAGGAGCAGAGTGTATAAGAAAACATTCCATTAACTTTCTTACAGCAAAAAGGCATATACTTTCAGCTATATCTACATCTACTATCTAGAAGTTTCCAACATGTTTCTTCCTAGGTGACATGATTTCATATCGCTGCATTTGCAGTCCCTTTTTACTTTTTCCTTTTTGCAGTAGAACTGTGACACCATGAAATCATTATTTTGCTGTAGATGAGAACTAAATTTACGCTAAACGTGGATATTCCAGGATATAGTTAGAGTCTATGGTGACTCCAATATGATGTAGCTTTAGAGATGTGGTGGAAGTCTGATTAACCTCCTCTGAGCAGCATATTAAGTCAGCTGACTGTATCAGGACATATGACACATTAAAAATGAGACCATTTTGAGGCCTTTTTATTAAGACTTTATCTAAATTGTTCTCTGATGAGAATGTAAGATTATCTTAGGTCAATCTTAGAATATCATTACCACTTAAGATTAGTACAGAAATTGAAATGGCATAGGAGGAATCTTCTTTTTCTGAGTAGCACCTTCTATTTGAATCCAAATGCATGACTGTCTAAATTACCTTTTCTCTTCTATTAAAGGATTTGGCCAGACATCTTGCATTTATTGATTATTTCTCCAGATTTCCAGTCTTTAAAATTAGAAACATTGTTTTCCTGCTCCTCCCTTGGGAAAACACATCTGTATTGAACAGTTTGAACAGTTGCTGTAATTAGTGCTTGCATGAAGAGTACTTATACGAAGATCTGTTCAGAAGTAAAGAGATCCTGCTATTGCCATAGTCTGGATACACATGGTATGAAATCCAACATGAGCTCTGTTTTTTGACATATAAAATGTGTATGCATGTGATCCCATTAAAGAAGTAGAATACCTTATGGATTAATGGCCTTTGGATTCTGTAGTAAGAATTGCTTGAATTGTCAGCAAATCTATGAGTGCTAGTACAGAAGCCTTATGATAAAATATAGTCAATGTCAGTCACTGGCACCACTGTCAGATGTTGATATCAGTAATCATTGTCAACGTCTTTCATTGACATTGGTCGTGTCGTCAATGTTAGTCATTGACATCTATGTCAGTGACTGTTGTCAATGACTGTCATCAACATGGGTTGTTGTTGTTGATGTCAGTTGTTGATGTTGTTGTCATTGCTGTCTATGTCGGTTGTCAACATCAATGTCAGTCATTGAAGATGGTCATTGACATCGACCTTGCTCATCGACATCAGTCATCAACCACAGTTGTTGATGCCGATGTCAGTTGTTGGTATTGGTCATCATCGTTGTCAAGGTTAACTGTCAATGTCAGTTGTCAACATAGACATCAGTTGTTGAAATTAGTCCATGACGTCAGCCTTGGTCTTTGGCGTTGGTTGTCGACATCAATTGTGGACATCAATGTTGATCATTGACAATGGTCAGCAACGTCGATGTCAGTCATTGACATCAATGTTCATTGTTGACTGTCGGTTGTTGATGTTAGCTTCGGCTGTCATTGTCAGTTGACATCAGTTGTTGATGTCAGTCTTTGACATCAATGGTCAAAGTCAACATCTGTCATGAACACCGGTTGTTGATATTGGTCATCAGTGTTGACATAAGTTATCGAAAATTACTTCATTCATCAATGTCAGTTGTCAACGTCAGTTGGTCTTCAATGTCAACATCAGTCCTTCTTGTCAGTCGTCAACATCAGTCAGCAACATTGATGTCAGTCGTTGATATCAATTAAGTCTGTCATTGATGTTGATGTCACTTGTCATCCTTAGTTGTCAATGTCAGTGTTGGTCATTGACATCAGTCATCACCACTGGTTGTCAATTTTGGTTGTTATCTGTCATCAGTGTCACTGTTGGTCTTTGATGTCAACTTCTGACATCGTCGGTTGTCAACATTGGTTGTTGACATCAATGTTGGTCATCAACATTGTTTCTTGATGTCATTCTTTGACATTGGCCATCAACCTCAGTTGTTGACCTTGGTTGTTGACATCAGTCATTGGTGTCGACATCAATTTCACTGAATTTCACTGAATTTTTAGAGTTGGAAGGGACCATAGAGATCATCTAGTCCAACTCTCCTGCCAATGCAGGACCACCCAGAGCATGTCAGATCATGCTACTCAGGACGGCATCCAGGCGGGTCTTGAAAATCTCCAAAGAAGGGTTAGGTATTATTGGCCAATGAAAGTTCAGGGTGGGGTTAGTTTATTTTTAAAATTCACTGATCTATAAAATCTGATAGCTACTATTTTCATTAACTATCAATGGTAAAATTATTACAGGATTAATGACTGAATGAAGCCCTTGTGAATCCTGAAAAATTATAGCTGTGCTGCATATAGAAGTAGCTGATGATTTCAAGAGTTGCATGTGCTTTATTGCAGGGAAGAGTATATGGTAACGTTACTGCTGCTTTTTTTCCTACGGCTGAGCAGTTTTACATCAGTTATTCTGCTCCACAGCTTCTTTTTGGTACAAAATCTGCAATTTAGGCTGAAATGGTTCATTGTTTTCTTTACCTCCTATGCTTACTTCCAATACATTTAAACCTAATAAATTCCATGTAGCCCTCTGTATAAATTTTTAGCAAGGAGGAAGGAGCATTAAAAATGCTATTCATTCTCCTCCGTCCTGTTCTCCTGAATGTCTGTTGAAATCATGGAGGATTAAAGCGGAAGTGTCAGCAGCTCAATGTGGAACAGGTGTTATCTTAGTGGGGCATAACAGCTCTTGTGTTTGGTATATGGGAAATATTAAATATAACTTCATGTTTGTCAGATACATTCATCAGCCACAGTGTTCTCTCCATTTAGGATATCAGATACTTGGCTTACTGCATTACTTGCTCTCAAATGAGAAATGCTGACTATCTATTTGCTACCTTTTGATTTTAGTCCAGTTTCCCAACTAAAAGTTAATGATAACCACAGTCCCTGTCAGCCTTGATGTTATATCCAACGACCTTGCTTAAATTTGAAGTGTGAATGTTGGAAATTAACTCCCATCCCCCAAGAAATTAACACGTGGCATTCAAAAATAGAACTCTGTTGTCAGGAAAAGACACATTCAAAGCTGAAATTTGAACAAACTGAAATCACACAACCATCACTGCAGCAATTAACACCTAGTATTTTCAAAGGTAGCTAGTATCTCTGAGTATTGCATTTATTTGGTGGATCCTGTTTAAGATCTCTTTAAAAGATTTCATCTTCTGTGGCTCAATGCCAGGCAATTTAGAAGAAACTTGCAATTGAAAATCCTAGCTCCACAAGCTACCTAACTTATGACATGACTGCATGTATCATTTGCTGCATACGATATCTTTATTCTTTTGCATTTATATTCTTTATATATATTCCATTGATATGTCTCAGAATGACAGAAAGAAAAATGTCTGCCAAATTTCCTTTTGCTCCTCTAGCAGAAGGTTAGTCAGAACTATCTAAAATATGGGAGAAGGAGGCTAAAAATCATCTCCAGTTTCTGGCATGAAAATCCAGACATTGTAAAATCCATCATATCTCCTGGATGAAAGCACATTATAGATGTGAGGTATAACACACACTGTATGAGGAACTTTTGAAATATCAAGACTTACAATTAATTTATTTGTAAAGCCTGGAATAAGCTGTGCTAAAACAGGCAGAAAACTGTTTCCAACTGTTTGGAACTACTTAGATACAAGACAGCTAGAAAAACAATGGAATGCTGTTTCTGATTGAGCAGAGGCAGAGACTTAGAACTATGAAACAAATACAAATTTGATCCTGAATAAGTTTCAGGTATGAGAAATACATCTGGTTAAGTAACAATTTAGCATATCTTTCCAAATAACCACAGCAAGACTTCCTAAATATCCCTATGTTTGTGATTGTGTGGTCAATTACTAAGTTTACTTGACAACGGGTTGGGATGAGGACTCAATGCACGTTCAAACAAATAGTTTTTGAAATAGCTTAACCAGTTTGGATTTAATGAACTTGAAAATGCTTTCCTGTGTGTAGGGATCAAAAGTAAGCAATGTTCACACAGTCAGACATCAGCTGGAAGGAAGTGTACAGTGTTAGGGAATAAACAGCATGGAGGAAGCCAACAATTTGGTATGTGGTGATATCTTGAGGCAGTAAATTCCGCTTAATTAACATACAATGTGCAATAAGTTCTTTCCTACACTCGTTGACCTCTACTATATGTGTCTTTGGTTCTGAATTATAAGAAGAAATGATCCTCAGTGAAAAATTTACCATCCTAATAGCAGCTATTATATCTCCTGTGTCTGTTCTTATTTATCTCATCCTGAAACTGTACAGTCTCTATGCCTTTAGCTCCTCCTCACAGGGATTCATTCTAGCTCTCTAACCATTTTCCATACACATCTCTGACTTCTCTCTTTCTGCTATAAAATGTGTATCATTGCAAAGCTGTTAGAACCAGGTGCCAACTTGCACAATTCACTTATACATGAAATTTAGTGTTTATTTATAAGTTTAGCCATTCTCTTTAGCCAGCTATGTAAACTCTGGGCTCCATAGTTTATTCAGAACTAGAGAGTACCAGAAAACAATAGGAACCTGGGACTATAATCTGACAGGTATGTTCCCCTTTATTAGATGGCTGAGACGTAAGAGTAGTATCACAGTGTGCCCTTCCATGCGTGTTGTTTATCCTCCATGCTGAGTTTTGCGTGTAGCCCCTCTTTCCTGTTTCTATAAATAGATTAATTTGAATACAAGGAAATCAGCTGCCTAGCAGCTCCCTGTCAGCCTTTTGAGCACTTTGTCCCGAGATTAATTTAAATGGCAGCCTGCAAAATCTAGGTAGAATCACTCTAAGTAGAGAGCCATGTAAGACATGGTCACAGAAGTCTTCCCATTTGGACTGTTTGTTCAGGTAAATCGTATTTATGTGAGTATGGCTTGCCAGGTCACAATGATGCGCTAAGAGTTACATGGTATTACCTCAGCTGATATAGCTTGCTTTGTTCTGAGATTTTTTTTATTCAACATTTTTTCTTGAAGGTCTGTACCTGGAAAAGTGCTTTAAGTTCTAGGAGAGTAAGCCTAGCACCATCAATATTAAAGGAAGCCCTCACAAAGACCAGTGTTGGGAGCGGTACTGCAAGGAGACATTTAGGAGCTATTACCTTAAGTGCGTAATGGCAGTACCACCATTTCTGCCTAAGAGTTTCAGTAACCAGCCCTCAGGTTCTTTAGCTTGACAATTCTTACCCTGCATCTGTGAAGTCAAGAAATACTGCCCAGATGAAGTATGTCTCAAGAAAATTAATTCTTACATTAAGAGATGCGCTGCATAGAATTTTTTTTTTTTGTTCTGGTCTAGAAAGAAGCACGTATGAATTATGAATCAAAAGTGATATTGGCCCTAGCTCAAGGGAATCTCATAAGGCAATAGGGAAAAGGAAGGTTAAATTAAAAAGTTTAGGCATTTATTAAAAATCAGCCCTCACATTCATTTGATTGACTAGAAGCAGGGACTTGTAAAGGTCAGACATTGCAGATGAGTCATTCTTTATGGTCTTGCTGATATAAACTGACAAGCCTTTTCACACCTGTAGGGAAATGTTTCTTAATAAAAAGAGAAATTTCTAAATTAATTTACAATCAGATGCCTTGTTTTTCCTGTGTCTCTGCTCATCTTAAACCTAGAGAAACTTCATGTAAGCTATATTATCTTGTTGCTGTCAGCATGGGTATTTTCTTTGGTTTCCAAATATATAAAAGTGTAGTCCTTCATATTTTCCTCTGTTCCTTCTTTTTTCACTTGGTTTCCTTTCCTATACTTAAGCACTTGCCTTGTTTCAAGCTGGATACTAGACAAGAAACACCTTGTTATAGTTAATTTTAGTAGACATTCCATTATTGTTGAAAAACCACTCTAAATGCTTTTTAAAAGAAACCAGCAAAACACAATTTTAAAATAAAACTGAAAACCAGAAAAAAAAAAAAAAGGAAAAACAAAGTTTAAATAATGATCATGTCCCAAAACTTCTAAGTGTTCATGGGAGATTTTGTTCTTTTTTGTTGCTGCTTTTTTTAATGTTTGCTAGATATTAAAGAATGACAAGAAAGAATTCTTGATTATTGTTCCTCATTCAGAGGCACTAAATAGTTAATTCAGGTAACCTAATTTGAATCACCCCTTTGAAGTTAGTATTGCTTTAATGAAAATAGTTAAATAAAACCAGAGGTCCTGTTATAAAGCTGATACTTCAGCATTGCTGCGTAAAGGTGTTAGTCAAGTTACCTTCTTGTCTTTGAGTTGTTACTTCCCTCAACCTTGTAGTGAGGATATGCTGAGCATATCTGATCTTGACTCATTACTGAAATGAAATATTCAAAGTAGTTGCTTTCCCTATGTTTTTTAGGATATAATGAAATTATTTGATCAAATGTTTTGTAGTCTGCACTCTGAATGTTTGAATTTGTAATGGAGACTCTGCCATGTCTAAGTGTTTGTGGCAAATCAGATTGTGTTTTCAAAAAATGATGTTTCTGTTTTGCAGAAACCATCTTTTTTTTTTCTGGAGCTGAGAAGGATAGATGCTACCTTGCCTTTTGCACTGCAGTCAAATAACAGTCCCTTTTTCAGGTGGGAGGAAACAAGCAGTTATGTGATATTCCTTCTGACAGAATAAAACAAGTTTTTTCTGACACTGTATAGGAATTTTCTTTTACTGGTGTAGCTGGATGTTTACCTCAGAGCAGAGGATCTACATAAAGTGACGAAAAGGTTGTGGGATCGGGGGGGGAAGAGAGAAATCTACGTAGGCCAATGGAATTCTGGGCTGCATAGGGAAGAGTGTGGCCAGCAGGTCGAGGGAAGTCATTCTCCCCCTCTGCTCTGCACTGGTGAGGCCACAAATGGAATACTGTGTCCAGTTCTGGGCTCCCCAATTCAAGAGGGACAGGGAACTGCTGGAGAGAGTCCAGCGAAGAGCAACGAAGATGATTAAGGGATTGGAGCATCTCCCTTATGAAGGCTGAGAGAGCTGGGACTCTTTAGCCTGGAGAAGGGAACGCTGAGGGGAGACCTTATCAATGCTTACTAGTATCTAAAGGGTGGTTTGAAGGAGGAGGGAGCCAGACTCTTTTCAGCGGTTGCCAGTGAGAGGACAAGGGGCAACGGGCACAAGTTGGAACATGGGAGGTTCCACTCAAATATGAGGAAAAACTTCTTCACAGTGAGGGTGCCAGAGCCCTGGAACAGGCTGCCCAGGGAGGGTGTGGAGTCCCCTTCTTTGGAGATTTTCAAGACCCGCCTGGATGCCGTCCTGAGTAACATGCTCTAGGCAACCCTGCTTCAGCAGAAGAGTTGGACTAGATGATCTGTATGGTCCCTTCCAACTCTAAAAACTCAGTGAAATTCGCTGAAATTTTGATAAGGTAGCTATGGTCCAAGGGCTTTAAATTGCACTAGTTTTATGTTGCTCTGCTGGCTTGAATAGAGCTATTTTATAACATAAAGATCACCTCGCTGCATATGCTTATTGGAAAGAGTGAACTTACAGTGTTTTTACATAGAAGTTACTTTGCTAATCCTAATGTTTACAAAACTATCATTCCAAGGCTGAAAAATAATTTTCTAAAATAATAAATCATTACTCCAGTTACCTGAAAATGAAACATTTAGCATGAGCCTTAAAAATAAGCTACTTTGTGGGTTTTTTATTTTCTTTTTAAGTGTTGAAGAATTTGGGGAAGAGAACTAAAGTGGAGTTAAATGGTCTACTGCTATTGTCCATTGATAACATTCTTACATTCTTTGACTGCTGTTTCTACTGTTTCTACAGAGTTAGTATTATGACTTTTTCAGGTTCTTAATAATTAAACTCTGCCTTCTTGAAACTCAACCTTATCTAAAAGTCAAGCCACTTACAAACTTTTTGATCTGCAAGTGAGCAAATTAGAGCTTAATTTCTGACACATGATCATTGTGTGTATCCCTTTAAATTGCATGCAAATTTCACAGGGAATACTGTCTGAGTCATGGACAAAATTTAAAACAAAGACTACAAACAGATAAGCCAAAACTTTAAGCTAAGAAAGCCTCTCCTAGGATTTGTCAACACAAGTTGAACGTTACCATCATGTGCAGACCAGTCACAACAGTGAACAAAGCCACTGCAACATTTGTTGTGTCAATGTCAGCCACATGAGCTTCTTCTTTGTCTCTGATTTCTGTGGATACAGGTGTAAGAAGGCCAAAGCTACAAGTTTGAGAACACTGATTTATCTTCTGAGCCAGTAAAGGACTGTGTCTGATCATATTATGTCCCTCATCACGGGGGAGGGTACTCAACAGTGACAGAAAAGGCTTCAGTATTATTACTGCAACACCAAAGGGCAAGATACTTAAAAAAATAGAAAAGATCCTTTCCAGCAGTTACCATAGTTCAGGCAGGCTTGTGAAAGAATCAAGAAGTGAACAAAAAAGCTGCACTTTCTGCTCCTATTCCAGGTTCCCCTGGAATAGGGAAATTTACTCCCTTGGGATTTACACTCCAAGGAGAATAATAATACACAACAATGGCAATGTTGCACTCTCATTGTGTTTTGGGAACTGGAAGCTGTGGGGGTTCCCATGAAATTAAGGAAACAAAGCCTCTTTTTCCTCTCATAGTTTTTGCTCTTTTGGGGGGGCAGGGGAGCGCGTGTGTCACTAAATCAACTGAACTATATATATATATAAAACATTGAAACCTATTGACGTGAACAAAGAAATCTAAAACTGGTGTAAGCAACAGATAGGCTGTTATAAACTGATTTATGGTTCCCAATTTCCCTAGGGGACTTTTTTCCCTGACTAATAGTAGGCCAAGGTTTTGACAACAAGCTGCAGAGCCTTAGAAATGATCCAGTTTGTATCGAAACAGCAATGGCCTAGCGCGAGTGAGTCATCTTGGACCTTGACCTCCTAGTTGAGGTGTGTGCACCATTAGACTTGGGTGGCAACAGCTGGGCAGCACTAGCTATTGGGACAGATGGGACAATTGTCTTGCCTTTTTTTCATCTAGAAAGGTAGGAAAGTGAAAACATCTGAGTGGAAAACTAATTGCTGAACTATGCTCTCCTTCCCAGACTATTCTGGAGGTATTTTGGAAGAAAAGCAAAAGCAGATGGAAGGGTGTATTAAAATTTATCCAGGGAAAAGACTTTTTCTAACTAGCTCTACCAAGAATATCAATACCTGCTTCACCTAACAAGCATGGTAGTATTTAAGGTTTTCCTTTGTCAAGGTATGTTAGTCAATGCCCTTCAGAGTTAACCATTAAGTTTATTATTTCTCATTTTCTGAAAAAAAAATCATGATTTCTTCCCTAGAGAAGCTGCCAAAGGGTATTTAGGTGGAGTAGGCACTGAGTAAGATAAAATCCAAAATTTGGTCTTTTTTAAATGGGATGGGTATTTCAGGAAAACAGTGATTTCTGTCCTATAACATTCTCAGTTGCAGAAATGAAGCCTCAACTGCTTTGGTCCACTTCAGACTGGCAACACGGACCCTGGGAGACAGGCCACTTACTCTAACCACTTAATGTGGCAAAGTACTGGCTGGTAGGTTGGTCTCTGTGCATAGCAGGTCCATTTGGACTCAGCCTTTCACATGACATCAGGTACCTGTATTCTTCCTCCCACCCCTTCTTATAGGGCTACTGTCTCCACTATTTTTTACTTTCTGTACTGGACTGTTGACACAAACTGCATATTGCCCCACTAGCTACACAGTTCCAGGACAATAGCTTTGATTTTCTCCATATACAAGGCCAATCAGGAGTGTCTCTTGGAGTTTCTATCACCTTCTGGTCTCCCACTTCAAATGTATCAGGAAATTGTTATATAGCTGTTGCTGAATTTGGAAAATTCATCTATTGCACATAGAGAAGTCACAAAGGTATATACTTCAATGAAATCTACCTGGTAGGATTTTCTGTCAATGCCGAAAATTATGTGTTTACTACAGTAACTTATTAAATTGAAACTACTTATGTGACTGACAGAGCAACATTCATGTTGCCATCAGAGTTTTATACTGGCTTGCTTTTCGGTTTTGTAGTTGGGTGGGACTTTTTGTTTGTTTGTTGTTTTAGTTCCCCCCCCCCCCCGCCCCCGCCCCGGTTCATATCAATTTATGTATGAGAACTTAAAGTAAAAGAAAACTCTAAAGTAGATAAACAGTTATTCCTAAAGTGTNGTTCATATCAATTTATGTATGAGAACTTAAAGTAAAAGAAAACTCTAAAGTAGATAAACAGTTATTCCTAAAGTGTAAAAAATAACAATATCACTACTTCATGCATAGGCAGATGCTAGATCATCTGATTGCTTGCTCTCTCCTGCTGTTTCAGACTGTCAGTCTTGCTGGGTAGCAAAGTCTGATTTCAGTTGTGTTTAACTATTGGATAGAACTATTTTCTCTTGGCTGTAATTCATTCCTCATTGTCCTTGCTCCTTCCTAACTTCACCAGCTGTGCTAACAAATATTATTATCTCAACTCTTACACTTTATTACATTTAGAAATACAACACTCAGAATGGAACACTGGTGAATCTTAACTCCTTTTCTCCTTCTTTGCATATGGATCTCTTGCAATGCAGAAACTTCCATCTTTTCCACCAGTTTGTGGCCCCTCCCAAAGTTCCAGTCTTTACACTCAGAGGCTACTTGCCAAATCCAAGTGTGACCACTCATTCCAGGAAGATTGAATGGGCTTAGCTTTTTGTATAATCATAAAATCCCTCTAGTGTATAACTGCAGCATTCATGGAGCTATTTAATTATAACAGTAATACACACACAAACCAACTGCTTTAGGCCTGATCATTTGTCCTTTCTATTTCTCTCTCTGAACTGCTCCCCTTTCCTTGGGATTGGGTCAAAGTTTCAGCACATGAATAGAAAACAAATCCTTCTGGAAGAGATGTGCAATTCATCCTTCAAGAGCCAGAGATATATGTTTTCCTCCAGCCCAAGTGTAAAGATTGATCAGATCCTGTGCTGCATCTGCCTGGTTTCATTAGTGTGAAGAGATTAGTCAAGGACACAAGAGTTTTAGCATAAATTTCATTAACTGGTTGAGACGTCAGCAGTATATGGAAAGCTCTTTGCACATGGAAAGAGTGTTCGCAATCCTGAGTCTCAGGTGACCCACAAGAAGCTCCTTCTGAAAATATTTGCTTTCTTTACTTCTATGGAGAGCAAAGGTATATACGCACCCTGTGTGGAAGCAAAAAATTGTGTTGCTGGGAAGAAAAAAAGCCATCCCAAGTAGTGCAGAGAAGACAGGGCTAAAAGGGAGAAAGGAGTGGCAAGGTACTAGGAATCAGCTTGGAAAGAAACACTTAAGTATGAAAAGTTTGCCTATTTTAATTTTAAGGAGCCTGTAAGATTGCATTGTCTGAGGAAAATTAGAGGGAAAGGGAACACTATAATTCTGAGGTCTTTGAGGGGGGATGGGACTCCTTGTGCATTCAAGCTGGCTAAATATAGTTAAGACAATGTTTTCCCTAGTATGATGAAAGTAATTTCTTGGTTATTGGGTACTTCACATACAAGTAGGAGAGAGGAAAAACATGCACAGTAACAGGAAAGGGCAGAGTTCCCAGTTCTTTTTATTTTTCATACAGCTAAATTTATGATCTACTGATCTTACATGAATGTATGAGAACTTAATAGAACCTAGAAGGAAGAAGACTCTAACCCTTTCTGCTGCTGCTGCTTCAAAGAACAATCTTCCCTGCTTGGTCTTACTCTAGCCTATAAGCTCAGCAGCAGGCAAATGAGAATGAAAGATAACAAGAATGACATCTTAGTTTTATTTTTAAGTCACATCTTCTAAGGTTTTGCATGTAATAGTTTAAAACTTGGGGTCAACAATACTGCAAAAGCTTTTATAAAGCACAGAATGGCTGTTGTCACATATGAATCTCTCTTTAAAAAAAGCCTCTTTTTAAAGCTGGTGAAATGCCTTTAGGTGAGATGCTTTCAAGGGAAAGTGATGAAGCCTTTTTAATACAGAAGTAGAAAGGTTCGTTGTATAGGAGCGGATGAATAATTAGGCAGTCAGACTTCGAATACACTGCAAATGTTTTATGGAGGTGACAGAATGCTCAGTGGAAAAGGAGGTAAGAGTAACTTTTCAAGACTTAAGGATACACTTTTATTGCATGTTAAGCCCCATCTGACATTTCCATATTATAAAGACCTTAAAGCAGGCCATGAATACCCAGAGTGCCGAAGCCACTGTCTCCCTCCTTGTGAGGTCAGTATGGTGGGACCAGCCTCACTGAGGTTTATGTGTAATAAGAGCTGACCAGCATCTGAGGCAAGATATGTGCCTGCACGTGTCCTGCTTTTCAGCTAGCAGGTACAATATGGCAACACTGGCAGCACCAATATGTTCATAAGTTAAAGGTCTTAAGGCATTTTATGGTGTTAATATAACAAGAAAAATTCTCTGAAGGAAGGAACTGGAAAAATAGAAACCACGGGTTAAGAAATGCTTCCCTAGTGAACCTGTGAGAGACTCAAGGCAGAAAAGCAGCCAGTCACGGCATAAGGCTCATGCAAGCGTTGCTCTTGTCTGCAGTCTGCTCCAGAGGGTGTGAGACCACCCAAAACCGGGGCATCTCACAGTCAGCCAGTTCCACAGGGCTGTTGGGAAGCTTGCAGGGACCAGTGTTTGTGGGAAGCAAATGAAATGGAGCGAGGCAGGTGAGCAATAGGAAAGAGACCTGGAATGAAAAGACAAGTGGGAAGCACTGGGGATCAAACCGCAAGGAGAAGATAGGAAGGAAGAGAAAAAGAAAAGCTATGCTAAGTGGAACTGTGTGGCTTGGAAAGGCGAGAAATTGGGGTGGGCAGGAGCACTGCTGTTGATCTTGCTCTTCAGTTCTTTCCCAGGTTGTCAGGTCACTTTCTCTATATGCCTTCTTAAACAAATGCCAGTTCATCCCTTTGTGTTCTCTCCACACCTCCCCAGATTATTCTTCCTTTTGCCTCCAGTTGATGGGTTTCTTTGGTTCCTAACTCCTAGCCTGTGCAGGAAGCTGAAAGGCTGTGTAGGAAAAACTGAGATTTCTCATTTTTTTCTGTGTTCCAGGAATGTGTTTGTCACCATCTTTACTGAACGTGTTTCCATGCATGGGAACTAATTCTCTTTCCACACACAGACAGAGAGGTATATTATTTAGAAAGTCTTGTTACCTGTGGATAAGGCAAAGGACTCAGTTTCAACACAAGTATCAGTCCTTGTTCTGAAAAGGAGGAAAGATAACATTGCCTGTGTTAAGAAGCCTCAGCTGACACTATCAATTCACTTTGTACAGCAGAGTGTAAAATCTCAGACTCACATGGCATTCCCAACTGAAAACTTATTTTCTTCCTCAAAAAATGAGGATGAGACACTAGTAATACAGGCTTTGGAAGGAAGTGTCTCTGTGTCAAACTCTGGAGGATTTAAGTGTTAGAAGTTGTTCGTAATGTCCAAATAATGGGATTGAACTAATGTTTGTATAGTGCTTTGTTCTCTTTGAACAAAAGCTATCGTCCTTTGTAGTAGGCTATTTGATTCCAGGCACCTTGACAAGATGTGTAGCATTCCTGAAATAAGTGTATGATACAGTATAATTCTGTAATATCTTTCCAAATAGTAGGCTGAGAACTACTTCTGTGGGTAACTGAGCAGAACAGTAGCTTTTTTAAGATTAAAATATGGGCCAAAAATTATTATTCATTCTGTATAAAAAGTGTTATTCATACACCCTTGGACAAAAAAGAGCAATAAGCAAAACAAAGTGAACTGGAAACACATTGTTTTCCCTTATTGCTTCTTGGGCTGCGCCTGACAAAGGGAGCGTTAAACAACTAACAAAAGGCTCTGCTGTGCACTTCTCTTTCCATTTGCCTGGATCCCTCCAAACTTCTGGGAATTAAAGCACCACACTTGTGGTTCCCTTCTTTAAATCAAAATGAGAAAAGACCCAAGACAGGGTGAACTCTGTTGGTTTCAGTTTGATAACATTTCCTGAACAGACTGGCCCGTTTTCTTAGTTAGGCATTTCCACTAGGATTGCATGAACCTTGTAATATTACTAGAGTTGTCTTGAGCTAAGAAAACCTTTGTTTCCCAGAAGGGATCCTTAAAAAGGGTGTGGTGTCATTTTCTTATTGTTTCCATATGTGTCCACAGAGGCTGACTTATTAGGTGGGTTAGGAATGAAATAATCATCTACATGAATCATTGATATATCAGTTCCACTGCAGACCAGTGAGCATGGAATCTGACCAGATACATATCCAAAAAGTCTAGTTCTGCATAGTACCTTATCACTTCACAAAACCTACAGGCTTGAGGGTGGATGAGGTTTCATCAGGAGAGCATAGCATAGCCATAGTGATCATAAAGTAGAAAAAATTAAATAAGAGAAGGAGAGTAAAAAAAAGGCACTTGAAATTATAAATAGAATCTTTGTTTAAATTACTGCGTTCAGATGACACTAAAAAAAATAATTGCACATTTTTCATGTCTCTTCTCCCGTTACTTCCATGGGAGCCTAATTTTTTCCCCAAAGAAGTCCCTTCAGTACTATGCAGACTTTCCTTGATTGCATTGTTTTGTTTTGCCTTTTTACTTGCTTTAAGAGATGGCTTTCAGCCTTCTGTAGTGACTGTTGTGATACCAGCTATATAGACACCTTCACTAGCTGTTTTATACTCTGCTTGCAAAAAGTTTTGCAATCAATGGATTAGGGAAAAATAAAGACCATAAATGGCACAGTGAAGAATAATATCAGAGACTTGAAGTCCTAATCACCTATAGATAGGGCTCAAAGCTGCTGACTGTTGCTGGCAAACCTGAGTGTTGCCACCACAAAGGTCAGGATGACCTAAATTACCTAAATTACAAATTAGATGTTGTAGTAATGGCAGCATACTACTTCGTCAGAGATTACCATCCCTGAGTAGCTCTGATTATTGAAATTAATCACCCAGCCTCAGTGACGAGGGTCATGGTACTGATGCATGAGAGCCAGCATCCACTTGGCAGCTTTCTCCAGCCTTACTAAGACACATCATTACCTCTGAGATATCCCGGATGGCCTGGGGAACAGAAAGCAGCTGAGCTCTGGCTTCCTGCTGGTGGGGCAGTCCCATGCCTGCATGGGGGATTACACAGACTATTTAGGAAAGAGAACATGAGAAGATGAGGAGGGAGAGTTGCTCTTCATGTGAGAGAGCAACTGGAGTGCATGGAGCTGTGCCTGGCAGTGGATGATGAGTCAATTGAGAGCTTATTAGTAAGGAAGAAAGAGTAGACCAGTACAGATGACATTGTACTGTGTGTCTGCTATGGGCTGCCTGACCAGGGAGAACAAGCGGTTGAGCTGTCTTATAGACAGCTAGAAGCAGCTTCACATGCCTCTCTCATTGGTGACTTCAAACACCCTAATGTCTGTTGGAGGGGCAACACAGGAGGCCATAAGGAATCTAGGAGGTCCTGGAGAGCACTGATGGCAAGTTCCTGACCCAAGTGAAAGAGGGATGTCCAAGACAACAAGAAGGCCTTCTATATCGGAAAAATATGGGCCTGCTGCTGCATGAGGCCCATGAGAGCATACCCTCAGCGAGTTTGCTGATGACACAAAACTGGGAAAAGTGGCTGATACACCGGAGGGTCATGCTGCCACCTAGAGAGACCTTGACAGGTTGCAGAAACGGGCTGACAAGAACCTCATGAAGGTGAGAAAGAAATGCAAAGTCCCATGCTAAGAGGGGAACCCCATGCACTGACATATGCTGGAGGCCACCCAGCTGGAAGGCAGCTTAGCAGAATAGGCCCTGGAGGTCTTGGTGGACACCATGTTGATGATGAGCTAGCAATGTGCCCTTGCCCCAAAGAAGGCTACTGGTATCCTGGGATGCATTAAGCAAAGTATTGCCAGCATGTTGAGGGAGGTGATGCTTCCCCTCTCCTCATCAAAGGTGAGGCCACACCTGGAGCAAAGTTCTGAGGTTCCAAATACAAAAGAGACATAGACATACTGGAGAGAATCCAGCAAAGGGCCATGAAGATGGTTAAGGAAGTGGAACATCTCTCATACGAGGAAAGGATGAGACAGATGGGACTGTTAAGCCTAGAGAAAAGAAGACTCAGGGGAAATCTCATCAATGTATACAAATACCTGAGGGGAGGGTGCAAAAAAGACAAAACCAGACTGTTTTCACAGGTGGTCAGTGACAGGGCAAGAGGCAATGAGCACAAACTGAAACACAGGAGGTTCCCTCTGAACATCAGCAAGCACTTTTTTTGTTGTGATGGTGACCAAGCACTGTCACAGTTTCCCAGAGAGGTGGTAGAGTCTCCCTCCCTGGAGATACTGAAAAAGCACCTGGACATGATCCTAGGCAACTGGGTCTCTGTGTACCTGGTTGATCAAGGGTATTTGGATAGATGACCTCTGAGGTCCCTTCCAGCCTCAGTCTTTCTGTAATTCTGTGTACTCAAATTCTATGCAGTAATAGGATACTAAATATGAAAAAATGAGAAGTTTGTTACATCTGAGGGGAAAAAAAGAAAGATTCTCTACAACATGATTAAAGGCAGTGTTCTGCTTCTGGAAACACAAAAGCATGAAATGGTGTTTCTGTAGAATTCTAGCTCAATATTGTAGGCTGCTGCTGCTAAGTGGGTGAAATAAAATGGAAAAATATTATTAACAGGGATAAAATCCATTAACACCTCTGCAGTCCAATTAATATTGTGAGTGCTCAGTTTATTTCTTTTGAGGTAAATTAGTTGACTCTTTAACAAAGAAAACAAAAGAAAGATGACACAAAACTGAGAGGGGTGGCTGACACACCAGGAGGCTGTGCCGCCGTACAGCAAGACCTGGACAGGCTGGAGAGCTGGGCAGAGGAACCTGAGGAAATTCAACAAGGGCAAGTGCAGGGTGCTGCACCTGTGAGGAATAAGCCCCTGCACCAGAACAGGCTGGAGGCTGACCTGATGGAGAGCAGCTCTGAGGAGAAAGACCTGGGAGTCCCGGTGGACAACAGGATGGTCATGAGCTAACAATGTGCCCTTGTGGCCAAGAAGGCCAATGTCATCCTGGGGTGCATCAGGAAGAGTGTGACCAGCAGGTCAAGGGAGGTTATCCTCCCCCCCTACTCTGCCCTGGTGAAGCCCCATCTGGAGCACTGGGTCCAGTTCTGGGCTCCCCAGTTCCAGAAGGACAGGGAACTGCTGGAGAGGGTACAACAGAGGCCTACAAAGATGGTTAGGGGCTTGGAGCATCTCTCTTACAAAGAAAGTTAAAGGACTTGGTTCTTTTTAGTCTAGAGAAGAGAGGACTGAGAGGGGACCTGATCAATGCCTATAAACACTTAAAGGGTGGGTGTCAAGAGGATGGGGCTGGTCTTTATTCAGTGGTGCCCAGTGACAGGACAAGAGGTAACAGGCACAAACTTGAACATAAAGATTTCCATCTAAACATGAGGAAGAACTTCTTTCTTGTGGGGGTGGCAGAGCCCTGGAAGAGGCTGCCCAGGGAGGTGGTGGAGTCTCCTCTGGAGACATTCAAACCCTGCTTGGACATGTTCCTGTGCGACCTGCTCTGGGTGGACCTGCTTTGGCAGGGGGGTTGGACTAGACGATCCCCAGAGGTCCCTTCCAACCCCATATCAGTCTGTGATTGTGTGATCAGCTTTTATTAAATGAGGAAAGTGAGCAACTTCAGGGAAAAAAGGCACAAACACTTCAGAATTAATTGCAGCTAGCCATCAAGATGGAAATGAAGCTAGAATGAATCTCTCTGACAAGCTATTATAAATCAGAAGAGGGAAATGAGATTGAATGATGAATCAACAAGAATCATGCTATAGAAATTAATCAGTTTTCAATAAACCTGAGAGAATGAGGTAAAAGGTTTAAAATCAAGACAGCAAGACAGCTCAGAGGTATATTTTTCATGTTTCCCTCTTCACTAAACTGTTGAGGTGCGATGTCTATGGTTCTGCCCTATGCTGTCTATATTTGTTGAGTGATCCTGTAATCTAGTAGGAAAACGTTTCACCAAAAAATATTTTGATGTTAATGAAACATGCAAATGACAGGTATTAGACTTATAGGCTCTGAAATCTAACTGCAGGTTCACCGAGTTGGAGGTTTAGGATCTTTTAGTATTAATTTGTGCTTAGTAAGGTAGACGGCAGTACAGAGCCCTCCTGACATGAAATCAGCTCTCCTTCATTAGCCTCAACCTGAGTTTTGCTTTGAGCCTCTGGGGTCATTCAGAACAACTCCAGGTAAGAAGTAGAGATATGTTGTGTGAAGGAGAACTGGATCCTTGACTAAGTCTCTCTAGCCTTAGTGGGTCTGTTTTCTGTAGATGTATCTAGGAGACAATGAACAAAAGGTCACTCAGCCCAGAGACACATATTTAATAGAAAAGAACTGGGTACTTTTCATTAAGTGCCTTGATGCAAGCGATTGCACTGAAATATTGAACAGGAAATAAAATATTTTGGTCCTTGTTATGGAGGTGACTTCGTGGTATGACATGGTGGTGACAGTTCCTTTCAGCTATTAAATGCATTAATCTATGATATTTATAGCAATGTGTTCTTGAAAATCAATTATTTTTAAATGATTGGGTTTCAAGCAGGAAATACCACTTGAGCTCAGCTGCTGTGTAACTTGGTTTAAATCAGCTGGCAGTTTTCCCTGAGCAAAAACTTATGGTCTTTGAAGGGTCACAAAATAATGAGTGAGGCTGTCCTGGCGGGTATTTTGAGGCTCTGACATATTGCTCTGTGCATCTGTGTGTATGTTTTGCTCAAGATCATGCTGTCAAGGCCCTGGGAAAAAGCCAGTTAGCCTGTTGCAAAAGTCACAACTTCTCATCTGAACTTTTCGGTATTTCACTGTTCTTGGTATTTTATATTGCAATTTGTGATGCTAGCTGAGGAGCTTCACTTCAAGAAGATACTCAGCAATTGGGAAAAGACCCTCCAGAGTACACTGGGGGCTTGCTTCAAAGGATATGCTTTCTGGTTTTCTGTGGTGAAAGTTTGACCCTTAAGTTTTTTAAGACGGCAAAAAGCCAGGGTGTCTAGTTCCCATATTTTTCTTTTGCTTTTAATTTGCAGAGGGTTTGGTTTTTTTATCCCCACAGATCTGCCTGTGGTTGTAGGATTTACGGTGTTAATTCCTTTTTTTTAGCCATGGTACTTATTTTAGAAAAAAAGCCCAAAATTAATTTCAAAATGATGGACAACACAGAACAGACCATGGTAGATTGCTCTCCTAGTTAATTACACTCTTGGCAAAAATGAAATAAAAATCCTGAACTTGTCATGCTTCAAGCCACATGGCTTTTTTCAGTACTTGGCTGCAGCGCTTCACACTGTTGAATTTATGCTCCCTTTGCTGGGATTTAGGCCGATCATACCATTCCTCGATATGCTCTGCTTGTTCACTCAAAGAGGCAGGTTTCCTTAACCTGTAAGCATTCTTGTCTCTCTTCAGATCCACTTTCAGTTAATCAACATGATTTTGTAGTACTAATTAATTCTTTTTTAGAGGTAATAAAGGGATCAGAAGCTCTCTGTCCCTACTCAGTATTTCCCTCGTGTGTATCAAATATCACATTTTGCTTTTTATAACATTACCACACTGGGAACTTCTATTCAGATAATCAATAGTCATAGCCTCAAAATATCTTTTTTGATTTACTGCTTCTATTCAGTTAATTGCTGCTAACATAGAGTCCTTCTTTTAAGTACACATTTCCTTTGTTATTCCCATGCATATATAACATTTCATGTAGCCTTTTTCTAAAAAAACCCAACTTTTTGCTCACTGGAATCCACTAGGAACAGGTAACTGTGGATTACAGATTGTCCACACACTTATCTAGATGAGATTTTCTATTGTTTTATGTCCCTTATATATTATCATATTACTTTCCTCTAGGCCTCTTGAGTTTCCTTGATGATCAAGATGTACTGAAAATCAACTACAGTAATGCAGAGAACTCATTAGCATTTTTAAGCTCTTAGATGCAAGGTACTTGGACTTGTTAATTGAAGAAAGACTACTTTAAGTAGTCATGTAAAATTAGGAACTGTTGGAATAGCAGTATTTCAATGTCATTGTATGCTATGACTGGATCGCAGAAGACTAATTTCATGTACTCCTTCACCTTGTCTTTAATGTAATTCTTAATTCCACCACTTCAATTCAGTAATGCACCAATAATTCCTCAGTTTTTCTGAATATACTCAGAAAAAGATAAGTTTCTTAACTAGCAGGGTCTACTTCTCACTTGCAGGCTATTTGTGTAACTATCCAAATTATTCCAAATAGTTATCTATCATTATTCATATTTTAATCTTTGAACTCTCTCTGCTGATTGTTATGGTTCTGAGCTGTTCCCTGCTTTGTGTGGCCAGCCCTTTTAAAGCCTGAAACATGTTTAAATACACATTCACATATACAGTTCATATATACTACTTTGGACTTTATTCTGTTTGCAATAATAAATCAGAGCAAGTTGTTAAAATATAGGAATGTATAAATTGTGGAGTCAGATTAAACCAGTTTGTCACATAGTTAATCCCATGCATCTGACCATTTTTCAAAGTAAACCTAACCAGTGACTACCTCCTCCATGAATCACTTAAGCATGAACTTGTCTGGGTACTGACACAGCTTTAAAATTTCAAACAAGTGAAGTTAATGGTACAACTGACATTTTAAAAAGTACTTGAAGAATCTCACTGAACAAGGGCTCAAGACAGCTGTGCAGTCGCGTGCAAAGAATCATGCTTCCTGGTCAATGCTGAAACAGAGCTTGCCAAAACAAAAAACAAAAATAACCAAACCAATGAGATAAGCTGAAATAATAGGAAATAGGCAGGAATAATCAGGGCTAGCTTTACATGAAAAGACGTAATGATGACAGAGAGCAAATTTACTGGTAACATACTGATCTTCATTGGATGAAGATAGTGTATGATGGTCTATCAGCACCATGAGATGATATGAGGCATTTTGTTTTTAAAATCTTTCACCATATGGAATCATTCTATGGGAAGGTGAAGAGAGAAAATGTCAAATTGATATCCTGTCTTGGGTGGCAAAACTTCTTGCTACATATCCAGGAGTCAGGGAGCTGAATTCTCTCCAGACTTTTAAACACATTTCAACAGTTTTATTTGACTCCTATGTTGACTTCCTACAGCCTTTGTATTTAGAGTGGCAATGATTGTTGAAGTTTATTTTTGTTTTCTGTGTAACTAGAAGTTGTGCTAAAAGTCTTTGACGAAAGTTGCATTGTTTATATTGTGACAAATCCTATTTCAATTAATTCGGTTATCTGCCAAAATTATCAGCTCAGACTTCACAGTCTGCTCAACACTAGCGGGAGTCATGCTGACACTGTTTCCTGATGTCATTTCATGTCTAAAGGAGGTTTCATTTAGACTGTAAATGTTGACCTGAGACAGGCCTGGGTAAAGCTTTTTTTTTTTTTTCATTTGGAACTGCTGATCTGCTGAACTTGATTTCCTGTAGGAAAAGGTTAGTTTCAACAATGACTTGTTTAATGTTCAAATACAGGAAAAGACCATGCAGATAACTTTAAACTGAAGTTTTGTTTTAAATATTCTAATTGATTTTTAATGTTTATTTTTGCAAAATACAAACATATCAAGACAATTAAGAGGTATTTCAGTATTAGGATTTCTGCTGAGCTTTTGGTTCCCCATTCTCAATTAGGACAGGAAGATTTTCACATTCCTGTGGGACAGAAAAACAGTTTTTCTTCCCCCATTCTCATGCAAACATAGAAGATTGGAGAGATTGTTTGATGAAGCACATTAAAAGGAATGATTTTATATTGTCATAGCAATGATTAAGTGGAGATATAAAAACTAGGATAGTAGGAAGGATATTCATACACTAGGATAGTAAGAAGGGTAAAAACACAAATAAATGACTGAAGGTACTTGGAGGACTTGCCATTTAATAGCAGTAGGATGGCATTAATAAACAAAAAAAATAGTTTGATCATCTAGTGTTTCTTATGGTGAGATTTATTAACTTCTTTAACAGTTCCATGTGAAGTCTCTTGTCTGTCAGATTGTACATGACCAAAGACAATGATGTAATAGGACATTGTTCAACCTGTTGACTACATTTTCCTAGCTCTTTCTCAGCTGCTTTCATCTTTCTGAGCACTCTTGAAATGCACCTGACCTTTCACGGCTGCTAGGATGTTCTTTTCAAATTTAGTAGGTTTTATTTCACACTTATGGATTGGTGTATTATGCATTGCCTTGCTGATATTGCAGTAACCCCATGTACTTGGAAAATCTTCAGAGCCTTTACAAATTGCTGATTCTGATGTACCCGTTGAATGGTTAAGAAATTTTAGTAAGGAAATGAACAGAGATGATAGATAGTTGGCGCTTCCAAGTACAACTACTTTCTTTTGGAAAATGCATTTAATTGGCCTGAAACTGTTAGCAGAAATGTGCTAATTAGTTCACTCAAAAAAAACCTCTCTTGTTGGAATAGTCATTGAGGCTGTGGAAAACAGAGGTCCTCTGCTCTCTGAATCAGGTAGAGGGAGACTGAGATGCAAACTTTTACAGCTCCAGGGAATGCTTCAGCCACCTGAATGGTGCTTATTCATTTCAGATTTCAGAAAAAGATAGTATATATATATATAAACAGACATACTCACCGACTCTCTTCACAAGTGAACACGGAGATCAGACCTCAAATCTGTGTGCAGTATCAAGTCATCATTTTCAACAGCACTGCCTGAAAGTACCAAGGCATCAGATATTCTGGCAAGTGCAGTGCAGAAAAGTGAAAATGAAAGTGCAAAATAACGTGCTGACCTCTGAGGGACAAGGGAAAGATCTGGTTATTCTAAAAGAGCAAACCTGCCAAAACTACCGAGATCAAAAGCAATAAAAGCAACAAATCCCAGGAGGAACAACTGATATTATTAGTCAAACTTTTATAAACTGTTTAGGACATAAAGCTTCTTAGCAGAGCTCAGCAGTTTGGACATTTTAAGGGAAGTTTTTGTGTTTGATCTTAAACTTGTGAGCCACTTTGAACTCGAGTTCAAAAAAATTGTCAGATTTTAGACAGCAATTATGTTTCTTAGATTGTTAGGTTACAGATAGAAAAATAACACTGCATCTGATTTAGAGTAACTTCATGGTATATGTCTTTAACAAATGAGCTGTTCAAACTTCTTCAGCATGTCACAGTGAAGGTGAAAAGCTAGCACAATATCATGACATGACAAGCATAGAAATTCTTTTGTCATTGTCCAAGACTCTGTTTTAAAGGGAAAATACAGAATAAGTAGCAGACTTCGGAGTTTTAGACAGAATCTGAACTGGAAGAGCAGTTTTCCTAATTTTTCCTAATCTCCAATGTGAACCTCCCCTGGTGCAACTTGAGGCCATTCCCTCTTGTCCCATTGCCTGTGACTGGGGAGAAGAGACAGACCCCACCAGCTACACCTTCCTTTCAGGGAGTTGGAGAGAGTGAGAAGGTCTCCCCTCAGCCTCCTTTTCTCCAGGCTGAACACCCCCAGCTCCCTCAGCCTCTCCTCACAAGACTTCTTCTCCAGACCCCTCACCAGCTCCGTTGCCCTTCTCTGGACCCGCTCCAGGCCCTCAATGTCTTTTTTTTTGTGGTGAGGGGCCCAAAACTGAACACAGCCCTCGAGATGGGGCCCCACCAGTGCCCAGTACAGGAGGACGGTCACCTCCGAAGTCCCACTCCCCACGCTGTTCCTGATCCAGGCCAGGATGCTGTTGGCCTTCTTGGCCACCTGGGCACACTGCTGGCTCATGTTCATCCTGCTGTCCACCAACACCCCCAGGTCCTTTTCTGCCTGGCAGCTCCAGCCACTCTGCCCCAAGCCTGTAGCGCTGCAGGGGGTTGGTGTGACCCAAGGGCAGGACTCGACACTTGGCCTTGTCGAACCTCATTCCATTGGCCTTGGCCCATCCATCCAGCCTGTCCAGATCCTTCTGTGGAACCTTCCTACCCTCCAGCAGGTCGACACTCCCACCCAACTTGCTGTCATCTGTGAACTTACTGAGGGTGTACTTGATCCCCTTGTCCAGATCATTGATAAAGATGTTAAAGAGAACCGGCCCCAATACCCAGCCCTGGGGGACACCAGTTGTGACTGGCTGCCAACTGAATTTAATTCCATGCACCACCACCCTCTGGGCCTGGCCTCCAGCCAGTTTTTAACCCAGTGGAGAGTCCTCCTATCCAAGCCATGGGCAGCAAGCTTCTCAAGAAGATTACTGTGGGAGACTGTCTCAAAGGCCTTACTAAAATCTGGGTAAATAACATCCACAGCCTTTCCCTCATCCACCAAGCAGGTCACTTTGTCATAGAAGTTCAGGTTTGTCAAGCAGGACCTGCCCCTCATGAAGCCGTGCTGGCTAGGCCTGATCGCCTGGCTGTCCTTCATGCACTGCATAATGGCACTCGGGATGATTTGTTCCATGGCCTTCCCAGGCACCGAGGTCAGACTGACAGGCTTGTAGTTCCCTGGATCATCCTTCGGCCCTTCTTGTGGATGGGCGTCACATTTGCTAGATGGCAGTCAGCTGGGACCTCCCCAGTTTGCCAGGACTGCTGCTAAATGATGGAAAGTGGCTCAGTGAGCACATCCACCAGTTCCCTCAGTGTCCTCGGGTGGATCTCATCTGGTCCCATAGACTTGTTTCTATCCAGGTGTTGCAGTAGGTCCCTCACCACCTCCCTTTGGTTTACAGGGGTTCATTCTGCTCCCCACCCCTATCTGCTAGCTCTGGGTACTCAGGGAACAACCTACTAAAGACTGAGGCAAAGAAGGCATTAAGTACGTCAGCCTTCTCCTCATCCTTTGTCACTATGTTACCTCCCACATCCAATAGAGGATGGAAATTCTCCTGAGTCCTCCTCTTGTTACTAATGAATATATAGAAATTCTTTGCGTTGTTTTTAACTTCCAAGGCCAGGTTAAGTTCTACTTGGGAATTGATGATTTATGTCATCTGTCCCAATCTTCCCTCAAAGAGAGTAATACGTTTTCTGGAAAATGTGAAGTCTTTCATCTCTTGGATAATTATAATGTGGGACAGCAGGCACTATCTCATTTTTTACTGTATTCTCTTGTGGTTATCAACTAAGATCTATTCAACAGATTCAGCAGCATTGCCAGTACGTGGCTATATTCCGCCTAAGCACCCAATAGACTGAACAGTAAGACAGGATCTACATAACACCAAAGGTGCTGTGGAACATTACATAAAAATGTTAGGCAATTTCCTAAAATCTTCCTTGGCTTCCTGAATGACTGGGAAATAAGACAAAGTAGCAGTTACTTATTTTCCTTCAATTGTCCTGCTTTAATTTTCTCAGATGAGCTAGCAGCTTCTGTGCAGGAGATTTTTCTGTCACAGAATCACAGAATCATAGAATGATATGGGGTTGGAAGGGACCTCTGGAGATTGTCTAGTCCAACCCCCCTGCCAAAGCAGTCCACCCAGAGCAGGTTGCACAGGAATGCATCCAGGCAGGTTTTGAATGTCTCCAGAGACGGAGAGTCCACCCTCTCCCTGGGCAGCCTCTTCCAGGGCTCTGCCACCCTCACAGGAAGGAAGTTCCTCCTCATGTTTAGATGGAAATCGTTATGTTCAATTTGTGCCTGTTACCTCTTGTCCTGTCACTGGGCACCACTGAATAAAGACCAGCCCCATCCTCTTGACACCCACCCTTTAAGTATTTGTAAGCATTGATCGCCCCTCAGCCTTTTCTTCTCTAAACTAAAAAGACCCAAGTCCCTCAGCCTCTCTTTGTATAAGAGAGATGCTGCAAGTCCCTAACCATCTTTGTAGGCCTCTGTTGTACCCTCTCCAGCAGTTCCCTGTCGTTGTTGAACTGGGACCCCAGAACTGGACCCAGTGCTCCAGATGGGGCTTCACCAGGGCAGAGTAGGGGGGGAGGATAACCTCCCTTGACCTGCTGGTCACACTCTTCCTGATGCACCCCAGGATGACATTGGCCAGGGAATCACAAAGCTACTTGGTTGGCAAGGTGTGTAACTAGCTCCAATGGTATACTAAGTAAATGTTATTTGATAGATGGGGAGAGCGGAAACTCCTCTAGGAAACCCTTCAGGAAGCCCTCAGTATTTCTGCTGTTGGCCCTACACAGCTCAGTCTTCAGAGAGAAATTACTGTCACTGCAGAATAATAAATAAAACAGTAACATGGACTTTTCTTGGGAGAAGCTTCTGCCTCTTGGAAAGAGCTTTGAGTCTCATCTGAGGCTTTACAAGCTGTTCATTAGTTAGCTGTTACATAAACAGAAAATAATGGAAAACAGATGAATAGGCCCTCAAATAACTTCACACCACGTTGAGGACAAGAGATTGCATTGGGAGCTTCATGTCAGTTAGAAGGACTAATGCCTTCAGAGCGCAGCTCAGGAGAGCAGTGGCAGCAGCTATTAAGGGCTAGCTAGGGCTCTTTAGGATCTGTCTCCCATGGGGGAAGAAGCATGCTGCCCACCTCTCTGAGCTTCCTAATGTGGTCCCTTTTATGTGTTCTGTCCTTGCTGGGTTTTGGTACATTGTTGGGGGAGCAGAAGGCAGCTTCCCAGCTCCCTCCCTATCCCCCCACCCCCCATCCCGCTTTCTTCTATATCTCCTAATTCCTTACTTCTGGCCACTACAGTAAAATAATAGTAATCATAACAACAACAACAATAACACGTGACGGTCATGACGGTAGAATCTGCATGGCACAGTAAAATTCAGTATGGCTATTGCACTAAATTGAACACTTCTTAGCTTCTTGTTGGTCCATTAAAAAAATTTCAGGCAGATCTTCTGCAGACACTTTCCTCTGCCTGCTCCATAGAAATACAGCCCTTGACCTACTGAATCAAACCAGTAATCATTTTACATAGTGCATTCCATCCAACTGTGCCAACAGCCAGAGTGCCTCAGCAGTTGGCAGAAATAGGCTGTCCTCCTCAGCTGTAAATTTCTGCCAAATCCTATGCAGAGCTGTCTTTGTATCATTTTTCAAAATAGCCTTAATGGTTGAATTTTCAAAGGTTTGGGTGCATGATCCATTTAAATACTTCTCAAAATCTGATTAGACGCTTGCTGGGCACCTCTACCCATTTAAATGACTTTTAAAAATCTGCCCATAAATAGTTTTGAAACTTGTGAGAACTTTGGAAATAGAAGTGATGGAGATGTCAAAATTTTTGGTGGAATTTAGGTGTTTAGTCAGATTTTCAAAAGCGTATGTATGCCTGGGTAGGCTCTGAAAATGTAAATCTGGGTTGCTAAATTATATATGATAATAGGACTACAGTCTTTAGGGTGTTGTTTGTTACTTTACATCCTTCCTGGAACTCTGAAAAAATCGAAGCTAATGTAACTCTAGATGTTCTCATCCATAAGAATGTCCACATTTTAATTTAAATTAAGAATAAGCAATTTTGGGTAGTATTTGTACAGAAACACTTAACTTAAAAAGTTTTATGCGTATCTTGTATTAGAATGTATATAATAATTATACTTTCTAACAATACAATGCATTTATATGTAGACATAAAAAACACAGAATAATTGACAAAATATAACATAAATTAACATTAAAATAATTACATATCAGAGATTTCACAGCAACTTTGTCTTGAAGAATTCTTTCCTTCGCTAAATGACCAATGAACTAATAATATTAACTACTGACTTAATTACGGAACAAAGCTAGGTACAATGCCATGATCAAAGCATGGAAATTGGATAAATATAAACATAAACATGCCCACAAACATTTTGGTACATGAAGCTTTGATCAAATTGGTTATAAGATCAAAGTAACCTTATCTTGACGGGAACAAAAGATATTATACTTGAAATTGTTATTGAAGACATGAAGGATTATATCCCATTGTCTATATTTGTTTTATTTTCATGTTTTTCAATTTTGAGCCTAGTGGGATGTTTACATGACTTGCTCATCTTTATGGTATCTATTTTGAAATCTGTAATTACAAAATAAACAAGTACAAATAAGTCATTATTCTATCTGGAAAAACATGAGACTGCATATATAGGAAAAGCGCAATCAGAATACATGTGCCAACGCAAGTTCTGACCCTCAATGACCTATGAACTCCTCTTTTCTTTCAAAATAACTCCCCAGAACGTGCTACAGCTACTTTTACTGCACACATTCAAAAAAAATAGCTAATGATTATTTTTTTTTCTGCCTCACTAATAATTTATGTGGAACAGGGCACTGATGTCAGTTTCCAGATGTTTTCTCCCTGTCAGCATTTCCAACAGCTAAAGATTTGGATATTTACTTAAGGCTTTGACTGTTCCCAGCATCCCTTTGATCTCTGTCATACGCTGGGCCCTGGTTGCACGGTTGCACGGCTTTGTTTGTGTCTTCCCAGAGAGGGAGCGGATCACCTGCAGAACGGCTTTGATTGACTACCCTCTCTCCTGGAGGTTTGAATGGGTCTGACTAGATCTCAATGAGGCCAGTGTTCAGCACTGACAAATCCTGCAGGGCACACTGCAGCCCTGCTGACATCTCATCCATCTGAGCAGGGGTATTTTGGCTTTGTTTCTTGAGTTTCACTCTTTGATTGATAAGGGTCCACAAGAAAATATTTGTCATTCTGTAGCTTTCTGTATCTCAGATGCTGGGCTCGATGTGGAGCTCATCCCCAGGCAAGCTGCTGTCATGCTTGCCCTGAAGGTACTTCTGTTCTCCATTGATGTTGGCTTCTCTTGCTCCTTTTCTTATGAGCGTCCTCCACCTCAGCACAGGTCTACACCACCATGTGGACAGGCCAGACGGTAGATTGACAGGAACATTGTGAAATTCAGCAGGGACAGATGGTAAGTCCTACCATTGGCATGCATGAACCCCTTTCAATGCCACAGGCTGGAGACTGCCTGCTTGGGGAGCATCTCTGTGGAAAAGGTCCTGAAGGATCTCCAGGATGGAAGGGGCTGGAGGACTCTCCTTGTGAGGAGAGATTGATGCACCAGGGATCATTCAACCTGGGGAGGACACAGCTTCATGGGACATGACAGCAGTCCCCCAGTGCCTATGGGAATGTCATGGAGTAGATGGAGCCAGGGTCTTCACAATAGTGCAGGGCAGAAGAATGCGAGACAACAAGCATAACTTGAAAGAAGAGAGCTTCAGAGTAGATATAAGGAAACACTTTTCCCCATGAGGAGAAATAGGCAGTGAAGCAGATTGCTAAGAGAGATTGCATGGTCTCCGTACTTGGACCTTTTCCAAGCATGACTGGACAGAACCTGGAGCAGCCCAATCTGGTCTCAGAGATGAGCCTGGTGTGAGCAGAAGGATGGACATGAGACATTCCCAATCCAAAATGCTCTTGTGATCATATGATCACCTATTGACACCTTGTTTGGAGCAGTGGACCCCTCTAATCCTTGTTAGTGTGAAAGAGAGAGAATTGTCATGCCTCTAAATGTTAAAAGTTTGGTAATAATGGCAACTTCAGAAAGGAGAAAGGAAAGATTAAAGAAAGAGGGTTATAGGATTGGAGAATGAACAAACAAACAATGAAGAAGGACAAGGACACATGGACAAGGAGAAAGAAAATGGAGATGATAAGAGATGGGATGGGGAAATGAGTGAAGGGGAGTAAGGCTGGACGCAAATGACTTCAGGGAGACAGAGGTCTGTAGCTAATGGGAATGGGAAGATGCTACGCATTGTGAAACACTTCATGTTTCAGAGATTAGAGCTGCATTATCAGTTTGTCTTGGAGCATTTCTTTTCCCAAACACGTGTGGTAAAAGTGCCATATCAGTGTCACTTGCAAGATCCAGAGTTTGTGTTAATTCCTAATTTTATCTATCCTTACAGAAAAATAGCACTATTTTCTTCAGATTTTTATTTCAGAACTATGTGAACCACCATCCAAACTATTCATAATGGGTGGCAATATCTCTGGCTCAGAAAGCAGAGTTCCCAGCTTCGTGTTATCACAGGGTTTATTGTCTGGCAAAAGGACAAGACAGTGTGCAATGTGTAATCTCCGAGAGCTCAAAGTCTGGAAATGTGAAAAAAAACAGATATTGATTTTGTTTAATCTTTAAAAGCCAGAAAAATGAAAAAAACCCACTTGTTATATATTTTAAATATCACTGTTTATATGAATATATTCACATTAAATCAGTGGGATAGTATCTTTTTGATAGTATCTGATATTAACATTAGCTTGGGGTTATTTGTGTTACTGAATAAGTGAACCTGGCACACAAACCTTGTGGAAAGCTACTTGTTCAAGGATGAGGTTTGATTCTGTCACTGCTTCCTGATGGTCTTTATTCACATAATCAGTGAGCTTTAGTGCTGGCATAAAGTACCACTTAGTTTTGAATAACTGTGAAAAAACCTGGCCTTTACTCAAATTTGATTGATTTCTTCTTTAAATAGCAATCCCAATTCATAGGTTTAGGCTAAAATAAAAAAAAAAAAAAATTGGATTTTAAACTCTCCAGATACTTCACTTTTGTTTCTCAGGAACATTATCTTATCACTATTTTCAAAGGTCTTGACATCTGCCATTCATGTTATTTCATCATGATATACCATTATTGTTCAGGAAACGCAACACTGAAAATATACAGGGGGTAAGGCTTATTGTAGGAGTTGTTAGCAATAGCCCCTGAAGCGGACAGAAGAAAACATTGTGGTTCCTCTCTCACAGTTGAGCAGGTATTTCTGTGATGAGACACTGGACCTCCACACCACACTTCTCCCAACAGCTCTGTGTGTGTTCTCCTTGTAATTTGTCATCCTCTACCACAAAAGAGCTTTTCCACTCACAACTCACAGTTAGACTTTCTAGCTCAAATGCAGCCTCTTCTGCAGCCAGCAGAGGAAGTATATTGTGATGTGTGCTACCACACTCTGCGAAATGATACCCATAAGATCAGACCACCATGCTATTACAGCAGTACCACTATTCATATTATTTGCCTTTTGCCTCCCAGTATAGCCCTGCCCAACCCTGCTCTGTTGTCCCATCTCATCCCAGCTCCAAGGTTATCATGTCTCAGTGACTTCTCTGCATCAGCACTAGGAACTGACTTCTTCCCCTTCATCCCATGCTCCTTTCTCTCTGCGGCAAAGAGGCAAAGTATGTTAAAAATTCTGTTAAAGTCCTATATAATTTTCCTGTGAATGTTTCTGTTATAATTCTAGTCAAAGTAAAAAGAAAATTGAGGGATCTTTAAAATTACAGTCAGAATCTGATCTTTAGAATTCTAGTCAGAATTCTGTATACTCAGCTTTCTCATTAGCTTTGTATCTTACAAATAAAGGTTAAAAGTTTTTTGATGGAAGTCTATATTTAAGCAGCAAGGTAAGAGGCTCAAATGACCAATTATTCTGAAAATTAGGATGCCGATTCAGGAGCTAATGGATCTACGGCATCTCAGTTGAAGAAAGGGTGAAAGAAGACTCAAGGTTAATTCTTCTAAACAGCTTGATTTCTACAAGATTTAATCTGTTAATAACATCTAATTCTCTTTGATTGATGTGCAATTTTAAGTGTTGTTCACAATTTAGAGAAATGTCTTTGTTTTGGTATTTTTTTAAAATATGAGTGCATTAAAGACTCATTAAAGTGGCATATGTTGAAGAAAACTTCATGTCCCTTAGATCTATATGTATAAGCCAACAAACACTGAAATTCTGATTTCTCAGAAAGCTTGACAGAAACATATGCCCATTTCATATTGTTCTTTGTTAAGTAATGCCATATTGAACATGAAGTTGAAATACTTTTCTCCAGGCTAATCATATGCATTTATTTCCTAACACATATTTGTTGTTTCTGGAAGTTCTGTTACGTAAACAACTAAATGTGGAACGTGAGGAAACATTTCAAACTGCAACAGTATCTATTTTCCTCTCAAACACCATTAATTCTAGAAATATAAAAGCATAGTTATCCATGGATCCTCCGATTTCATTTTAATGACCCACAAGGGAAGCAATAACTCTATATACTAAAAGCAATAAACAAAATTTGTTACATTGGAATTTGGGTCCCAAACTATAAAATGGCAAGGAGGATATGAAATGCACACCTGTAGAAGAGTCATACTTCATTCATAACGCTGTGTGTAAGTACAGAAACTTATATTACTGCAATTACATGCATATTTATTATTATATCCAATGACATTATCTTAAAAGATATTGCAAATTCAAGTGAAAAACTGCCAGATTTAGAGTTTCCTACAAGACAGACTGTTTCTTACCCTGGGAGTAAGTCTGGGCTATGGAGTGGATGGACCTGTTTCTGGTAACTGATGATGTGTTGGGGGTGTTAAAATCAGGGAGATGGGTGATAGGACTCAGAAAAATCTCATATTTAAAGCAGTTCAGAAAGTCTGTCCCCAGTTTCCAGCAAGCAATAACCTAGCCACTTTCACTGCGCTCTTCCAAACAGTTACTGGGTGATAACTCTTTATCCTCCAGGTTCCCCATTTGACATTTCTGGTCTTCAGAAGTGCTGAGCCCTCACACCTGCCAATTCCACATAAGCTCTCCTCTATAAATATCAGTACTGTGTGGCATTCAGAGTGGCCTGATCTGTCTAAATACTTCAGGTTTCTCTCCACGACCTATGTGTAAAGTGGAGTGGATGAACCCTGGCATTGGACAAAGCATTTAATTTGCTGGAGGGGTCTCACAGCAACGACAGCAAAGAAATTATTAGGATGTGCAGTTCCTGGCTTCATTTCCACATATTAACACTGTGATGATTTCAAACCCCCATTGTCTCCCAGATTTTTACGTCTCTTCCTCTAATTACTCCTTACTTTCCAGGCAGAGTCTCTTGCTTTTATCACCAGTGGCCACTGCTCTATTTTTTGATCTTCTTAGCTTCTCTATCTCCAACTTTCATGTCCATTGTTCCTGTGCTGTGCTCTATTTTTTCTTTTTTTAACTTTTAAACTCTCCCATGTCTTCCTGAGGTCCTCCAGCCTCCTCTGATAGTCCTTAGCTCTGTCCATGAGTAACCTTGACAGCAAGGAGAGAAGCAGTTCCATCATGTCAGGAGGTCCCCAACAACTGGAAAAAGCATTTGCAAGGAAAGTACTACTCAGACCTCAAAGCTCAGTCCAGCTGCAGATTAAGTTGTTGTGTTGAAGAGCAGATATTCTATGTGACTGCTACAGAAGCACCAGAAGCAGAACATTGCCCAAAGGCATAACTCTGCACTTGCAAACTGGCATTTCTCAGACAGGTATACTTTAGCCAAGCTAGACAGATTCTTAACAACTACAGTAGGATGATAGCTTTACTGTCAAAGTTCAAGTTCCTACTCCAAATCACTTAGGCACTAGAAATTCTTTTCACATGGCAAAACAAGGCTTGTTTTAGTCCAACATCAATTTCAGAAACAAATGAGCAATTGAGCTCATCCAGTGTCAGAATAAGGTAATCTGAGGCAGAGGGCTGCCATGGAACACTTCAGAAAAAAATAAACACATGCAGTACACACACTTACAGGTGAAACATACTTAAAACATGAAATGTCTGTCACAGTGCACGCCTGAAGATGACATGCACTATGGGCCTGGGGCCAACACGAGTCACAGTCAGCACAGTGTGGACACCAGTGCATGGCTACAGGGAGACCCTCGGTTAAGGGACGGGTTTGGGTGTTTCATGTGGAGCTGAGCTAAGCTCAGCAGCCGCAGCCTGCTGGGCCTGGCATTTTGAATGAGGAGTGTGGGACCATGTGCACTACAGAAGCGCAGAAGAGGGAGCTGCTTTTAATCCCGTCTTCCCTGCCCCAGCACCTGCTCCTCACACAGTAAGTTCGGGCCTCGCAGTGTTTAGTACATTGGCAGCTCAGTGTTGGATGCATGCAGCTGCTTGGTGTCTCCACGCCATGCTACGCTCTCTATGAGGGCTTGCTAGCTCAAATCTTGGTGCTTCACTGAAGCTAGTAGGACTTTCCAGAGCCAAAATGTCAGAAAGCACAGTCACTGAACAGGTCCTCTGGATACAACTGTTGGCAACTGTGCCTTAAGTTAAGTCCTGTTGGATCTAAATTAATTGCCTTCAATGCCTTGCAAGTACCTCTGCTTCATAGTGGCAGTATCATCACTCTCTCCTGTCTTTTTGGTAGTACCAAAATTAACCAAGTTTTTTCACTGTACAGAAATACCTAATATCTGTCCCTCCTCTATACCTCAATACTATGAATAATCAAATGTAGATTCTAAATCAAAGCAAAGAATTAAAATGCCATGCAATACCATCTAAGAAATCCTCTTTATGTTCAACAGCTTCTTCTGATTATGTACAGTCATTGAGCTTTTTTTCCCAGTCGCAGTATCACTTCAGTTCCAAATCTTCTATGAGGTAAAATGACAGTTGTATTTTTCCTCAGCCTTAACTCTTTCATTAGGTGCATTTCAAAAATGCTTAGAGTTCATCCCAAGTTATTACACCATTCTTCATATTACAAACAGCATTATTTCTCTCATCAGCAACATTAATTTCTTCATGATATAAGCAAAAGACATTTCCTGCAGATTAGTGAGATTATTATATCCATTAGCCTCAAGTCTGGATAAATGCAGCTTTTGATTAAAAAGATAGATGAAGACTGCAAAAAGAAAACAATGTGAAGCAGACTGTAAGCAGAGATAGCAACGATTAGTAAGCAATATGGACTGTCATGAATAAAGAGTGAGTTAGTATTTGGTTCAATCCTCTTATCATCTATGATAAACAGTCCAACTTTAGAGTAAGTAGATCAGTTCAGCTTTTAAATAGAGTGTAGTGGCAAAGAGGTGTAATAGTCAGAATCTGAAAGACTGAAAAGACTGGCAGCCGCAGCTTCTTTTTCAAAATTCAGAACAAATGAAAAATTCCTTCAAGTATGTGAAGCTCCATATTAAAAAAAAACAAACAAAAAAACTTTATTCTGTCTATCACATCTTCCTGCTACAAACTTTGAGAAACGGGTACCACCAATGGAAGGAGGTAAAAATAAAGCCTTTTTGAGAACTAGTGGAAGACACTTATACACTTGGTGAAAGAAATACATACAGATACAAATAAAACTACTGAGGAAATGGAGAGAAATTGGGAAGCAAAAGCCTAAATGTTTTGATAGCAGTAGGCAGAGAAAGATGGAAATTACTTCAGTAATATTCTCAGGAAAGTCACAAGTTATTGTAGATTATGGATTAAAAGAAGGAAAAGGGAAGGCAGTATAGCATGGTTAAAGGTCAGCTGTTCCTGCAAGAATGCTTTGAAAAATTCAGCTAAAAAAGAATGCATTCATCTCACCTCTTTCTCTTTTGACAAAAGATAAGAAAATTGAAGATGAAGAACTGAGGTTCCAACACCTGGTAATTGTTTTCTGAAAGAAGTTGGGAGAGCTTCTGAACTTGAAAAAAGATAGAATGCATAAAGAAAATAAAATGTAGGATTAGCATCCAGTCTATCTTCAAGGCAACCATCCCAACAGATGGGATAGCATACTGTGTTTCTTGAGTAACTCAGCAAAGCAACCAATTCTAAACCCAAGTTTTTTCTCTTTGTGATAAGTTATGGCTTTAGACAAATCTTTTCAAATTCAAGTTGCAGACCGCTTAGTCTACTTAAATTCTTTGAAAGGATTTTTGCTCTGTCCCTTCTTTTCCTTTTTAGTATATGAATCAGCTGAGCTTAATTAACAAATAATAAGCATTTGTCTTAAGCTCCTATTTGCATTACCTCTACCTCTCTGATTCCTGAATCCTAAAAGCAAGCAGGCAGGTAATACCAGTTCTTCACAAGTAGGCCGACACACATCATGCAGAGACTCAAATGTGGTAAGAGAAAAAGAGAAAAGCAACAGAGAAAAAGAGGAAGACTAGTACCAAAGATATCTCTTTCACTGCACGGATGTTCCTGAACAATATCTGGTTTGGATCTGTACCAATCCCCATCTAGAGATTTATGCTGCAATGAATAAAAATTCAGAGTCAAGTCAGCCTAGAAAGCCAAAGCTTTTTTTGCTTTGCAGCCAAAACTTTAAAATAATGAATTTAACGTAATCTTCAGCGAAGTGGGCCCAAGTTAAATGAAACATTTGTGAAGCCTAACAACCTTTATAACAAACATGGTTAAATTGGTTAAGAAACCTGAAAGCAGGCAAGTCTTGCATGATTTGTTAGTAAAAGTTTGGCCTAATCTCAAATACTACATCATGGTTCACATAGCAGCAGTGACAGTAAGAGGCATAAAACATCAGGGTTTTACTGTGTGCAGGGCTCTCCAATACTCCTCAGAGTTTCCCCATTTTTAGAAACAAACTCAAACTTAATAGAAAATGTTCTGCTCTTTCCTTGATCTTCAACCATATCTTTTTATCTCCCCAGTTTCAGCAGACCATAAGGGATTTACTCCTGGAAATCTCACAAGACATTCTTATCTCTTGAGATCGCTAGACCAGCCTAAAAATTTTGGCAATTTAGACGATTTCAAGAAGCATCCTTATCAAAGCTGAATTGACAGCTGATAGTTCCTACAGGTTAGTCTTCATTAATTTGTTTTCCCAAATTTTTTCTTGCCGTTGAATCTGGGCAGTCAATCATGTTTCAGGTACTACTTCAAGGTGAAGCTTAAAAGTTACCACTAGATCCAGTTGTTCAAAATTGTGCTACCTGTCAAGTGTACCTTTGCACATGCAAGATATATGTAGGTGATTCATACAGAAATACTGGCAGGAGTAATTTTGAAAATTAATCTCTTACTGTGGTGTCTGTACCAGACCTTGAGAATTTCTCATGGTGTTGGTTAGTGACTTCTGAGGATGCTGTAAGGTAGTGAGGTGTAGTGCTGTAGGATAAAAAATGAGATGTAAAATGTAACAGGAGCCATATGAAAGGCAGGTGTTCATGGACAAAAGATAGACTTTCCATTGATATAAATATTTTCCTTAGAGTTAATTGTGGGGTTTTATTCAGTTTTTGACTTTTGAGTAAGTGTTTTTTTAACTGAAAAACATAGTGTCTTTCCAGTGTTTAAACAGTTCTTTCAAGAAACACCTCAATTCTATTTGAAGGATGGCTATTTTGTAGTGATTAGGTGTGGCATTTATGTCTCTGTAAGTTGTAAAAAAATGATTACAGTGCAATACAGTGCTGAACTGCTTTATGTATGAAATGTGTAATTATTTATTGCATGTACTAAAATTGTCTTCCAAGTTTTTTGACTACCCGTCAGCCTCACTGAAAACATTAGAAACCGTAGTCTATTTTCAGACAATTTGGTAGACAAGTAGCAGCTCTAAAAGTAAGTGCCATGAAGAACTGGTAGCTGGATGTAGGTCAAAGACACAAAATAGTGCCTGAAGGATATCAAAGTGACCCTGTTCGGTCTGACCAGGCAAGCAGTATGTTGGTGTTGTCACATTAATATTTTGGATATGTAGGGAATAGTAGACAGAAGTTTGAAAATAAGGTTGGAAATGAAAGTACTGTGAGGCTGAGGGAGAAAAACCTTTGTGACAGAAAACATAGCAAGGGGAATTAGCCTGGGACAATGTGGAAGTAGGGATACAGAACAGTAGCCTAGGTATGTGGTAGTACCATTCCTTTAAGTTTTAGTGGTTTGGAGAGCAATGAAGAAGGGTCTGCCGGACACATAGCAAAATATCCCTATACCAACTCAGACTGAAATCCAAAATGGCTTTGAGTGAAATCGTCTTGCTCAAGATACCTTTGGTCTTGAGGGACGGGAGTTAGACACCCAGTGAGTGTAATTCATGAGTGTAAAATCAGGGGAATACCCCTCTTTAGGAGCACTCTGGAACAAACATGCTACCTGAGAGAAGTAGGTATCATTTCTTTTTTATAGAATGAACTGATACACAACTCTAATGCCAGTTTACACTAATATTTCATACTAAATAAGAAACCACTATAGTATTCTTTTAATGATAAGATAAACCTATCTGAAGCTACTCTATGCAATGCTATAAAATTGTAGAGGTATGTATTTCTGATACTTAAAGAGTGGTTTAAAGAAAATAATTACCTATTAAATTCTACAGGAGTTTTAAAAGTAATCCTGATATACAAAAGTGAAGAAGATTGTTTCACCTGTCTCCATAAAATGTAGTAGATCAAACAAATCATTGCCCTTCCAGAATATAAATATTCTTATACACATATTGCTGTCCTAAAGACATTGCTTCTTTCTTCAAATATTTTTGGTTAGCGCTCCTTTATCAGCAAGGGATGACTGCAGGTAAGGAGAGTCTCTAGACTGATGACACCAAGGGGGGGGAAGGAGAAAACAAGAAAATAGATGATACTTTAGATTATTCTATGGTAGTATATGTGAGCTCCAATTACCCAGATAAACACGTTAGGAAGTAGTGTTTATATCATAATTATGGTCGGAAAGTTCCCCAGTCTTTATCTATTACATGTATTTGTGTCTGGACTCATTATTTGTCTGAGATCTTACACCCTCTCAGAGTCTTCAGCACCACCACAGTGGCAGAGCATCCCATACCATGCACAGAGAACTGCAGCAAACTGAAACCAAGCCGCTTCCTCAAGGTTTTGCACAAAGATTTGCTCGCCAAGTCTCAAACTAAGTGCTTGAATCAGGAAATGATGCTCTTCATGTATTTGCTTCAGTTAAGTCCTGAAGTTAAGTAGAATGATTTTAAGACACTGTGAAAATGCTTCATTTTAACATGTGTCTAAAAAATCAGTGAATGTGAAAGAGGGAGCAGCCAATCCCATTCTAACCTCATCTGTGGTAGCTAGACCCTGCCTTTGACTTACATTGCTCCATATTCCCTGATCATTGGGTCTCACTGCATTACACTGTGTGGATAAGTAAGGTTCTGGAGAGAGCAGTGGAAGGTTTGGATGGCTATCATCATCAATAAGGAGGTTAGAACTTCAAATATTTGCTGATTAGATGTTGCACGCTGGCTGGAGTTTGCTTGAGTTTAATTATTATAAACCATTAGCAAATTTTAGGATCTGCCAATCCTAAAAATTGGCAAAGCTTCACATAAAAAGAGGAAACATCCTGAGCAAAAGGACAATTTATACTTTATAGACATTAAAACTGAATAAATAAGCCACTGCCAAAGAAGCATGCAAACAGGGTGATTGTGTTTGAAATCCAATCTGCTACACCTAAAACAGAGGAAACAAGGAAGGGCCTCATGGAAAACCTCTATTGTGGGCTAATAGCACATCTAGGTTTTGTAGAGGTCAGGGAGTTAAAGCAGTGCCCTTGGACTAATTTCATGACATGTAAGGAAGTATTGGCTCTGTTCTTCTATTAATCCTACTTTTTTTTTTTTTTTCTTCTTAGCCATCATCTCTTTGTGATGCAATACCGTTATCTTCCCGTGCTTCTCCAGCATCAGTCACAAAGTCAGGCCTTCAAATCAGTCAGCCTTCAAAAACATATTCATTTTCTAACGCCCTTTCTGCCTTCCCAATCTCTCTAATTCTTCATATAATTATTCAGTTAATTCTTCAGCTAATTCTTCTAAATTCAGGTAAGTGCCTGGGCAGTTTCTCAGGCATTGAGAAGAGCAGGTAATGCCCTGAAGTTATTTGTGCATGATGAAAAGCAAAAACCTCGTAACATAAAATCCTACAATCATACAGACAGGGAATAGGCAGTCTCTGGATACTATTTGCTTTTGCTCATCAAAACGTAGATCTATTGTTTCTACTTATAAATCTTAGGTGATAGATTTATTATAGAAATGTACCTTCTTGTTACCTAGATTTATTGAAAGCAATTTTGCTTTAAAAAAATCTCATTGTCTATGACCTATAAAAGCACGCTGCATACTTCATATGAAATAAGCACATCTCAACAGATATTTTCACATTTACAACCTGAATCATCTTCCTAAAGGCACATACATACACATACATACATATACATGTATGTATTTGATTTTTTGGAAGTGTTCTAAATATGCAGGTTTTCCCTAGTTTCATCATAACACCACAGTTCTCTGAATTCCTCTACTGGATTTTTCCCCTGGCTTTGATTCCCATAAAATTTTCTACTAAATGCTTGAGTCATCATCACTCAGTTCTCAGTGGGTCTGATTAGCATTCATGCACAAAGCCATGGCAAAAGTCAAAACAAAATATAACTTTAATCCTTATCTGTTGATAAACAAATGAAAGGACACGGTATATTATGCAGCTGCAACTGCATGTTCAAAATGCAAATAAAATATAATTTTGTTCCTGTTAAGCGGTTATCACTATTAAGAGAGTAGTGACTGTTGCAGTAACAGGAATGAATGGCACAGCCCAGCAAAGCCAGGAGCCGGGGAGTTCGGCAACTCCCAGGGAGTTGCCGAAGCAGCCAGCTCTGTGGATTAGGACCACTTCTGTGAAGAGTGAGAGGAGGGTGATAGTTCAAGGTGGTTCCATTCTGAGGGGACCCCAGTGTCCCTTGTGCCAGCTGGACCCTTCCCACAGTATGTTGCAGTTTGAAATGTTTCAAGCAGACAGTGATGAGCTAGAGGGAAGAAGTCTGAGGCCAATGAAGAGAGATTTCAGGGCTTTGGGACGGCTTGCCAAGGGTTCAGGAGCACAAGTTCTATTCTCCTCTGTCCTTCCAGTTCTGGGGACTGGTGAATGGACCAAACTTCTCAGTTTGGACTTGGAAGGCTATGACAGACATTTTGATGTCTTCTTCTGCCCTTGGCCCTGGTTTAGAGGATGTGACAGATACAGATATTACTTGGTCTCTCTACCCAGTGACTCCTTGGCTTTGGGATAGGGTTACAAATAAGGCAGTGGATTCATACTTACAGATCAAGATCACAGCTTAAGACCAGATTTATTTACTTGGCTGATGCTAGTGAGCCTTGGCTTTCACACACTAGGTAGAAGTTGCTGAGGCAAATTGATGTGCAGGTTATGGTAACATTTATCAAATGGAGCAGTCATCTGCTTTGTAGGGGAAAGTGCAAAACTCATATAATTCAAATATACATTTACAAAATATGTGAACACTATATAAAATACATGCAGTGATTGTGTAATGGTAAAACAGATTTGCTCCAGAAAGGCTAAATTCAGAACAATCTCACATCTGAGAACACCAGGTTGTCCCTAGGTCAGACCAAGTCATGGTAAGAAGGGAGGTGAAATGAAGAAGTGTCATTACATTTAAAGCCTGTGCTTTTCTGGATTACATTTGAGTGAACATTACTGATTTAAAAACATTTGTTCTCCCTCAGAAATACCAAAATGCTGTGTTCCCACCATGAGGTAATTGAACTATAAATTCTAAGTATATTTTAAAAATCTAGTGTTTGAACAGCTGTTTTAAACAATACAACCAATAGGCTATCAGGAACAGCTGCTGACCTGGGATATACTGTAAGATGAATAAACAGATGAACATCATAAAAAGATGAATGATGAATACACATCATTCTCCTACGACTCTGAATGCCATTTCTGAGCAGAGAGACAAAACTGGGTACAGAATACAAATCTTATCAGATTGTTGGCAGGCTGAATACGTATAAATAGGCTCATAATGCTGATTTAACTCCTATCTATGCTGACTTTGCTCCACAAAAAATCCAGAATAAAAGAATATCATCCCAGACAAAAATGAGCATACACGAAATAATTGAAAGAGAAGATAGGGTGAATAAATAAATGAAGATGTAGAATAGGAGAATCACATTTCATCAAACAAGTACTAAATTAGAATGGAATTAAGGTCATCATCTCTATAAGAGGTACCTTGTCATGATGACAGTGACTTAGGATATACTGTGAAAGCATATTCGTAAAGCCAAATTCTGCTCTTTGCTGGACATTTATTCTTTCAGATCAATGAAACAACATTTGGCCATAATGAAAGCCTTTAGACTTCTTTAATAAATTGCAGTACTCAGTAGGACTTTTAATCAATGAAAAGAGAAATGGATTTTTATGGCTGGTTTTTGGATGTGGCTACGAATTAAAGTAATGTTGAAATATGTTTCCCTTTCCTTTTATTTTAAGACAGATTTATGCCAAAAATCTCTTTTTCTTCTCATGAGATTGGTTTATATATCTATTCTTATGACTAGCTTACCAAAAAATGTCGATGGCAGAGTGAGTGGAAATTATACTAGAAATGTTACCAATAATGGATTTCTTTAAAGTTGTTTCCCCTACCCAGTCCCCAAACTTTTAATGCTTGAGAGTGAAGAGCACGCTTGGATTGCCAGGAATAAAAGCCCAAGACTTTGGGATGAATTATCTGCATCTCTTTGGTAAGCAGAGATGGATGGAAACTACTTGGGCGTCTCACAGTTTTTATTTTTTTACTGTCTTTTCTCAGTGAGTTTAAATAGCACCCAGAGAAAACTCATACTTCCCAACTCTCAACACTTGTGCCTGCAGCACTGCTTCTAAAAAGGCTTAACAGCTGGATGAGGTTATTGTCTGGAAGAACGATGAGCTGAAGCTGTGCAAGACAATTTTGCAACCGGAAAGCAGGCTGGAAAGCTGAAATGCGACTCAGTGTAATCCCTTTTGGCTGAAAGGACACCTTGCAATCATTTATATTAATTGCTTAGGAGTACTTAGGAGCTCCTTGCTTCTTGCACATCCATTTGCACAAAAAATAACTCCTGTTGTCTGTAGTAGATACAGAGACACCGTTACCACCAGGTGTATGAAGGTCCTGGTTCCACATCAATTTACATTGACTGCAGAGCTTTTGAAATCACCCACTGGCACAAAACAAGGCCATCTCCTCAACCTGATTAGTGACTGCAGCTACCGCCTCTCCTCTGTAATTGCTTTGCAGCTGCACTGAATGGAGCTGAAGGCCTTGAAAAGGATTGTGAAATAGCAGCAAGCTTAGGGATTATTTTTTTTTCAGAAGTAATCGGTTGTCCTGGGTTGAAAGGTACAGGCTAACTTTTCTTCTAATACTGGGGAAAATTGTACTTCTAGAAGACTCTAGTGTCTGAATTTGTGAAAATATTTACTTTATAGCCAGCCAGGCTCCGTGGGATTCAAGGTCTTGGTGTTTTCGAGCCTTGCCAGGTGCAGGGACAAGGAGGAGCGAGGCCTAGGCATTTGACCCAGGCTGGCCAACAGGATTATTTCATACCATGAACATCACATTCAATATGAATTAGAAAAGTTTGCTGTGTAGCTCTCTCTCCCTTGATGGCGGAGGGTCCAGACAACTCCTTGTCCCGGTGCCGGACCCCTGAGGCCTTCCCATCTTCCTGAAGCCATTGCGCTGGCAGTGTCCGCCATTTGCTGTCCACTGCTGGGAGTGCACAGCTTCCTACTGATATAATTGGCTGAGTATAATTCCTGTATCTTATATCAGTATTGGGATTAATACTGGTTCTTTAGTATTATTGTTAATTATTTAGTCTTGGTCTATTAAATCTATTTATATTTCAACCCTTGTGTTTCCCTCTGTTTCCCGATTCCCCTTTCCGGATGGGGAGGGGTCATCAGGTAATAGAATAATTGTCTAAACAACAATAGAGTGTTACGGGTTTTTCTCAAACCGTAACATAGGTTCATAATATTTGTGGCATATAAATAGGTCTCTGTCTCTCCTGCAACTCTCTGACATTTTGTTCCTGTTCCCTGCTGGAGGTTTTCCACTCTCCTCACAGCACAGCCATGCAAACAGAGTACTCTGTGGGGATGGATCAGCTGAAGGGGTGGAAACCTCTGGCGGTAAAGTGAGAGCAAGTGGCTGATGGAAGAGACAGGATCTGATCTGCTGCTGAGAGAAAAGAATTTTTCTCTGTTAGTGGCACATCTGTTTTATGAAGGTTGCAACCCTCTGCTGATCTGTGTGCCAAACCCACCAGATGCGTGGTCATAGAGACATTATTGAAGCAATGAGGAGGAGACATTATTGAAGAGCAATGAGAGGTAATCCAACAAGACAATATCTGGTTCACATTCTGTGTTCCTTTAAATTCTAAACATACCTGGCAGTCAAGCCAATGTCATCAGCCTCTGTCATTACTTTAAGGGCAAGCACTTCTACTTCCTGCCCCAAAGGGGCAATACACTTAGGGGTCTGCTGGTAGTGCTGTGGAGGGGGATTGTGCAGTGTTCTTTGTTATAGGAAGCAGAGCAGTGTAAAACAAGGGCCTTTTGTTGGTCTTGCTGTTGACGCTGTGTGCCTGGACAGGTGAGAATCTCTAGAGGAAGAGGAGGAACACAGAAGCCTGATGATCCAGGGTGTTAGTTTCTAACATTTTATGTTACTGTTTTTTTGCCTGGAAGATCTGAGTACCCTGGCTTTGGAAGGGTTATCATATTCCCCTGGGCTCTTGGCAAGGTTCATTAAGGGAAGATGACAGATAATTGCAAATCAAGCCTCTGGCTGACCTGCAGTTCTTTCACTCTTGGCTAAATGCTCTTAAATCTGTAGTCATTTTTATGCTTCTAGTATAATTCAGGAGCAATGTGTAGGATAGTATAAATGAGACTCTTCGTGTTTTTGGTCTTCTTAAGCTTTTCTTGGCTCAACTAATAGGGAAGACAGTGTTGGTGTAATCCACAGAAACGTGGTAGGGGGTGGGAAAATTTCAGGTAAAGCAGTGTTGTGCACAGTAATGAGGAAGTGCTTTTTAAAATGGGACCCAGCATGTCCTGGGGAGTAATAGCCAAATTATTATCCATGTTTGTTTCAGTCAGCATTGAGCAGGAGTGGAGATGAGGATGCTTCTTATGTGACTGAAAGCACCTGCTGAAATGATGCTGCTGCTTAGTTCCCCAAGGGGTTGAATGTGAGTGGGAATGATCAGTGAGAATACCTAATGAAATAAAGAGGTTGGAAGGTGTTAATTGCACCATGTGATATTCATTTGCTACTCCTTTCTGGAAAGCATTACGACTTGTCTTGCTGTTACCAAAATTTGGATTTATAAATGTAGTGCAAATATCTTGTGCATGGTGTGGTGCCAGAAGAAGCTCTATATGTTATACCTTTTTCTCTTTGCTCCTCTTATGAAAATATCTGAGAGATAGGACTGCAGTATTTTTCAGTATTAGGATATGTAAAAATATGGCAATTCTGGGAAATATTACAGAGATGGTTACTCCAGCACAATCTGCAAAAAGGCTGTAAGAATATAATCTCTTAAATTGTTTGAATTATGAAGTGGCTGGGGAGAATGGCAAAGCATGAGGTAAACGGAGCTGAAGAACAGATGAGTGCCAGCAAAGGTAGAAGCAGCAAGTGAGATGTCCCCTGTGATCAGTGGATCACTAACCAGGTGAGCAAGGGGGGAATACAGATGGTGATGTTTGTCATACATCTGAAGTCCTTCTCTGCTAAAACACCTTGTGAAGCCTTAATTTGAAGGCTGGGGTCAAAGGGAAAATTGTTCTTTTTGATAACTGCGTGAACCTTCAATGCATCTGGCCTATATCAGGAACAATGGATGAATTGAAGACAGAATGATAACTCTACCTGACAAATGCGATATTGGAGCTCTGTAGGGAAATTACAGCTGACATGTTTAGCAGTTCTGATTTTAGATTTGTGACTAAACACATGTTGTTAATTTTAGTGTATATGTAGAAAAAAATATAACTTGTTGGCAGGGGGAAAAATATTTTGCTTTAGTTGCCAAGATAGATATATCACAGGCAAGCATTCCCTGATGCTTATAGAGATGTTTACACAGACTGCAAACAGAGAGTGTAGACTGGTCTTGTTACGGCATGACATCAGGCTGAATGAAATACTGTCTCTGTAGGTCTGCTGGTGAGGTTTAAGCAAAAGCTCCTCCTATGCAATGGCTTAAAAGGAAAAAAAAAAAAAAAAGGAGGTGAAGCTCATGAAGTTTAAGATCGCTGTGACTAAGAAGGAGTTCAAGTGATCCCTACTGCCGGGACCTCACACAAGTTTCAGAGCATTTAGTGGCTGGTTCCTGATCAGTGCCATTTCAAACCAATTTCTATGGGGCTGCATTTCAATATATACCTCATAGAGAGACTATGAGAGATTGACTTAGAGAAAGGGACTGACAAATTGACTCTCATTTTTAAAAGAAGTCATGGCTGTATTTTATGAATTCCCTTCTGGTGGCTGAACATGAAAACCTGATGACAATCAAAATCTGTCACGTTTTCTTGCTGCAAATAGGATTTGTTTGTTTAATAATTAATTATGTGGTTTGTCCCAAAATGTTAAAATCAGATGGAGGTCTAGGCTTAGATCTTTTTTTGGGAATAGGTATTCTTACCCAAGATGAACAAAGTAAAATGTAATGTCACCTATGAAACATACTGTTTAACTATTCTTTTGCTTATGTTTTCCAGCTTGTACACATACTGTATTTCATAGGGTTTTTTTTGTTGTTGTTCTTTTGCAGTTGCTGTGAAGAGTGTAGTTTTTGCTATTATTATTTAGGTTGATCTTCATAACTAGTCTAAAAGTTCAAGAAAGGAGGTAATTTTTCTAACTGCTTTGTCAAATACATGCAATGCACTTCCTCTGAAATGCAGACAGCAGTGAAGATTTCTCAGTTCTGGATTCAGCTGATAATTTATTCTTATCACTTTGCTCTTTCACATGTGTTGGTTCTGCTGTGCTGACAAAAGTTAACAACTAGAGAGGACACAGTTGCAAAAATATTCTAGGAATGTTTATTCACATGTGTAAATGAAGTTACATTCATCATTTTATAATTTTTACATCTCTCTAGTTTTTTAAGTGCTTAGGTATTGTTGAAGTGTCTTCCTGGGAATGAATTCCCAAGCACCAGCCTACACTGCAATAAAGCTTAATTGTGCACCAGAAACTTCTTGTATCAGATATGTTTAATTTTTCTTTCATGATAATATCAGATACGTACCGACTTACACTTAAAATTTAAATAAGCTAGGGGTCAAAGGCAAGTTCGCCACTTCCAACAAATCATTGAATATATGATGGTAGGCTTTAGTATCTATTTTATAGGTACTTCAGCATAGTGGCAATGGAGGCCAGTGAGCAAGAGGCTGTGCAGTAAAACACTATTTTTCTAGTACATTCTCATAGTATGTAATAATGGCTAGTAATACCAGTGGAGTTACTAACCAGGGATCCTTTTTACTAGTGGGAGGGAGTACAAAGGTGAGGTAATTGAAAAACTTATGTTTTTATTTTTCTGTTTACCCAGTTTTGTTCTTTATTTGGTATTTACTGGGACTACAAAGCACATCTGAAATGACAGTCCAGACATTCTCTAATAACAGAAAAGGAATAATGTGAAACAAAACTCTCAATCAAGTTACCATCTTTCTTCTTTGGGATACATCCTCATAGGAGGAGGAGAGGAATAAACAAATGTGGTTTACTTCTAAGACTAAACCAAGAAATTAATATTTGCACTATTCAGAGGTAGACTTTTGAAAAGGCATTTCAAATGCTTAGCACTTTGAGGTAGGGAGGCAGCTTTCTGCTTCTCAGAAGCCCGTAAGCAGTGTTTCTAATGATGGAGGAATGCAAGACCTGATACTGATATTTATGGGGTTTTTTGAGAGGGAGTAACTGAAGAAAAGTAACCATAAAAATTCCCTAAATATTTTGATTCTCAAATTGTTTGACTACGGATACTCCATATGGGCATCTTGCTCTACAAAAGTGGCTAGAGAGAAGGCAGAAGTCTCCCTGGCGTTCACCTTACCGAATACAGCAGGGCTTGGATCTGAAATCAAGGACCAGACAATGTTCATATTGACCTGTTTCATGAGCTTTTTTTTATTTTGAAAATACATGTGAGAGGTTAGACCTGAGAAATGGTGCTGTCTTGCTTACTTTGCAGCTGTGCTAGCTGGGAGATGAGGCTGGTGAGAGACTTTGTGGCCACCGCAAAACTATGTTCCCACTAGGCTTTCTGAGGGCAAGGGATATGGTCTAGTTACAGCTAGGGTTGATGCCTTTGTATCTTGGCTTTGAGAAGATCCTTGTAGCTACTGCACATTAGACCCTAAGAAAGGAGGGTCAGTATGTTTGTGTTAGGACTAAGTAGATGCAGAAGCAGCCTTTCAGCTGTTGTTCAGTAACAGATTTCGTCCCTGTAGAATATGTTTGGAGGGAAAAGAGCTACAAAATTCAAAATATCTAGTTCAGATTTTGCTGCTATATAAAAGGAAGTTGATGATAAAGGGTTATCAATATTAAATAAAAGAATTTTTACTCTAAAATGCTGTGCTTTGAAAAAATTAATGAAGTATTATTGAGGGGGAAGTCAGAGAAAAGTTTTTACTGATGGCTGAATGAGCATTAGCAAGATTCTGCAATTTACTTTGCATAATATTTGGAAATGTGGTAAAAAATGAAAAGCACTTTAGCATATTAGGGTGATCATTGGAGCATCACCTGAGGGAATTATAATCTTGAAGCATTTTTGTGAATGCTTTAGAACTGCCATGAAGTGAAATTAATCTGTTTATAAGAAGAGAGACTTGCCCACCATAACATGAAAGATTTACCTTCTTGATTACTTTGCAGAGCTTTGTGAGAGGAACAAACGATTTTTTCTGTTAAATAAAATTATGGGAACAGGACTTGATTCCTGGGTTCTGAAGATAGAGGGAAGCCAGAAATATACATATTCCATGAGGAAAAGATGATAAATATTCTGTAGGTAATAAGCAGAACTGATTGAAGATTTCAGAGTACCTTGATTTCACTTCTTTGCCAGAAAGCCAAATTGGCTGTGCATAAAAAGAATTCTCTTAGCATTCAATGGTGAGTAGAATGAGCTGTGTATATATTACTGTTCCTGACCTCTTTTAAGTGAATAAGGTGGGGGGAGGACATTTTGGTCGAAACACTACACTAATATGCAGTAATTCACAGGGGGATGGAAGTTAGGGCCCTTTCAAGACTGCCTGTAAGCCTTGTTGTTAATATCTTTTTCTCAACATTTCCTGTCTTGTGCAGCCCAGTTTTTGCTTAGTGGCTAATTACCTATTTGTAAACTGTTGTATTTGTTTGCCATGTTTGGTCAATAGTCTAGAAAAAACTATTTCTGGACATGTTTGTTGTATTCACTCCAGCTATTCCATGTTATGTTGATCAGTCACATAACTCATAACACTATTTCTGTTCTTTGATAGTATGACCAAAATATTTAAATCAGAGAAAAATTCCATTATGTAATTAAAAATGGGCATCTGATTTATTCAAATAATCACTGTTTTGCCAAATGTTTAGGGTTTACTCATATGCCTGTAATGGAAAAAAAAACAACCCCACCAGCTCCTGATCATCCATTTCATTTGTAAGGATGCAAATTTACCATTTTCTTTACTTTTAGAACAAATCAATATAGTAATGATTTTGGTCTTGCTTCTGTTGGAAGTATAAGATTTTCTTTGGTTTTGTTGGAAACAAAACTAAACGTGAGATTGCTTAACATTTTTTTTTAAAGTAGAGCAATTAAATATCTGGGAAAATTATAAAGATAAGCTTAAGGTGGACCCTCTTTAAGCTTTCATTGTTGTGAGCTAAGACAATGACAACTGGATATGACATCTGTACTCCGCTAAATAATTTAGTTGGTACTGATGCTAAAATATCTATTTCTTCATTCCCAATAGAGCTGGCATTTAATGTTGCACTTTTAAACATTTTCCTTTAAGTAATTGGATTAATATAAAGAGTCAAAGTCATCATTAATGACATTTCTTATTAGTTCACCAGGAGTTCAGAAAAAAATTGGCCCTACTACTACTTTCAGATTTGAAGTTTAATGAATGAACGGGAACAATACTAAATTGCTTTATTTTTATGCTACTTTGGTTTTGAATTTTTCCCAGTAAAACAATGACTGGTGAGAGAGTTACTTTATTTTTTTTCTTTATGGAATTACTTGTATATGTGCAGGAGTGTTGATCTGCATGAGGATCTCTCTACAGAGAGACTTAGGTTGGATCGATGGGCCAACATTAATAGTATGAGCTTCCACAGACCAAGTGCCAGGTCCCGCACTTGGGCCACAACAACCCCATGCATTGGTACAGGCTTGGGGAAGTGTGGCTGGAGCTGCCTGGCGGAGAAGGTGTGACAAGTTTGTGAGTCTTCGCTCAAGAAATCCAGAGCATAAAGAGTCTAGCCATTAAATACTGCCTTATCTGTCTCTTCACTGAGTAAAAGATTAGAAAAGCTGTGGCAACTTCTCTGTGTCTAAATGCCTGAATCTCTTCCACTCTGGTTCACACAGGTGCCAGTTGATTGAAAATCTGGATTTTCGGTGGTGTGAGAAAAGACAGTTGTAATCTTTTAGTGTTTTCCTTGTCTTGGAGGAAAGACAGTTCTTGTAGGAAAGGACAGTGACAGCTTTTGTGGTTTGGGATCTAAATTTGGCTCCTATGCTGTCTCTAGCACAGCAGGCAAGTGTTTTTTCACTGAAATGTGAAGTGTTGACTTTCACATGAGCATTTGTGGATGGTTTGGCATTGTAAAAGGTCATTTCCCTTACCTCCTATAGATTTCTGTAGGGATTATTCTGAGCTGGAAACATATGTACCACGTGTGGCACATGAAGCACAGCCGGCTTTCTCCCTGAGAGCAGCCGGGGACTTAGTGTTTGCCCTCTTGTGGTTCAGCTTGTGGTGTACACCACCAGACTACATGATAAAGCCCCCAGGCCATGTTATTTGCTTTTTGGAGACTGGAAGTGTAGAGAAATGGTTGCAAGCCCAAAAATGTAGGTTTGTTTAAGTATTTCTTGGTTTTTTCATAGCCTCACTTTGTAAGTACCAGTGTGGTTGTTTAGCATGTATAAACATGTTTAGCATGTTAAACAAAGACAGGAATTTACATGGACACGCTTTTGTTCTCAAAATCAAAGTATATAAACAGGACACTTTAAATGTAGTTTCTGTCAAGGCAGATACAGAGTATGTTTATATTGGGTCAGTAATGATAACTTTGTGGAGGGGAAACACCGTAAGGAAAATCTGTTGGGCTGTGCTCTGATATCTTTTATTTAGCATAACCTTTAGTAGCTCCCTTTGTATTTGGGATGTCAAGAGTTGTTCAGGAAGAGCCAAGGGCTCAGAGTTTGGCCTGGCAATTTGAATCACAGATTCCTTAAAGCATTAGAAGTACTTGCATTTAAGATGTTAAATAAAAGGGCTTATGAACAACAGAAATATGAAACAAGTACCTTGGCAAATAGCTTCCTTATATGAGAGTGTTTTAGTAAGTGCCATTTGCTTGATTTATGAACACATTTGGAAATAAAAATAATTACCTCTAATAATAAATGTTATATTAGGAAACACAAGAGCTAATTTTACAGCTGTATCCTGATCTCAGTCATTTTGACCTTGACATACAGTGCAACAATTTCACAGAGATTTTTGTTGCCATTAAGATGATAAAATGTTTCAAAAGCCACTGAGAGGACAGAGGGGCAGAGAAATGGACTTTCTGTCAGGATAAATCTTTGATCTGTTATAAGCACCCTACCAGGGGCATTTGTTTATTCTACTGTCATGATGGTGCAAAGTGTAAACATCATGTTAGAAAAGGGCAAGCATCAATTAAGTGTGAAAAAAGATCAAAATCAAAGTAATCAGAAAAGCAACTGACCCAGGGAGGAGGTACAGTTTGGGTAAGAACCTGAAGATAAATGAGGTGAGAATAAAGGTAAAACAGGAGGGGTTGGGAGGCACAGGAGGAGAGACATAAAAATGGAGAGAGAATAAGAGAAGGGAGCAATAGAAGCCATTGATCATAGTCTGCATTTAAACACAGATCAAGGCAATCTGCTACCTTAGGCTCAGCCCCAAAGGAAGCATGGATATCAGTTTTAAGGGGGCAGTGACCCACCAGAGGGAGGATCAAAGCAAAGACTGTGAAATTCAGAAGTAGCAAGGAGGTATCTGGGAGTGAAGGAGGGATTCTAAGAGAGATGTTATATATTTTGTTTTTAGATATTGCCACCAGCACCTAAGCATCTTAACTGTTTGAAATGAAGTATGCCATAACTTCAAGAAAATGCTGGGTGTATGTTAGGGGATAGTCGTTTGTGCAACGTGAAAGAAAAAATTATTCAGAGAAGACAAGAAGTCTTCTTACAACCTGGTCTTCAGCCAGGATCCCTCCTTGTCATTGAAACTGTGAAATGAGAAAAATCTGACCTCTGTGAATTGTGTATAACAAGGAACATCTGTTCTAAGGAGGTGCTGTTGAGTAGCTAGCTTGCTTATGCCACTAAGTTGTTAGTGCTGTCTGTAGTTTTCCCCTCCCCATTTGTGAATCTTGATCTCAATATATCAGTTTTCTTTGATAAAATTATTCTCTCCTTGCCTTTGGCACAGGAGTCAGAAATGAAAACTCACTGAGACTCTTGGGAATGTATATTTAGTAATTGCATTAAGTAAATTAAAAGTACAGTAATCAAGAAACCTTTGTGTTCTTCTTGAAGCATATGAATGGTGAGAGCAAGGAGGATAAATAGTGCAAACATTTAAATCTTTTACACGGGTGTTCTTCACTTAAAACAAAACATTGACACAGCTTGCAACTGTAATGAAATCAACTTTCAGTATTTTCCATAAACTTTGATTAGAGAGCCTTGGCCAGTGTTTGGTCCTCTAAGAGTATTACATGTTGCTCCTTTCACCCAAGGGCAGATGTTCTCTCATTTCTGAGGCATGTTTAGGAAGGCAAAACAAGGGGAGGATGAGAGCACAACCCTCCCTTCTGCAAACCTTTGGCCAACTCAAACATGCTGTTATTTCCTCTTTGCACTGACCTGGCATCCTGCCTGTGTAGTATCCTTCTGCAGTAACAGGATCAACTGGAGCAGCGGTTTACATTCCCAGTTGCTGCCTGCTGGGAACATTTCTCCCTTGCACAGTCTTTGCTTTATTCCCCACAGCCGTGCAGCATGGTCCCCCTTCCTCTCAAGCTAACGTGAAGGCACAGGAGCGCATAACCATGAGTTCATCTTCCCATCCCAAGTCCCACCTACTAGTTGCACAATCTGTGAGAGAAATATGGAACTTACCACCTGGGCTGGAGAAAGACTTACTCTCCCATGCACTGACACAGCTAGTTGCACAGTGTCTTGAAAAAGGTATATTTGTGCAACATATAAACTTAATGAAGAAACCTCTGAAATGTTGATTCTCTTGTTGGAGGAGGCTCCCCTCATTATGTACTCTGCTTCCCAACACATGGTATTCTGCATGCATGCTCATTCTGGCAGTGCACAAAAGGATGTGCACGTGCATATTGAAGAATCAAATCAAACCCTATAGCTTTAATTCTGGAGCAAGATGTTTTGTTTTACTAACAAAGCTTATGGGCATTTAATTACATTTATTGTTTTGTAACAAATTACAGCACTGTCATACCTGGCAGATTTGTTAGAAAAAAATATGAAATGGTAAAAAGGCAATTTAGGGAGGGATGATTCAAGTTCCCATTTATTTTCAAATTTGAAAACAATTCAACTTTTCTTTATAGTTCTCCAAGTCACCTGCTCTCATAAATTCAGAAATATAATTTAAATGCAGCTCTGAAGCAGGGAGGTATTTTCTGCTGAGTGATTCAAGAATGTTACAGTCCTTTTCAGCACAGGAAAATTAATTAGGGAGGCAAATGATAATAACGACAATACACAGAATAAAAGGAACAATCTAATTTAGAGATTTTAGGTTTATACAAGGAAGAATTTCAGCTGAAGAAGGACATGAATGAAGCAGGAGGAAATTTCACCCTCATCTGCACTGGGAGTCCACTTAGATGAAACGTCAAAGGCAATAAGTGGTGGGTGCTTAGGGGGCTAAGTTCTTACCTCAAAGGCGTCGACCAAAGCAGCAGGCTTTTGATTCAGTTCAGCTCTATGAAACAATGTCGGCTCCTTTGAGCCTTGACAGCTCTTCCACTGTGGTTCCCACTGCTCTCTCCCTCCTCACTCCCTTTGTATCTTGCTTGTCCCTGCTCAGGTATGGGCAACTTCTGTACCACCTTCCCAGCTGTTTCAGCAGAGGGGTACAGAGAGAAGATCCCAAAGAGGGTCTTGGCCCCACTCCTCAGCCCCTGAGATTTGCCAAGCATTTGGGCAGTGGTCTCTCAGAGTCTTCTGTTGTCTTAGACTGAGCATCTTCCAGGTCTGTTTAGTTGCCAGATGGCTAGCAGAGGCAATGAAAGGAGTTTCTGTTCGACTCTGGATGTTCCACTTCTGGATGTTTCAGCTAATAGAATAAATCACCGTTTATCTTACTGCATAAGATTTTGAATGAATATATAAATAACTTCCAGTGTTTGCCCAGGTTCCTGAGTAAGGGGCTATTAGGTCTAAATACTTGTCAGCTGGAAGAGGATTAGAGCTTATATTCAGGACTCTCCCAGTATTTCATTCACTGTACACACTTAAGTCTGTAAAATTTGACATGGGGTAGAAAAGATGATCAAAGCAATTTAGTAGTTTCAGCAGAGACACTCTCAGCTTGAGAATTTAGCTCTTCACTTCAGTCTTGCTCTTGCAGAGCAGATAAGGTGGTGTTTAAAGGAGTCAGCATTAGGAAGGCTGTTTACTAGTACAGAGCACTGTTTTAAGTGGCTGTCTAGGACTTACACTTGTGCTATGGGTGTTTTAGGTGCCAGTATTTTCTGGTTAAGTCAGGCTCAGATCTTTGAAGATGTATACCTAAGCCCTATTGCTGTATGTCTGGGAAATCAGTTCCTATGAGTTCCTATGGTTCTTAACTTCATCTCTTCTACCGAGGCTCTGTCTTCCTTGCTACAGACTTTCCCCCAGGTCTCCAGAGCCTGGGATTTCTGCCAGGTAGTCTGTATGGTAAAGACTGAGATGAAGGCAGCATTCAGTATATCTCAGCCTTTTCTATGTCCTGTGTTGCTGGATTATCTTCCTCATTCAGCAGGAGGCCCACAATTTCCCCGGTCTTCCTTTTGTCAGCTACATATTTATAGAAGTCCTTCCTGTTGCCTTTATCACCCCTCCCCTGATTCAGTTCTAGCTGGGCTTTGGCTTTCCTTACTCAGTTGCTGCACACTCAGACATTGTCTCTGTATTCCCTTCATGTTGCTTGCCCCTTGTGTATACTTCCTCGTTATGTATGATTTCTGACAGGAACTCCTTGTTCATCCATGCAGGACTCCTGGCATTTTTGCCCAACTTCCAGCTCTTTGGGATGGACTACTCTTGATCTTGGAGGAGGTGATCTGGTGAATATCAACTAGCTTTCTTGGGCCTGTCTTCCCTCCGGGGCTTTATCCCATGGGACTCTACCAAGCATCTCCCTGGAGAGGCCCAAGTCTGCTCTCCTGAAGGGTAGTGCTGTGATCTTGCTTTTACCCTGCTCTGCTCTTTCAGGATCCTGATCTCTACTATTTCATGATCACTGTAGGCTTCAACCTTCACATCCACAGCGAATGCCTCCTCATTTGTGAGTATGAGGGGCAGCAAAGACCCTCTCCTCATTGGCTCCCCAATCACTTGGGTTAGGAATTCATCATTGATGCTCTCCAGGAACCTCCTGGGTTGCTTATGCTCTGTCATGTTGTGAGGCTGCTTCTAGCTGTCTGCAGAAGGCCTCATACCCATGTTCCTCCTGGTCAGGCAGTCTACAATAGACACCATTACAATGTAATCCGTACTGGTCTGCTCTTTAATCCGTAACCTATAAACTCTCAGTTGGTTCCTCATTCATCCTCAGGTGAGCTCCATGCATCCCAACTCTTCTCTCACAGAAAGGTCAGCTCCTCCTCTTCTCCTTCCTAAAGAGACTGTATTCCTTCAAGTCTCTATGATCCCAGGTAAGTGACTTTTTCCAGAAGGGGGCAACACAGCTGGTCAAAGGGCTGGAAGGCATGTCCTCTGAAGAGAAGCTAAGGTGTTTGGGCTTGTCTAGTTTGGAGAAAAGGAGGCTGAGGGGTCTCTACAGCTCTCCACATTGCTCTCTACAGCTTCCTGAGGAGAGGGAGTGGAAAGGGAGGTGCTAAGCTTTTCTCCCTGGGATCCAGTGATAGTACGTGTGGGAATGGTAAAAAGTTGTGCCAGAGGAGATTTAGACTGGACGCTAGGAAGCATTTCTTTACCAAGAGGATGGTCAAACACAAGATCAGGTTTCGTAGAGAGAAGGTTGATACCCCAAGACTGTCAATGTTCAAAAGGCATTTGGACAATGTCCATAATAACATGCTTTACCTTTTGGTCAGCCCTGAAGAGCTATGGCAGTTAGACTAGATGATCATTGTAGGTCTCTTCCAACTGAAATTATTGTACTGTATTGTATTGTATTCTATTCTATTCTATTCTATTCTAACATGTGGACAATCACTTCTGCATGAAAGATGGCTTTTCTTACTATGCTTTATGTTTTGTTCTGCTGTATTTGTTATTAAATACCTGTATGTCAGTCAGTACTAACGCTAACAAGTGAATAACAAAACAGCTCTGCAGATCAGCGAAGAGCATCTGCCCATACCAAAATTTATCATACCAATTTTATCATTGATTAATCTCTACTGAAAACACTGAATAATCTAATAGAGACAGTATTTAATCATCAGGTGTTTAGGTAATGCATCAAAATGTAAGTGATACTACCTTGAAGGTGTTTATCACTTGATATTTTTATTTATGTCAACAGCACAAGTGGAGCTTGTGGAGTATGCTTAAGTCTAAATGAAATGCTTTCCTACCTCCAGGCATAATCTGACCAACATCCTGTACAGTTAACACTGACAGCTTCTCTTCTGTATCCACTCTTATCACACCAAAACTCAGACAATTCATAGATAACACTGCTTTTCCTGGAGGAGGCCCACCCAGTTCTGGAGGTCTGAAAAACAGAAAGTCAAACCACATAAGAATCAAGAGAAAAATGTTCATCAAAAACACTGTGCAAGTCTCTCAGGCTTATTAAGGTAAAGAGAAATAATGGTTTCTCATTTTGAAGAGCAATGATAGGTCTCTCATTGTAAACAAAAAGAGTTCAGGACTGGTAACACATTTTAAGTATATGAAAAAAGAACTACAATAAAACATCACATAGTTTCCCCCCTCTCTAAAATGTTACAGAGAGGATTTAGCTCTATTATGGGCAAAGAACTGTTAAGAATAAGCACTCAAAGGCTAAATTTCCTAAGCACCAGGAAAAATTAGGAACTGTTTGGAAGGCTTGACACCTCTTACTCTGAGGAGAATTGATTGAGGACCAACAACTCCATTTTATGCAATCATTCAACTCAGGATGGACCAGAACAAAAGATTCCAGGTGCTGTTTAAAAAAAACCAAACAGTTCTTTAAGTTCATTTTTTTTTAAAACTGGGAAACGTCAGTACTCCCACCAGAGAAAGACTTTCAAAAATCTCAAACTTTTTTTTCCAAGTTTTCTTGAAATTGAGTTTCTGAAAAAGCACATTTTGATCAAAATGTCTGTCAAAAAATTCCAGCATATTCCATCCGTATGCCTATTCATAATCAAAGTATTTCCTTTTTTTCAGAGCATCTCTTGCTCTCTCCAGAAATTCAATGGTATTTTTCAGGCCAGTTACAAGTATTTTTTTTCCTTGTGTTAGCCCCGTGTTTACAAGACATTGTAAATAAGCTATTAGCTGAAGATCAACATTTTCTTCCTCCCAAATAAGTAAGTCTTGATTTGGGGGGCATTTTATAAAGGTTCTCCAGCAACATCAGTGAGGGAAAGCCCTTGCTTTCCCAAGTGGTTAAAAAAAACACATTATGGCTGACTATTTTTAGAAAATATTAAACTTTTTAAAGAAAACAAAACAAAAATCACCCCTCCTTCAGGGAAGGAGATACCCATGAGCCCCAGACGTCCTCTGTCTAGGTCTTTGGGCATACTTTTCTGAGCACCATTTTAACACCAGATACATTTCAATAGTCAAGGAATGCTTCAGTTCACTTCTCAGAAAAGAGAATTACCTGCGAATAGCAACAGTTAGTGCCTCTGAAGAACTAGCACAGGGACAGATTACTTCTGGTCTCAAACCTCTGGACTGAAATACATTCAGGAATGCATCACATGAGGATATCGACCCTAAAAAGAACAATCATGCAATTGGTAACATTTTGCCAAGGGCAGGAAAGCTTGTGCTGCAGGATTTCAAACTCTATGCTTACTCTCAGCCTAGCTATACAAATATGGTTGCATCCATGCACAAAAAATATACTTTGAATATGTTATTAGGTATTAGTTATTCCAGTCTATTATTTGATGTTAGATTTGTAGGAAAACAACCACCAGTGGTTAACAACTAACTCACTCAATGAAATTCACAACTGCATACTCTCTGGCAGCACTCTGTAACACTTAACATCATGGGAAGTCCTTCAGTGATCAGAGCATTTTGTCACTAAGGGTAACTGTATCTGTCTGTTTCCTATATAGTTCCTATATGCATGTTTCTTATGGAGATCACAGAAGCAAGGCATTTAGAAACTAAATTTAGAAACTAATGCTTCTGACATATCTTAACTTCGGTTTAGAACTCTACCTGGCCTTTAGTACTCAGCCCAAAATGTTAGAGGGCATCTCCTCACCTACAGCTTTGTATTTTACAGTTGTGGAATTGCAGCATATAATGCAAACCAGCAAACTTCACTGATTATACTACATCCTAGGTTTAATTTCGTGTCAATTCATGTAAGAGTATAGCATTGATGAAAAGATGAAGTTTTAAAAATTAATTTACACAGCTAAATGTAGCAAAGAAGTGCAAACAGCAATGAACAAGCAGTAGTATCACAAGCATGCACACAGTATTTTACTATAGAATGAACCACTGAACTTTCTAAGCATCACCTCTGAAATGGCACTTACAAGTATAATCTTAGCAAGACTATTTCAAGCTTTCATCTTTTGCTTTCAAATGAGCCTGCATGTACATTCTAATAGTGGATATACTTGTGCCTTACCTTGTAAGATTTTTGCTTTTTCTTGTGTAGTATTCATGGAGGATGTACTTTGTCCATTCGCATTTGGTGTTTGGCATACAGGAGAGAACATACCACCATTTCCTTTCCTGATAGTTGCCCTCTTTAATTACTCTGCTGACTGAGTCTTGCTCTTTGTCTGGTTCTAGGTTTCTTTTCTTTCCCTAGGTTACTGAGCTTTCACCAAAGGCCTAATTTGAGTCAGATGCCATCCATGGCTTTGTTCCACCTTCTGATCCGCATTGAATACATTTCAGATCTTAGAAGTAACTACATGCCCTAGTCTTTCAAACATTTTACAATATAAGAGCTCACATTCCTGAATTTTGTTTGGTCAGACGTGCTGTGAAAGTAGTCTCCCAGCCAAGAACTGGTAGTCATGCTGAGACTTGCTCAGTCAAGCCAAATTATTTTGATCTCATTACCCTTGAAAGGTCCCTGGCATACTTTATTCAGGAACCAGCTGGTTAAAAGGCCGTGGATAAAGTGTGCAATTTTGCTTTCCTTTTGTTCAGATCTTGCTATTTGTTTTGAGATACTGAGCTCACCTGCTCAGAAGACCTTATTCAACAGACCCCTCAGCACCAGGACCTCATGTCACTGCTGTTTAACCTGTTGGCCACTCTTGATGCCACATTCTCTTCAGCCTTGACTATTCACTTTTATTATCTACTGTGAATGCTAATCACGAGAGCCACCAGGAAAGTGCAAGCATCCACAAAGAAATCTTCCCGTCAAAGATAGCAGGGGAATTCTTAAGAGAGACTCTAGTATGCATTCCCCTGGAATCTTCTCTGTAGCTCCTGAAGGGATGATGTTTTACCGCAACTGTTGAACACCTTGGGCATGTGTTGAACACCTTTTGCATGGTTTCTGTCTGGGACTGACATTGCTAAGAAGCAGTATTTGGCTTATAAGAATCTTTATTTTATTTTTTCAAATTGGATTGGTAAAGATTGTAGGGAGAGTAACAAAACTCTCTTCTTCTGCCTATTTTGTGCCTCCAACTTTCCCGTCAACAGGCATGCGACTGTCATGTCATCTGTCATCTGGGAGGCTTATTATACCTTATGCTTGAACCTGGATATGGATGCTCACAGTATTCAATCGAGTTTGCCTCCCTGCTACTTCCTGTCTAAATGTTTCCATTCTTATACAGGGATCCTTCTCGCATTCCTTCTTTGTCAGAGGAGTAACCTTCTCTAATCCAGACGATCTATATCCCTATAGCTCTTAATCATACGAAGCCTGGTTCATAGAAAGAGTGCTGCAGCAGCTACTTTCTTATACTCAGACTTTGGGTTCGTGCCAGATCTTAGGCTTCTGCAAGATGAATGTATGCATATACAGCTTAAAGGTCTGGACTGTGACTGCATTCAATCTCTTTCCCATAAGTTCAAGGAGAATGGTTCAAATTTCTCAAATGGCAGGATGCTTACTTTGTCTCTAGTCTATGGATGTCATGGATGTTATTGTTTCCTCTGTCCATGTCTCAGCAAACATTTGCTCAGGTTCTGGTAGTTATCATGATGCATCTTCACTGCAGAGGAATCTGGTTCCTTTTTCTCAGTGCCTGATTTGTGAAAGAAGTTGCTACTACAGAACAACTTTGTGAAGCTTTCAGATTATGAAGTGAGATAGCAGTACCTTATTCCCACCGAGTCCTTAAAATTTATTGTAGTAATCAATTCTGTGTGTTCCATTTTTCCTTCAGTCTTTCACACTATCGCACAACAGCCTGCCACTGCAGAACTTCTCTTGGAGATCTCTGGTGATGTGTACCCTCCTGATGAGACACTGTTTTCCAATTTAAATGTGCTCTGGATTATTGTGTGACCACCTTTAGCATTTAAATTCTTGTTCATCAGTGTCTAGGAAGTTGGCTTTCTTTATGCCTGTTGTCCTTCCCAGAAGAGCAGGGAAGGATTCAGGTCCTTGCATTGGACATCTCTATATGCTGGTTTTTTTCAAAGACTAGGTTTCTCTGCAAACCCTGCAAATACGTTCCACAATGTTGGTAGAGGCATTTTATCATAGCCTTTCCATATTTTTCCTAAGGCTTCATGCTTCTAGAACAGAAGTTACAACTAAAGACTATAGTGCAAGGAGGGCTCTTCTGTTTTTATTCTCACAGAACCAGGCATTTTAGTAAGACTTGCTACAAGAAGATGCTGGACTGTTGCTGCTGCTGTTGGCACACAGTAACAATCCAAATCAATATCAGTTGCATACAGATCCACTATGAAACTGCAGAAGTGGAACAAGAGAGCAGTTTCGAACACTCACCAGGCACCTTTGGTAGTAACCTCCTGCTGTGCAGGCTTCTGACATTCTTCTTGCATTCATGCTGTGTTGGTCTTGAAACTTCCAAAGCTTAATCTAGACTTTGGTAGGGCATCAGTGTGGTCATTTGTAGATTCTCATCCTCTGCCAGAAATCTCATGGCAGGCCTAACTGCTGAGAGTCACCTTCTATAAGAATGTACATGTGGACTCATTTGAAGAATGCAAGCTTTCTTATCAGTAATCAGTGTTCTTTGTGATGTGTCCATATGTACATTCCTTTCCCATCTCTTTTTCCTTCTCTCTAATTCTTTTTCAGATGCAATGCTGTTAAGAGAGACTGAAATGGTGGTAGATGCACTCTCTTGTATTTCAATGAATTTTCACTGAATTTTTAGAGTTGGAAGGGACCATAGAGATCATCTAGTCCAACTCCCCTGCTGAAGCAGGACCACCAAGATCATGTCAGATCATGCCACACATGAAACAGGAAACAAAGGAGAAGCAAGAGTACAGGCTCTACAGATACTGCAAAAGGAAAACCTTGCAGTATCACACGACAGGACAGAACTATGCCTGCTGTTAGAATGTACGTAGACTATCTGTATCATACATTGATTACTGGTATGTATTTTTTTTAACTTGACCAGGGTGGTAGTATTGTCCTTGGTCTTCATGGATAGAGCATCATTTAGGGACTAATCTGTTGGTTTTTCCATGTTTGTGAATGAGTTGAGGACTGTAGCATTTGTGTATGCATACAAATTGTTGCACTCTCTCTAGTTAATGACACTTCTGTCTGCATCATTGCTGAAGCATTACAATACAGAGTTCTTAGATTAACACAAGTTATTTCCTTTGTTATCAAATTACTTATTCTGTCTCAATTTGCCATTAAATAGCCTTTTTTTTTCCAGTTTCTCCTCCTAAATTGCAAAATACATTTTTTGCATGACTAACTGATACTTCATACTGTATAATTTAATTCCAACCTTCTAGTTCATACATACAATTTTCAGCAACTGAAACTGTTGTTCTAATCTGGACTTGGACCTGTACCAGCATTTGAGTGGCATTGCCTTATTTGGTCACCAAAGGTTATCATTGTGTGGTTCCAAACACTTTATTAATAAATGCTAGTTGTTCTGATAGATATCTTTCATGAAACCAAGATAATTTAGAGGATGATCTGCTGGTAGGGTGAATTATTTTCTGTCTTATTCAGATGTAAGAACTGAAGACTTCTCTGAGATTAGAAAACGTACCTATGAACCTGTTCTACCAGAAGAGTTCTTGGTCCATGCTTGCAGCAGAGCTGGCTTTATCATTTGTTAGTATTAAGGGAAATGTGCTGCTTTCCATATATGATTTCTCGTCATGCTAGTTGAACAGTGGTAGAAGTAAGGGCTATCTGTGTATCACTTAAGAATGGCTAAATTAGAAAACAGTAATGCAGTGTTTCATAATGGCTGTTGTCAGACTTACCTGGGTTTTCCATCTGACCTATGTTCCATGTCCAAAACAGTCAAAAAATCCTAATAGAAATAAACCGACTACAGAAATTTCTGATATCTCTGGAGTCTCATGGTTGTTTTCTTCAATATAGTAGATATGACCGCAAACTACTCTGATAATCTGAGTTGGGAGCAAATGCAATGGGAAAGGGAAGAACATTAATTTATGGCATAGTCTGTGTTATTTTTTCAAAGGCTGTATTTATTTTCTATTGACCCAGATAGTAATTTTTATTTCTTTGTTAATCTCAAGTGCTGTGCTAAACTTCCTTGTTTCATCATGTCTTTTCCCTTCATATCCTTTTTCCTTTACCTTTGGGACTAGGAAACATCAAATCTAGACTGCTTAAGCAAGGGCTCTACTTAGCCACAGAAACCTCTGAGAAAATAGTGGCATCAGAAGTAAAATATATCCAGTGGCTTAGTGTAACATTTGGTTTACAGGCATGTATATCCTTGATTAGAAATAAGAAAATTTCAGTGTAGTAAGACTTCTGAGAAGAAAAATTGGTAAAGATAACAGCAGTAGGACCTTTATGAAACACAGAACTTTTAATTAAGAGTTGAAAAAGGTGATCAAACTGAAGATAAGGAAGAGATAAAATGTAGTCACAGGAGTAAGTTTAGTAAGGGACAACTCTGTGAGATGAGTTGTCTGTGGTCTCCAAATAATAGTTGGCAGACTGGCCTGCTTTAAAAGAAGAAGGGACATAATGCAGAGAAATCATTGACCTGACAGTGAAAGAATAAAATAGCTTAGTTTTCTCTCCACTTCTAATGTGTTTCTCACATAATTTAAGGGATGATAGTATGAATACCTAAATGTGCAATAAATAAAAGGAATAGTAGGTCTGTAATTAATATCTTCTTATTTTTCATCTTTATTCTCATATATGTTTGTACTTGATCAAACCGGCTGCCTTTATGTTGAAAAATAATTGCTACAGTTTTGGATTCAATTGCAGCTGATGTGTAGGTTGTAAAGCACTGTAAGAAAAAAAAAATCACATTTGTGAACTTGCATCTTTAATCTTAGAGAACACATGACACAGGCTGTCAAAAAGACAGAGCTCTCGCATGCTGTGTTTTTCCTGTAACTGATAGATAATTGATGTTAAAATCTTTATTTACCTGTCAGTGGCAAAGCAACTTCTGCATCAGCTGCTGAGACACACCAGTGCTATGATTCTGTGTTCTTCCTTTCCCTTTAGCAAATGTGTGTGTTGTGAAGGTGGATGGGACTCCTTATCTGTGTAAAGCCAATGAGGTTGGAGAAATATGTGCGAATTCAGGTTCAACTGGGATGGCATATTTCGGCCTCCTCGGAATCACCAAGAATGTGTTTGAGGTTTGTATTTTTGTAACGTAAAGTTTCATTGTTACATTTCTAGCATTTCTTCTTGGAAACAAACTTATTTCGTCCTTAAACTTCCTTTTTTATTTTATTAGAAAAACCCTAGCCATATAAACTTTGCTTCATTCTTGATCAGAGCTCAAAATTCTGTCTCTTATAACAAAAATACAAAGCACCTCTATATTCTGCAATCCAGTGTTGTGCCTCTGTTAGCATTTAACTTCATCTTAGTTCTGTACTAACACAGCAGTCTTATGTAAAGATACTTGAAGACATTTCAAGTTTATTGTGCACATCTAGGACATAGAGTTAGAAATTAGTATGGTATTTGTGAGCTTCTTCATGCAATCAAAATGCATTTTTTAAGATATAATAAATTATTTAGAAAAGCTTCCTTTGTGTATTGGAAACAGTATGTGTCTTTCAAAATGAACTTTAGCGTTGATTTACTGTAATGCTTAAAACACTGAACATTTTGCTGTTGGATATATGATATTATGTTCCTAGGTATATGGAAGAAGAGATAGTAAGGAAGATAGCATAACAGTCATAAGACTTGTAGTTTGTCAAAGTAAAGCAAAAGTGATCTTTCTGCCCGGATTTTTCCTCAGAGTGGTATCCCAGTTTCACGTTTTCCTTCTTTTGGCAAGAAAGGAGTGAAAGTCAGAGTACAGAGTAGTGTTACACTGGGCAGCAGTTTGAAGGCTCAGCTGCAGTATGGAGTTCTACCAGAGAGATGAAAGAAATCCTAACTGTAGTCTTTCCTTTAAAAAAAAAGTTCTTTCTGTCAGCTTGCCAAGCCTCAACGCTTTAAACAGCTTGGCTTTCAGCACTATCCTTAGCTAGTGAGACAGCCAGCGAGAAACCTGATGTAATGGAAGAATTGGGGGGTAGGGGAAGACAAGGAAACCATCCGAGTAGATGAGAGGAATTTGTTGATGAGCTTAATGCTTTTGCTCTAGTTCTCCATTGTAGGCAGTCCCATAATTGCAGCAAACGTAACTTTCTCAAAGTTCTGATAGTGTAGTGTTTGTCACAATTGAAGTGACATGCCAGGGTACATATCTTATCAGGGATGTTAATAGTAGCAACAGAAAGACTTTCTGATTAAACGCTATATGAGTGCATAGTATAAATCCTGATTTAAAAAGCAATATCAACTCTTGTTATGAAGGCTGAGTAGCTGAGAAAAAGATAAGAAAGAAGGCTACCACAAAGTTAAGAATTGATGTGTTCTTCATCATTCAAAAAACTGTTGTTCATACTAGACATGATAGTAACTTTTGTCATCAGGTAATTTTTCACCTGAGTGTAGAGCTGCAATGAATCGGAGGTAGCGAGCATTTTATCTTCACTTTTACCAGTACTGTGAGTGTCTGAATACTTATGTGTTCTTTCAGGCATTTCCAGTGACGGCAGCTGGCGTTCCTGTTTCAGACCAACCCTTTACAAGAACAGGATTGCTTGGCTTTGTGGGTCCTGTAAGTGTGAATGAGCTACCTGAGGCCCTGCTTTGTCCAGACTCCCAACTCTGACACCCATGAATTCAGTGGAATTCTGTGTCAGGGCAGTGACCTCATACAGATCTTAAGAATATTGTTGGCTTTAGTTCGGCATGTATCGCTGGGAGTCTGGAGGTTTTGCCCATTTCTAATCCTGTCTTCTTTTCAGGACTATTTGGTGTTTGTGGTAGGAAAGTTGGATGGCCTAATGACAGTTAGTTGCCGCAGGCACAATGCGGATGATGTGGTAGCCACCACATTGGCAGTCGGACCCATGAAGTTTGTCTATCGGGGAAGGTGAGTAAATTAAAAATGTCACCACTGCTAATTGGACTTTGTTGCTCCTTTTTTCACCTGCAAACAATCAACAACTAACACAGAGTACACAAGAGTTCTGCATGTGAATTTTTACATGTGTATTTTGTAGGAAAGGTGGCACTAAGTTGTGATATGCCAGATAAGAACTTGGCTGTCCCTGCTAACTTGGAAGACAAATATTGACACCCTGATTGATGCATAATATATTTAAAATTACTTTAATGTAATATAAACATAGATCTTTCAGTATCTGTTTAAAATTTCTTTCAAAGCTTAAAACAGTGAAATGAAGCTTGTATACCAAATGTAAAACATAACTCCCCTTTGTCCACCGGAAGCTTTCATGCAGAGTGGCTTTGCAGCATGTTCTAAAGAACAAAGTAGGGGTGTTGAGGTTGCTGAAGGAACTTCAAGGATAGTAGTGCATGTTGTATCACCAACTGTATTACTCTTCAGTGGTCAATAGCTCAATGTCCAGATGGCATCCCTCAGGGGTCAATATTGGCAGCAGTACTGTTTAAGGTTTTCATCAATGACATAGACAGTGGAATCGAATGCACTTTTAGCATGTTTGCAGATGACACCATGCTGAGTGGTGTGGTTGACATGTCTGAGGGACGGGATGCCATCCAGAGGGACCTGGACAAGCTCAAGAAGTGGCCCATGTGAATTTCATGAGGTTCAACAAGGCTAAGTGCCAAGGTCCTGCACCTGGGTTGGGGCAACCCCTGGTGTCAAAACAGACTGGAGGATGAGGGGATTGAGAGCAGCCCTGCTGAGAAGAAGTTGGAGGTACCGCTGGATGAAAATCTGAACATTAGCTGGCAATGCATGCTTACAGCCCAGAAGGCCAACTGTATCCTGGGCTGCATAAAAAGATTCACCAGCGGGTTGAGGGAGGTGATTATGCCCCTCCACTCCACTTTGGTGAGACCCCACCTGGAGTACTGCATCCAGCTCTGGGCCCTCAGCGCAGGAAGACATGGACCCATCGGAGAAGATTCAGAGCAGGGTCACAAAAATGGTCAGAGGGATGAAACACCTCTCTTATAAGGAAAGGCTGTGAGAGAGTTGGGGTCATTGAGCTTGCAGAAGAGAAGGTTCCCAGGAGATGTTATTGTGACCTTCCAGTAGTTAAAGGGGGCTTATAAGAAAGATGGAGACAGACTTTTTTAGTAGGGCCTTTAGTGATAGGACAAGGGGCAATGGCTTTAAACTAAGAGGGTAGATTTAGACTCGATATAAGGAAGAATTCTTTTACAGTGAGGGTGGTGAAACACTGGAAGAGGTTGCTCAGAGAGGTTGTAGATACCCCATCCCTTGAAACATTCAAGGTCAGGTTGGACAGGGCTCTGAGAAACCTGATGTAGTTGAATATGTCCCTGCTTATTGCAGGGGGGTTGGACTAGACAATCTTTAAGGTAATTCCAACCCAAACCATTCTATGATTCTATGAAAGTTGAGCTTACCTCATTTTTGTATCATTTGTGCAATTCAAATATAAAAATAATGGCACATACGTGGTGGAGGCATTATTAATATTTTATCCAAGAAGATGCAAGCCTAAAATGAATTTAATTCACAAAGAGGAGTATTTTTCAGTGCAAGCATTAATAGACTGGCAGGTCAGTAATTTGGCAGAGTTGTGTTTCAGGAGGGACATTGTATGTAGGTGCAACAACTGTAGTGTGCATGATGGAGTTACATAGGCAAGGTTTGCACAGCCCCTGCACGTATGGAACCTGCCTGTGGTAAACGCGTGCTACATTGGTGACTGCAAATTCACTTGACCCCCAACAGAAATAAATCACAAGAATAATAAACCTACAGTTGTTCTAAAGTTGTTTGTGATTTTTGGGATGACCTGGCATGAATAATGCTTGTGTGTGTTGAAACAATACCATTAAGGGTTGCAGTCATTTCTACATTACAATAAACCATGCTATGTTCATCATATGTTGCATCCTATCATTCTTCTGTCCTTTGTGTTTTAAGATAGCAGTATTTTCTGTGACCATTTTGCATGATGATCGAATAGTGCTTGTGGCAGAGCAGCGCTCTGATGCCTCAGAGGAGGATAGTTTTCAGTGGATGAGCAGGGTTCTACAGGTAGTCAGTCTGTCCTTTCTCTCTTTCTAGGTGAATAAGGCTGATGTATGAAATGAGACTCTTAGAACATGTTGGGTTTTTTTTTTCCATAAGAAAAACCTAGCAGTGTAACTATAGAGAGTTGTAATAAGCTGACTTGTGAATGTATTTCAGGGTTTGATAATTAACAGAATTTTGTAAAAAGTAAGGCTTTCAGAATGTTTTTGTATTTCATATTACTAGATTCTTGAAGTCCTAAGGACAATAGATTTTGTTTGTTTTAATTCTACACATCTCTGCTGACTTCATACTGGCTGAGAAGTTAAGTCTGAAAATTTTTAAGGGTATACTTAGCACCAAGTATCAAAACAGACCCTGAAATCTTTCTGTGTCATGAACATCCTTATTCTAGATCTCCAACAGTAAGCACTGAAAACTTTTTCCCTTAATTACTTTATTGTGTTTCTGTGGGGGACCAGGGAATTCTGATAGATTCGCAATTGAGGTTTTTGGAATTAATCGGTCAATTCTGAGGAATTAAAAAATGAGAGAGCAATTATGGAAGATGACTCTGGTGAAGGGACAACTGAAGGGAAGACCAGAGAGAACGACTTAAGGGAAGATGCCTTTTAAGAGTAAGGCAGTTGTGTAATAACGGTTTCTGTCTAATTTCAGCTTTGTAATCTTCTTGGAGGGAATACCTGGTAATAGAATGGTTGTTTTTCATGGGAAGAAATATTTTTATTTCTCTTTTTAGAAGTGTCATAGCTAAAATAGACACTTAAATTTCAGGCAGCAAGATGCTTCCCTCCCTATTTTTGTGGTTTTATGTTCTACTGTGCTTTCGTGATTGTGCCATACGTGCGAAATTTGCTGTGGTATAATTTTGACTTTTTAAAATCTCTGCACTTTTTGCCCACTTTTAAGAGATTTTCCTAATCCCTGATGTGCAGGTGGCATCCCCTTGATAGAGTGCACAAGCAAAGTCCTGGGTCTGCTCCTGCTCCCATTGAAGTCATGGCACAACTTCTATGAGTTCAGTGAGTGCAGAATTGGGCCCTTTATTTGCAAATTGTGTGCAAGTAAATTTTTAATATTATTAAATGACTTGAATTCAAATTCTTGCCCTAGCTACATCCCAGTTGATAAACTGGAATATATTTTTTTTCTTTCTATAAAGGCAATTGATAGCATTCACCAAGTGGGCGTCTACTGTCTTGCCATGGTGCCAGCCAACACTTTGCCAAAGGCTCCACTTGGAGGAATTAATATTTCAGAAACCAAACAGCGCTTTTTAGAGGGTGCTCTGCACCCTTGTAATGTCTTGATATGTCCACATACTTGTGTTACTAACCTTCCTAAGCCTCGACAGAAACAACCAGGTGAGTAAACCAGAGTGTGTTCCTTAGTTCTGCATGTCTGTCTCTGAGGGTATGCATGGAGTATGATCTGGAAGCAGTGTGACGGCTCGGGGCTTTGTGTGTTGGATGGCTGTAAGCTGCATAACTTGGCAGAGCTAGTAGTGTTGTCAGAGCAGACCAGAGCTCAGTGAGGGCGTTATGATCTGTCTCGAGTCCCAGGTAAATGCAAGGACATACAACGCGTACCAGTTCCATGCTTCTGTTCCTGTACTGACAATCTTGCAAAGGAGTGTCCCCAGGCATGCTGTAAGTCATGTAATAAAACTGAATTACAGACAGACCTCAATTTGCTGGATCAGTAATAGACTCATTTTTTTAACATACCATACTGGTAATGGACTGATTTTTAGTGTATCACACTATCTCTTCTCTCTTATTCTGTGCAATGTGATCCTTGATTTTGGCTTTTCATCTTTCCAGATCTGTGTTACGTATGGCTTTTATAGTAATCTACAGACTGAATTACAGATTATTACATGTTCCATACATTATTTTTCCTCATTTTGCACTGTTTTTCAAAATGCAGATGTTGGTCCTGCTTCAATGATAGTAGGAAACCTTGTTGCTGGGAAGAGAATTGCACAAGCCTCAGGGAGAGATGTTACCCAGTTGGAGGATAACGACCAGGCAAGAAAGGTAACACTGGTCTCTGGTATTATTAAATATTTTAATTGGCTTATTCAAAATGAGAAAAAAAAAAACAGCTATGGTATTCTGCTGAAAATAAGCATGGTGCAGTTTGGGTGAATCTGAAGCATCTCCTTTTTTTCTGTTTCAGTTCTTGTATTTAGCAGACGTTCTTCAGTGGCGAGCTCAGACAACTCCAGATCATCCCCTCTTCCTTTTGTTGAATTCCAAGGTGAGATGCATCTTAAGTCATACTTGGAGATGGAGATCAGAAAAAGATTGTTTGAATTCTAAGAAAATTCTAGCTAGAAGTCTTTTCCTAAAATGCTTCAGGTTATTTTGATGAAGTAGACAAAAATTGCTAGTTAGAAAGCAGCATAATTTTCCCCCACATTTGGAATTTTCCCCCACATCTGGAAATTTTTTCCACATCTGGAATTTAAGTATGCATTCCACCTAGCTTAAAACATTGCAGTAATTTCATTTCCTGCTGGAACACAGCTTTTGTCATATTAATGGAAGCCATGATTCTGTCTTCATCCCTGAGCACAAGGGCAAGTGGAAGTCAGAGCCAGAGGATTTTTTTAATTAGAAGATCTAGAGCCTACATAGAGAACCCTTGGCACAGTTTTGGATTCATTGGAGCATTGCACACCCTTCAGGAGACACTGATGTTTTGTCATCAGCTGGGCTCTGCCCACTAAAGGGATGGCACTTAAAGTCATTCGTACATGAACAAGTAAAAGCTTCAGTTTTGGAGTACAGCCTTTATGTACTTATAGATTCTATATACTTATTTTATTCAAGGGCTGTCTGAGCCCTTATGACATATAACAAAGTAACAATCACGTTTCTTAGTAAGTACATAATTTTTGCTCATAGCCACTCTGCTTTGCATGTGACTGTCAGTTGTTCTGAAGCATTCACATGCCCTGTGTATCCAACATTTTGTAAAAAGGTGTGAAAAAATGTGCGCTTTTGTATGTTCCTCAGTATTTCAGCCTCCCAGGGCTTGAGAAGCACTACTATTGTGCCTATTTCAAAAAGCTCAAATAGTTTAGATTCTTCTACTGCTGTTATGGCACTTTTTTATTTCCCTCCTTTCTTTCCAGGAGGCAAAGTTGGTCAATTTTTGTTTAAGCCTGTACTCAGTGGCTACCCTTCCAGTGACAGTAACAGCCCAGTGACAGGTTTACCCTGTGCTGTGCTGAACTGCAGACATGTGAGATAGGGAGTGTGCTTTCAGAAGGTCCAGCAGCAGTCCTTGGGAAGTAAAGGATTTGCTTTTGCAGGTCTCATTCAGACAGGCAAAATGGCGTAGGACATTGTTCAAAGTTCTGACTTTTCTCATGAGACCCTGTTTTAGCAGAAGAAACTTCTTTGTTATGGTTATTGTTAAAAGCCACATAATTGGTTTACTCTTCTCTCAGAGTAAAGAGGCTTTTGAGGGAAGTTTTCTAGTATGAAGAAGCCCCTTTCTGGGTCACGTCATTCAGGCAACGTTTACCCTTCACAAGGAGACTGCAAAAGAACCCCACAAAATTTAGGGACAAAGAAACTATCTGTTGGTGAACGCATGTCTTAAATAGCTGGGGACTAATAAGCTACAATGCTAAACATTAATGTGTTCACAGCTGTCCATGAGAAACCCTTCTGTTTTGCACCTTTTTATGTCAATATTCTTCTCCCAAGTCCTTGGGCTGCTACTGTTCCTGTATCAACAATACACTGTATTTACTGTTCTTTCTTTGCATGACTTAGCTCCCAGACTAAGGTCCCAGACAACAGTTTCCTTAGCAGAGTGCCAGTGCCATCCTCCGTCAAACTGAGCCTTGGATCAGGCAGCTATGCACTTGGGCTGATGATTACCTGTGGCATCTCATCCTGCACTTGAAACTAAATATTTGTATAGCAAACATTTGCTGTGATAATCTTTATCTGTATAGCGGGAGGCAACAGATACATCCCGACCTCACAGGCTTAAGGCTAATGTTGGGGAATGGTTGCAGGATCTGGGCACAGTTCACTGGAAAACTTATGTGAGGCTCAGTTGTCATGAGTTAGCCAGGGTAGGCCTCAGAGACATGGCAAAACATCCTGACAAAGAAGTTCTGCAAGGCTGGCAAGGACGTCCTGTCCTTGAAGATAAGAAATAAATGACTTTGAGGGAAAAACACCTGGTCTGAGAACAAGGAGGAACCCTGTGCCTCAAACTGCAAGTAGGAGGAGTATGATAATGTAATCCTTAGAATTTAGCAAATAAACAAGTAACTAGCAGACACAATTAGCTGTAACAGTATAAAAGTGTGATTGCGCCGTAATAAAGTGGAAGCTTGCTTTACCACTCATATTGAGTCGACCGCTTGCTTCCCTCGCTCGTCGCAGTGAGACGACTTTGAACAGCTGCAAAAGAATCTTTGAGAACTATTT